>VYXC01007867.1:7959-21841 GCA_013397175.1 Platysteira castanea
TCTACGAACTGTGTGGGGGTAGAATACCCCTCACACTGCAGATTGCCCTCAAAATAAATGCAAATATTCGAGAAGGGCAGCTGGGCAGAAATGGAACTCCCGAGCTGCAGAGACACAAAGCTCTCTGTGCCCCAGGCTGACAAATCCCCCCGACTCTGGATCAGCTCACAGATTATTCCCTAGCAATGGAATTAATGTAAAAGTGAGGGGAAATCTGCTGGTGAAAAGAAACGGCCCCAAAAAAGGAGCTCCCTCCCTGCAGGGCAACCTCTCCCCACCTGCAGCTGCTCGGGTTTTGGGGAGGTTTTGGGGATTTTAGGGAGGAGGTGACAACACGAATGTCACCAGTTACATTTGCAGGATGTTTTAAACTGGAATTAGGCTCTTTGCTTCTGGGGTTTGGTGAGAAGGTTCCCAGACCAAGCCTTGCTGGGGTCAAGGGGCTGCATCTGAGGCAGGAAAATGAGATTATTTCTGAAGCCAAATGAGCTCTCTGGTGGGCCATAGCCAGGGGGGTGGTATTAACGAGAAGAGCTGCAATGTGCTCTCTACCCAAAAGGTTAAAAAAATGACTTTTTAAACTCCAAATGTGTTTGTTTCAGGTTATCCATGTCTGATGTGAAAGAGGAAGGAAAGAAATGGAAATAACCGAACCAAATTTCCTGGGAATACTCAGGTGAAAATCAGCTTGTTAACGCCATTAATGGACAAAAAAACAGAAATAGTGAAACCATCCCTGTGTTATCAAAGCTGTTTTCTGCACAAACACAGCCACTATGGAAAAAATTCACTTTATCCCAGCTAAAGGCAGCACAAGAGGCAGAGATTGTGCCTGTGGAAATCCAAGGAAGTGTGAAACCTGGGGGAAGTCTCCCTGTGTTTAGGGAATTGTCCTTTTCCTGCAGGAATTGTGACCCTGACTGGGGTCAGTTCATATTTCACTCACCAGAAAGTCCCTTAGGCATGACCAGGAACAGGTCTGGTTTATTCTGGTGGTCGAACACAACTTGATGGGTTGAGAGATGCATTTCTCAACCTAAAACTGCAAAGCCAGACTTGAGATATGCCAGGGTGGAAATGGTAAAAGTGCAGGGCTGTGATCTGAGCTGGGCCTACACAAGCCAGGGCGTTTCTCGGAGAATAACCCAGTTTTGTGAGCTGTTCCTAACACACTTTAACTGTGGTTGGCTTTATTTTCACCCGATTATCTGGGTGCAATTCCCCTCCTCTGTTCCCCCTGCAGGGGTGCACAAATTACCTGAAGGAACTGGGTTAGAAACTCTGACTTGAAGAGAACCACGAGCCCCAAAATGACCCTTTTTATCTCCCTTTCATTATCTCTGCAGATGAAGGTCTGATCTAAACCCGTGAATTAAATGGGAAGGCTCCTGCTGGCTTCAGTAAGCACTGAATCAGAGCCTAAAGGCTGGGAATTAAAATCAGCTCAATAATAGTTTTCCTGTGGCTTTCATTATGCAAATATCCCAACATTTCTGACACCTTCAGGGATTTTTGTGGGTAAAACCCAACCGAATCCAAAACTGATCTGTGTTTCCTATTTATAAACATCCTCTTTTGGGTTTGTAGATCTGTTAACTAAATTGGTGTTGCTTGACTTGACTTGCAGTGTTTCCAATCCACCTGGGTTCAATGCTCCCCAGCCTTTGTTTCCAACTAATGTTAAATTTCACCCCTTGCACCTGGTTTTTCTATTAATCTGCTGTATAAAAACCTGCCCAAAATGATGGTGATATAACCCAAGCTATCAGATCAAACTATTAGCAGGGAATTTTATATTTGCAGGATTTATCCTCAAATATTTTCCCTTGGGGACAACCCTTCCCTGTGCAGTGGCTGCATCTGAGATCAACAGAGAATGGAAAATTTAACGTGTGGTGCTCTGTCCCTTCTGCTGTTTCCACATCAGCTGGCTGGTGATTTATTATTGTTAAAGACAGGAGAGTAACATCCGCTGTGATCACTTAATAAAAACCCCGTGGAAGCAGTGATTTAAATGCATTAAATGATTTAAATCCTGACAGGTCGTGTGCTCCTCTGGTAGGAATTGCTGGAGCCACAGCGAACTCCACACAGCTCTGCTGATTTATACCTGTCTCAACCCTGAGAGATAAAACCCAGTTTAATTCTGCCTGGAGTGAGATTCTCATGAAATGCCCATCTGTATTAAATCAGAGTCCCCACAGTTTGTATCTGCTGCCTCACCAGCTTTGTTCCCAGGATTTCTGGATCTAAATCCACCTGACTGGATATTTCTGTTGATGCTGGGGGTAGGGCATGTGGCAATCCTGGAGAGAGCCACAGATCCTGGGGGTGAGGGAATACAGAGGCACTTGCCCATTAAAACTGGTTTTTCTTGCCTTGCTCAGCCCTGGGTTTAACAGCCCAAACTGACTGGAGTCCTGCCTGCCCTCTCCTCTTCGGCAGTTAGGTGGATTCTGCAAAAATTTGGACAGAAATTACTGAAAGAAATGCAAAATTACCAATAATTGACCGCAAAATGCATAGATTTTGTGACATCTTAATGACACTTATTTCTGCTGGATGAGAACTTTCCAGCCTTGAAAAGGTGCCTTGTATTTACTCAAAGATATCATTGGGAAAAAAATCCTCTCTGTGGTGGGCTTGGCTCGGAGCTCTGGTGAATTCCCTGGTGCTGGGAAGGAATATTGTCAGTTTTGTGTAATTCCTAACTCAGAGCAGCAATCCAGGGTGCAGTGCCTGCAGTTGTGGTCTCAACTTTGCTCCTCTGTGATTCTGCTAGAACCAAAAATTACATGGAATTCTGTGGGGTTCTTCAGGCCCTCAGATTTAATGCTGTGTTGTTTTAGTTTGGGAAAATAGCAGAATACTCTGTTTGCACACTCAGGCCTCCCTACAGCGAAAGGAGTGGAGCTGGCCTGGAGATTTATTTCAAAACTCCCTCTGAAATAGGGAAACTTCTCTGTGAAACTGTGGCCATCACTCCCTCCGTCTATTAAATAGCAAAAATAACTGAAATAAATTATTTTTCCCCTTCAACCTTGCTTTTACAGCAAACTCTTGTACTACGGACAAAACGATGCCTGTTTATTTTAAATAATAATTTTATTTCCACTCCCCCCACCCACGTTATTTCCTGTCCTGACTTAGTGGGCTGTACCATCTTTGAGCTCCAGAGTTCCTGGGACCAAGGACCAGGTTTCCCTCCTTGTCTGCAAAGCTTTGTGCTCTGCTGTGACACCAAGAAATACCAGAGCAAAGGAACAGAACTGACTCAGACACTTGATAGCTTTTGCTGTACTACAGTGAATTAATTGAGGGAAAAATCAAACAACGTGGAAATAACTTCTTGTGTGTTCCTGCACTTTAAACAGTTTCTTTTCTCAAGGCTTTTTGCAATAATTTGTTAACTATTAGGGAAAATTGCTGTATTTGAGTGGCATGGAGGGCTTTAAAATAAGCTGTCAAAAGAAGCCAAGAAATTCAGTGTGAATGTCTAAAGCTAATCCTGTACAGCCTGTTGAGAGATCCTTTTAAAGACGTGTGTACTCAGTGTTTCATGGGTAAATGAGTAAATCAAATTCATGTTTCACGGGTAAATGGCATCAAATTCAAACCCCACTGGCCTAAACAGCTTTGAGCTAACCTTTATTTTGTGGAACTCTCCTGGAAGTGCCACTTCCTCCAGTAGGTGTGATTTTACGGGCTACTAAACACTGAGAATTAACTGAATCTGTTACCTTGATAAAACAGCCGTATCTGAGAGGTTTGGACCTGATTCAGGGTGAAACAATCACCCAAATATTGGGGTATTTCAAACAAAACAAGTGCCAGCCACAACCTCTCTTAATTCCTAAACCTCCTCCTGTTGCATCTTCTGTGTGCTGGCCTGAAAGTGGTTTTTTTTTCTCTTAAAAACACTTTAGAAGATTTGAGGGCAAAGTGCTGTAGTTGAAATGAAATCGTTTTCAGCTTCCCTGCTCATTTGAAGCCCAGGAAATGTGTCCCTCCAGCCACCAGCTTTAATTAAGGTGCTGCTCCAGAGGAGCACATTTACAGGCACAGTCACTGAAGGCAAGGATTTCAAGGCTCCTCCCTTGCCTTGATTTGGTGAACGGGACCTATTTATGTGAAAATTAACTTCACCCACAAATAAACACTCTTTAAAGCAGCAGGGAAAGCTGGGTTCGGGTGACTCTCTGAGAAAATGAGAGCAGCTTTGTCTGTGAAGGACAAATTGGGTTTGGGCAGTGCCACAAACTCAAGGAATTTTCAGTTTATGATTAAAGCACCGCAAGGATTCGATGGGTGGGGTAATAATGGAAATAAGGAGAAAAAGAAGGAAGCTCTTGCTGCCCAGGCAGCAGCAATCAGACCTTGAGGTGACCCCTCTGTGTCAGTAGGGGACACAAAAAAGGAAACTCTCACACCGGCCAGGTTCAGCAGAAAGAGGAAAAAGAAGCAACTTTATTTACATTTCTCATACTTTATAGGTTTTTCAATTCCACAAGGGATTGGAGGACATGTCACTTCCTCCTCAATCTCACTGGAGAAAAAGGATGCTCATCAAACTTTCTCTTATCACAAAAGGAATGAGAAACAGAAAAGATGGTTAAATAAGCATTGGCCATTATTTGCATGAAACTGTGTGAGAAAAGAATTTTGACTCCGTATTACACACAGAAGGCTTTAGCAAAAGCAGGACAAGACCCCTCCTCGCCCTCAATTTCTGTCCCCACACTCTGAGGGTGGCCGTGGTGGCTCTGGCTGTGCTGCCTTCGTTATTCCAGGTCCTGCCTGGAAATCACCTCCTGCCTGGAATGGTGCTGGCCTGTGATGCCTTCTCCCAGCCACCCAGAAACAGAGACCAGACAGGAGTAAGGGAATAAAGGCAGGGATTTATTTGAAGGCCTTCAAGGCACACCCTGGGGAGCCAGAGGCTGCTTCCATAAAATGGACCCCAAGGTGGACAACGAGTCACGAGTTCTTGACACTGATATAGGTTTGGTCCATTTGCACATCAGCATCAATTCACCAATTAAAACTTCAGCTCTCTTCAATTTCTCCACCTCTTTCATGGTCCCAGTTTACACCTTTTGGACCTAGGACAGCCCGAGTGTCCTTGAACAGCTCAGAGAGGCTTTGTTGTGTCTGTCTGGCCTAAGAGAGCAGCTCACGAGCTACAAGGAACTTCAGAGTTGCACACTGGGCAGTACAGGATTTGAAAAATATAGAAATTAAAACCTAAGGCATCACCTGCTGCCCCAAATCTGCAAATTGGGCTGACATCCCTTCATCCTGACCCTCTGCTGCTCTGGCAAGAAACAGCAGTCAGCCAGACTCCGAGGCCCGGCCTTAAGGAGAGAGTCTGAGAGGAAACTGGGTTACAAGGAACATAAAATTGGCAAAAAAACCCCCCCACCAGATAAAAAGTGAGGTGTTACGGGTTGTTTTAGTAACTTTTTAAAGCTGCTGGTTTGTGTTTTACTTGTTTGGTGTGTGGAATTTCTGTCGAGCACCTGAGCCGAGGCGTTTTGGAATGGATCCCTCAAAGACAGGAGAATTCCCGACCTCGGGACGGCTCAGGGCTGTCAAATCCCATTTCTCTCCCACACTTTGCTCAGGGCTGGGTGTAATGACTTCATCCCGCTCACAGGGAGAGCAGCTCTGAGATAAACATTTCTGTTATTGCCATGATATACCCAGTTATGAAGAATTCCAGCATTTTCTAGGAAGCTTTATGTAAATATTAATTCTTGGTGGCTTTTTCTGTAATCACTCTCCTGTGCTTGCAAGAGGCTCCCATGGATTTGTTAATTAGTGTTACATAAATTGGTTTGATCTGATCACATGAATTTTTTGAGATTCTCATCCTGATGTGGGTTTTTGTTTACTTAAAATCTAAAATTTAACCTTAATTCACAGTTAAGCTGCTGTTAACCTTTGCATTTTTCCTTCTCTTTGACCACAGGAATTTTTTGAGATGCTCATCCTGATATGGCTTTTTGTTTACTTAAAATCTAAAATTTAACCTTAATTCACAATTAGGCTGCTGTTAACCTCTTCATTTTTCCTCATAATTTTAATTTAGAATGATGAAAAATCTTCCCCAGCAGTGAAATTTCCACGTTTCCGTCTTAAAAAGTGAAGGNCTTGCTCAGGGCTGGGTGTAATGACTTCATCCCGCTCACAGGGAGAGCAGCTCTGAGATAAACATTTCTGTTATTGCCATGATATACCCAGTTATGAAGAATTCCAGCATTTTCTAGGAAGCTTTATGTAAATATTAATTCTTGGTGGCTTTTTCTGTAATCACTCTCCTGTGCTTGCAAGAGGCTCCCATGGATTTGTTAATTAGTGTTACATAAATTGGTTTGATCTGATCACATGAATTTTTTGAGATTCTCATCCTGATGTGGGTTTTTGTTTACTTAAAATCTAAAATTTAACCTTAATTCACAGTTAGGCTGCTGTTAACCTTTGCATTTTTCCTTCTCTTTGATCACATGAATTTTTTGAGATTCTCATCTGGATGTGGCTTTTTGGTTACTTAAAATCTAAAATTTAACCTTACTTCAGAATTAGGCTGCNCCCTCTGCTGCTCTGGCAAGAAACAGCAGTCAGCCAGACTCCGAGGCCCGGCCTTAAGGAGAGAGTCTGAGAGGAAATTGGGTTACAAGGAACATAAAATTGGCAAAAAAACCCCCCCACCAGATAAAAAGTGAGGTGTTACGGGTTGTTTTAGTAACTTTTTAAAGCTGCTGGTTTGTGTTTTACTTGTTTGGTGTGTGGAATTTCTGTCGAGCACCTGAGCCGAGGCGTTTTGGAATGGATCCCTCAAAGACAGGAGAATTCCCGACCTCGGGACGGCTCAGGGCTGTCAAATCCCATTTCTCTCCCACACTTTGCTCAGGGCTGGGTGTAATGACTTCATCCCGCTCACAGGGAGAGCAGCTCTGAGATAAACATTTCTGTTATTGCCATGATATACCCAGTTATGAAGAATTCCAGCATTTTCTAGGAAGCTTTATGTAAATATTAATTCTTGGTGGCTTTTTCTGTAATCACTCTCCTGTGCTTGCAAGAGGCTCCCATGGATTTGTTAATTAGTGTTACATAAATTGGTTTGATCTGATCACATGAATTTTTTGAGATTCTCATCCTGATGTGGGTTTTTGTTTACTTAAAATCTAAAATTTAACCTTAATTCACAGTTAGGCTGCTGTTAACCTTTGCATTTTTCCTTCTCTTTGATCACATGAATTTTTTGAGATTCTCATCTGGATGTGGCTTTTTGGTTACTTAAAATCTAAAATTTAACCTTACTTCAGAATTAGGCTGCTGTTAACCTCTGCATTTTTCCTCATAATTTTAATTTAGAATGATGAAAAATCTTCCCCAGCAGTGAAATTTCCACGTTTCCCTCTTAAAAAGTGAAGGAAATATGGTTTTAAGAGGGGAAAACCTTTTCACCTGGTAAGAAGCTGTAGATTCACCCCAGCTCAGACATCCAAATCTGCTCTGTGCCACTGAAGCCAGTTTGACAGGGACCACAGAATTTATTAAAAAACACCTTCACAAATGCAAGCCACAGTCTCAAAAATATATATTAATTTCAATTAAATTCTTGTTCCTATTGCCAGGCTTCAGAATGAGATGAAAGCACGGTGATGTGATTTTGGGGGAGAGCTCCCTCGTTTGTAAATTATTATTTTTTAACTGGATGAACAAGAATTTATAGTGCTGTCAGTCTGTCACTTTTAATAGCAGGTTATTCATGGAAGAATTTAAAATCAAATCTCACCAATAAAGCTAAAATGGAATGTGGGTACTGTGATCAAGGTGTTTATTATTCAACTAAATTAAAGGAATCGTTAGGGGGAAAATAAAGGATTTTCATTAGGTATTGCACATAAACAGCTTTAAAAGCTTTTAGCTCAAATTTTAGTAACCACTGGTTGTCTGACAGCAGAAATTTGCTTTTTAAATACCAGGAAGTTCTTCCAAATTATTCATTTCAGGAACTTTGGTTAACAAGAAGGAAGAAGTTCAGGTAATTTTGGAGTGTCTCGCACAAATTCAGGCAAGAATCATAATCCCCTAAAGATCTTAAAATATTCACTGGGTTTGGGCTGGACATAATCTGTGGAAAATCACCTTTCCCAAAGCCTGGGGTTCCATGTGAGGAATATTCCATATTTCCACAGCTGTGTTTGCAGATTGTAAATGGTTTTAGATGATTTGGAAAACTCATCCCTTGGAATTTGAAAGCACAGCGTGTTCCGTATTTTCTGTGCCACACACAGGTGAACAGGCTGCAAAGTTTTATGTAAAAACAGACCTAAAAAGCAAGTTATTGGAGGAAATTGAAAATCTTATCTTAGTAAATATTAAGATACAGTCCCCAAATGGATGAAAGGATTCTCTATAAACCCTTAAATGACTGGAAAAAAAAAAAATCCTAGCTCCATAATCTCTTGCAATGTTTTCCTCTTCCCCTTTTAGTGCACGCTGAGAAACAATCAAATCTGTGCCTGTAAACCACAGAGTAATTTCCTCATTGCCAGTCAAGGTCCCAACAAAAATCTGCTTTGTTTAACAGCTCATAAATCTATTTTCCCTCCCGCTGTAGTGGTGTTTTCAAGGTAAGCTCTGGCTGGTTGGAGAGAAGAGAAACCTCAGAAGAGCAAACCTCACACTGCTCTGTGGAGTTATTTGAAATTAATACATCTCCTAAAATATGTGCTTGAAGTGCTGAGTGTATTCTGCACACCAATATTTAAATGTCAAGTATTATATGTGTATACACACACAAATATGTCTAAAAATACTATTTTTTTTGCCAAATTCTCGTCAGTTTTCAGCTGTGGCCTGTTCAGTAAATCACTTGGAATTGTTGCTGCAAAGCTGCAATGCACTGATTTAAATAATTCTTCCATCCCTCCGTCTGCCTTGGGTAATGTTTGTTTTCAGAGCCCTCTGTTTCATTTCCATTTCAAATGAAATTACTGTGCAGAGTTAACTGGTTAAACTCGAGTGGACTAAAAAAGAAACTAATGATGAATTAGAGTTTGAATCACAGGGAGTTTCAGCTTCCAATCCTATCAGCTGCACACGTGCAGTTTATTCTATTCCTGCAGACAAATGCTTTTAATGTGCTGACAAGTTCAATTTCCCCGCAGCTTCATTACACATATCACTTACTACAGGGAAAAAAATCTCCAATTCCTCCTGCTCTCCACTCCAAGCCTGATTTTGAGGGAAAACACAAGGGAATTAGCAAAACAAGACACTGTTGGGTTAGCTGTGGGACCAGCAGCGCTGCTGTTGTCCCCACCCCAGTTTGTCCCCAGCACTCAGGGCCATCGCTGAATGAGAATTCAGAATTCAGAATTCAGAATTCAGAATTCAGATTTCCTTGTGGCGTTTGTGTCCCAGAACATCTGAGCTGGTTCTGTGCCTTTGTGCTCCCCATCGATTCCTTCCAGCAATTTCCCCTCCCCACCCTCTCAAACACAAGAAGCAGAACCAGTGAGGGGGTTTTTCACCCCCACAGAGTTCGTAGAGTTCTTTGTGGCCAGTTTTTGATCTTGAAAAGTCCCGTGCCAGGGCCAGGAAAGACAAGAGACGCCTGCGAGTTGGTGTTCAGGGTGTTTATTTTCTGTGTTCAGGGTGTTTATTTTCTCTGATCTCTCCGTGTCTGGAGCTGACGGCCAAAGCATCCTACAGCTCCCAGATCCATTGCAGGGCTGCCCCCAAGAAGGGACATCCCGTGCCCTTTACGCCCTTTATGTGACCCAACCAGTTTCCACAACGAATTATTATTTATCAATTTTTACCAATTAATCTCTACCTATTCTAGAAATGACACTTCTACCTCAGTTCTCCCTCCGCCAATTATTTCTGTCATTGTCACNATCCAAGATAGAATCCTGGGCTTCTTGCAGAGTCCTGAGTCTGCCTGGCACGGACAGAGGGACGCTCTGGGCTGCCACAAACCAGCTCAGGTGTGCCAGGGAATTTCTCTGGTGTCCCACACGTGATGTGAGCTCATGAAATGCCTGGTGGCTCAAAGGTAAGAGATTGTTGTCCTGTTTTTTGCTAAGCTTTCTTTTATAACCTTGGAGTCAGAGAATTTTCACACAGTTTCATGTAAATAATGGCCAATGTTTATTTAACTGTCTTTTCTGTTTTTCATTCCTTTTGTGATAAAAGAAAGTTTGATGAGCATCCTTTTTCTCCAGTGGGATTGAGGAGGAAGTGACATGTCCTCCAATCCCTTGTGGAGTTGAGAATCTTATAAAATATGTCAAAGGTAAATAAACTCTCTTTTTTCCCTCCTTTCTGCTGAACCCAGCAGGTGTGAGCGTGTCCTTTATTGTGCTTTTACCAGCACAAGAGATGATGCATTGGTTTTCTGAGGGTGAATATCCCCGTGTGGTTAATTCAGTCTGAGTGGTGTTTTAGCTTTGGAATGACCATTTGCCAGAGTTCTGAGGGTTCATGGTGCTGCTGTGAATTGATTTTCAGCTTTAGTGAGAATTCAGAGTGAATTTTTTCTGCTGTTCCAGTGCTTTCTGTGGTTCCTCGTTGCAGGAGGATCAGCTATCAGGTGGTTTTGGGCTGGGTAGGACTGAAAATGCGGTGCCAGGTGCTTTCCATTAGCAGAAGTTTTGGGATTTATGCATTTCTTGCTTTGTTGTTCTGCTATTCTCACATGACAGGCAAAGCAACACCTACCAACGAGTGTAGAGACAAAAATATTCACTGGGAGCTCTAATTTCACAAAACACCTCTCCTGATTCATAAAATCCGTGAGTTTTTTGGGTTGGAAAGGACCTAAAAGCCCATCTTGTCCCACCCCTGCCATGGCAGGGACACCTTCCACTGTCCCAGGCTGCTCCAAGCCCTGTCCAGCCTGGCCTTGGGCACTGCCAGGGATGGGAAAAATTTACTTGTGTGGAAACTTCATACCTAAACCCCTCATTTACAATAACAAATTATCTGATCACTGCAGAAATAAAAGAGTAAAACCAGGAGAAGTTGATTAAAACCAGCAAATTGTGAGGAGAGCTTTTGGTAATATTCAGCTTTCAGCGCAGTCATGAGTGAGGGAAAATCTTGAATAATTCAGGTAATATTTTAGTATTTGATCTCTTTCTGTTGAGGCTTGTAAGTGAGCAAGGTTCAGACAGTGAGCAGGGATAATTAATTGAATTCTGACCTTGCTGCTGCAATCACTTGGCCTTTCATTAGCAGTGACAGCCATGTCCTGCAGTCTTTGGAAATGAAAGGAGAATTAACTCCATTTAAAATTGGGCTGTTCAGTTGTGTTGAACTGGGTGGTTTCTGAAATACCCAAATACACTTCTTTTTCTTTCAATTTAGGGAATTTTTTGCTGACTTCTTAGGCCTTTATTTTTTTTGCCTTTTTTTTTTACCTTTTTTTTTGCCTTTTACCTTTATATATTTTTTTTGCCTTTATATTAAACCACTGAAAGCTGAATTCAAGACCAGATTTTTTTCTGCCCAGCTTTTTAAGGACCCAGCATTTGTCCCCTGCCCAGCTGGAATCATTCCAGGTGTGTGATGGTTTCCACCATCGTGTTGTGAGGGTGTTCCCAGGAGCTGCTGAGCTCCTCATAAACACGATTAAGGAGCTATCAGAAGTCCAAATTAGAGAGAATGAAGTGTCCTTATTTATTTTAAATATTTTCTGCTTTTCTCCTATTTCAGGGAGGATCTGGAAACACTTCCCCACAGGCCTGACCCTTCTGAGCAGTTCTTGGGTACTCAAACCCAATAATCCCCTGCCCAGGGAGGGTTTCACATGAAATTTTGGCTTCAGTAACTGAATTACCACTTTAAAATATACAAGAACAGGCCAAAGATTATTTCCAGTCACTGATAGGAGTTCTGTCTCTGTCTTTAGAGGAGAACAAACAGGATCTGGATCAGGTAATTGGCACCCTGTTTAGGTTTGGCCTGCCTGACTCCATCATTAGGGAAAAGATCCCTTGCAGTGTCTGGTGATGTCTCCAAACAATCAATAAACAAAACGTTTAATTAAAAAAATCCATTTATAGGGCAGGCAGCAATTTAATTCATTGTGGTTAGGAGCAAATTGGGATTGATTACTGCTCATTGTTACTTAATGCTCCCTTCTCTTGTTATTATTCAGTGAAATGGTTGAAAAAATGAAAAGTTGGAAGCGACCTTTGGTTTTTCCATCGTTGCAAGAGCAGAAACCTTTTCCAGTGAGATTCAATACCCGAAGTTAACAACTCTCTTTAGCATCCTAAAAGCACAGTTTGTGAGTTATGGAGACAAAATTTGGATATAGACTTTTTTCCTTCAGTAGCTGAAATATCTGTTCAATCATCAGCCCATTTTTGGGAGTTATATAGGGAAAGAACAGCAAGTCCAGAGACTGACGAGTTTATAATTGTCCTTGTTTTCATACATGATAATCTACATTAAGTCTGGGTTAAATCTAACTTTTCAGAAGGCCTAATTAAACCTAATACAGTTTTTAATGGTATTTTTCAGTTCTCAACAGCGATTTGCATTAAAAACCCCATTTTAAAGGAGATTAAGATGATTAATTTTTTTTTCTATCTGTAGATGATCAGATCAATGTGTAAATATTCATCAATAATCCTGTTTGGCATTTTGAAACACGCTGGTGATAGAAAAGACATCATGAAAATATCTTTCATTAGACAGTCCTGTACTTACGGAAGAGTTCAGCAGAATGTAGAGAAAGATGCTTTTAGTTCATTTACCATAAAATTTTTAGCACTTACATTACAATTAAAGCTAAAAAAGAGAATGAAAATGTATCAATTTCTACTATTAATATACATTTCTATGATTAATATACAGAATATGGAGGGAGTTTTTCCAAGAACATGTAGGGAGTGTTTTAGCTGAACTTTTTTGGTTGTTCTTTCTCCCTGGATGTTCCACGATTAGGTATAAAAGAATTATAATACAAAATACAGATAAATGTTGAAATTGCTTCCACAGCAAGTGTCAAATGAATCTAAATACGTGTGACAGTCATTTTTATGACTTATTTCAGTATGGGGAAAAGATGATAAGAGGTATAAAATGGATAAATACTTTCCAAATGCTGGAATTATCAATTCCAGAGAGTGAACAGTCAGAGGGGATGGGAATTGATAAGGAGCTGTTTCCATACGTAGGAATTTTGAGGTTTTTGGAAAATTGATCAAGTGTTTCTGTCTTGTGTATAAAAGATAACAAAGAGAAATAAATATGGAAACCTGGCAGTTCACAGTGAGCAGAAATGGGGACAGGAACTGGGGTAGGGCTTTATTCACTGTGATATTGTGGAAATCAAAATTTAATGCCTCAAAAATTGCTGCGTGATTTATTTCTTTATTTCTTGCTTGATGTGGTGACAGCCCCTAAAAGCGAGGATCATTTCCAGCTGCTTTTCAGTGGTGTTTTGGTAGAATTCTTTCACATTCAGGGAGTGAGAAATGCAGAAGAGATGAAATGTCCAAGTTCAGGCCTAAATCCTTGGACCAGTAAACCCTCGTCAATATTGAACTTCAGAATTATAAAAAAACCAAAACGAAGAGAGCTGATGGATTGGGATGGAAAATATACAAAATAAAGCTTTTATTTGAACACCCATTCCTTTGTGTTGAGCAGCTCAGCTCTCCCCACCCATCCTGCTGCCACCTCTCCTGGCTGAGGGATTTGTGCTCCTGCCAGGGAGCTGTGGGATCATTTCCCTGCCTTACTCGTGCAGATTTTAGAACACCCAGTGCTCTCCCTAAATTAAAAGCCCTTTCGAGCTCCTACAATCTGAAATTATCTGTAAGGTGATGCTTTGTGTCTGGGAAAACAC
>VYXC01007868.1:0-30153 GCA_013397175.1 Platysteira castanea
TACAACTGCAGTGAGAGTTAGCAAGGTTTGAAAAGCTGGTAAATATGCAGAACCTGTCCAGGACTCTGACAACTGCTTCTAAAAATCTAGTTTTTAAATTAATATTTTAATAGTCAGTTAGCTTTGTGAGAAGTTGTCACTTTCATATTATTTGTTTTGATTTGTTTTGGAGAAGTCTATTGAATTGTTATTTCCCATGGAAAAGATGAGCAGAAGTAGAAAATAGAGATGTGAAAAGCTGCTCCATAGTGTATTATTTAGAGACCACGAAGAAGTCCAGATGATCTGGCTAATACAATGTGCTGCCAAGCTGGGCACAGACTGACAAGACTGAGAAAGACTTATAAATATACAAGGCCATTTGCCCTGGGAGGAAGTTGGCTGTACTTACCCTGGAAGGGATTTAGTAAAAAAACACTGTTGTGCCTTACTCTGGATGCATCTATATAAACAAACTGCTTTTTCTTAATCCGTAAAAACTGCCTGCTCTTTATATGCCCTTGGTTTCTGCCCTCCGTCAGCAGAAACAGAGTATTGCCAGTGTAACTTTCACCAACTGCTGTTTTAATTTCATTTCAAAATATGATGGGATAAAAATAAAATCTATAGTAGCTGTAATAGTAGCTCTCAATTCAGAGTTATATAAAAAATACAGTCCATGAAGTCCCTGTGTAGAGTAGATGTATGTGGTGGGGTGTTTATTATTTTAGGAATACTTTCTCCCCACTGCTATTATGACGCATTGGTACAACTTGCTGTGCAGCATATTCTAGCATCTACTAATTGTTGTTTACTACTAGGGTTAAGAATCACCACAATCTACCTACAGGGCATTTTCTTTTCTGTTTTATGCTATCCAAAGATTTTTGAAAAGCACCAACACACTCTTACCATTCATTATTAATACTGAAATCTTAAGGCTAGGCTTGGAGAAGCAAGGCAATAGTTGGCTTATAGTTTTACTAAATCTGCCCTAAAAGGGATTACTAATTTTCTGTTGTTCTCATTTTGAATTCCAGACATCTACAATCACTAGACCTGAACACTGTGAGTAAAATTCCAGTCCTGGTGTGTACCTGGCGTTCAGTTCACCTAGAATTTTTAAGCATGAAGAAAGGGACATAGAAGGATAGAAATGGTGACAATAGATTGTTCCTTATAAGATGGTATCAACAGAGCAGATAAAAATAAACTTTCTGTGTGTTCTCTGAGCATGGGATAAGAAAAAAGGGTCTGAATTGTAGAAAGGAGAGTTAGCAGAATATTCATAGATGTTCTTGTAGGATGGAAGATGAAGACTTCTCCCTCTCCCATCAAAGAAGCTTATGCAAAGTGGGACAGGAAAGTAAAGGCTGGCTAAGCCTGTGAGTGCCCAGCTGTTTACAAAAGATGACCAGTGGTACTCATGAGTAGAGTCCCAGCTACTGACTCCAGTTTGTCTTCTGAGCTGTTGTTTTAGTGGGTATATGGCTCAAGCTCCTTGGAGTAGGTAGTATGTCACTCTTCTGGTCTAAGCTATCCCTCTGCCTCTGTTCTGCAGAATACTGGATGTGACACCAGCTCCTGGCTCTTCTGCTACCTCAGCCAGGCAGGTGTTGAGATGTACATAGCACAGATATTTTACAAACCCATGATACTAACTTATTTCAAGTAATATATACAATATTTTTTCCATCTGTTACTTCCAAGTATGCTTTGAGTGTTTCCAACAATAGCAGTTCCTCTCTGCAGATCTTACAGTGTAGCAGAGCTCTTTTGAATGACCTCTTCAGTATGTTTTTGTCTGTGAAAGGCAGTACAGAGTTCAGTATATAAACTGTGTGACTCTAAGGTGGTGTTGAACCACAGGAATGTCCCGCAGAGCTATTGCTAGTTCTTCAGTGCAGTCTGTGCGAATGACAGAAGGTTTCTGCTACAGAAACCAACAAGATGATTTTGAAATATCAGTGAGAAATGAATTCAAGAACATTTAAGAAAGTTCCTCAGGAGACATCACAGAGACAAGTGCAAAGCTGTGGACATAGACTGTATCCACTGTGCATGATGCACTGTACTCTTCATGCCTCAAAGAGTGAATACATGTGTATTACATTAACAGAATAGGGACAGGGGGAAAGAACCAAAACTTCTCATGCTTTTGTATATTTAAAATTTACAAGTAAAATTATTTGAGAGATTTGAGATTTTTCATTTGGGCAGAATTATGATTATAGATTATAAAGAGCAAATAGATAATAAAGTATGTTATGTACATTAGTGTCATGTTCATTCAGCCTCACTATGAACTTCACTGGCTCATCAGAGTGTAATAATTAAATAGAGATATGTTATTTTCAATCTCCTTCAGCTGCAGCATATCACTATGACCATAATGAGACATAAGCTTCTACAAAAACTTTCAGGATTCCTGGTTCAGTAATTAGAGTGGTTCACTGATTGATATTCATGTGTCAACCAATTTCATCTAAGTATGGGCTGTCATTATGTCTTCCCCCTCAGTCCCAACTGCAAAGGTCACTTCTGTCAGAAGTGGTGCTCTGTTGTGGTGGAAATCTAACCCATGCAAAAGAAAAGAGTGCAAAAATAAAATTACTTTGCATCCACATCAGCTGCAGTTTCATCCTGCAGCCCCAGGCACCCTAGCGCCGGCATGAGGGTCAGGGAGAGGAAGCAGAGTTGGCAACAGGGACCAGTGGGACCTCCCTTTTCCACGGAAATCCACATTTAGCTCAGCATAATCTCAAATGCAGTCTCAATGTTTCCACTGCATTTTAAAAGTGCATTTATTGTCCCCTTTGTGTTGGTAAAATACACAGCTACCTATCTATTTCTACTGACATACCTGTTTAATAGTTCCTTGTGGGACACTTATACTGGTGTTTGGATATTCTCCCCAGCTGGATATATTTAGAACAATGTAAACCACTATGCTCCTATATTATATACACATTATATATAACAATTATTATATATAATCATTAATAATTATTACTATATTCTTACGATAAAATGTATGCTAATATAATATTAATAATCCCGGTTATTAAGTTATTTCCCAATGTTTTAATTATTGCCATTCTTCCAAAACCAAGGGCAACAAATGGATCGATCTTAAAATAGGTTTAATTACTGTAGTTTAGCTTGTGGGTTATCTTTATTAGCAAATAAACCCCTCTACAAGTCATCACCAATGTGGATAAAATAATGTAAAGTTCATTCTACACTTTTCTCTCATAAAATTGCTTCTTTTCTTACTGCTCTGGAATCTCTTGCCTATGTACTTACTGTTCTACAAGTTTCCCTTGCTGATTTTGTGGTTATTTGAGAGCTTAACTTCAAGGGGTGGGGTGGGTTGTTACTGCTGTGGTACAGAAGCATGAACAGCTGGTATTTTTAAAGGTTAAGACTTGATGGCAGATCCAAATAATGCAGGTCCAAACAAAGTCCAAACTGCCAAAGGCCAGCTTTATATCGCCTACTTGACTGCAGTTGAACATGAGCTCCGAAACATGGATTTAGTTAACCCAGCTGTGGTTTCCTTGAGCAGTCTGACTTTGCTCCTCATAGACCAATAGGCTGAATCAAAAATATTACTTTTAAAATCCATACATGTGAAAAATGAAAACCGAAATTCTTTACTCTTTGGACCTGCAAAAAATTAGCTGCTTTGAAAATGTTCACTGGGATGGGGTCAGATGGGATGGCAGTTTCCTATCCTCTTCTATCTGTTCCTGTCTTCATGCGTTGTATTTTTCCTCTCTTGCATTTTTCACTTGTTTGATCCCTTTCAACTGAGGGGGACACTCACTACCTTTCTCTTTACTTCGTAAATTATTTCATTCCAAGTCTGGATCACCTTCGTATTTCTCCTGTTGTCTCTGGGTGTATTTTGTTTGGAGCAGACGCTCCCCCTGGTGCTCTGTTTTGTAGTGTGCAACACAGTATAGTCAAAGTGGATAGGTTTCCAGTTAGCTAACAAAGAAAATTCTAGGGGAATAAAGGAAATTATTATTGAAAATTAATTTTTAAATTTGAAATCTCATCTGCCCCCCATTTTAACAGCAGCTTTGAGTAATTTCTTCATAATAAAACTGAAAAAAAATTCAGGAAACCTTTCTTAAAAGTCTAATCTACTAGCAGCAGCAAACCCTGAGGAAAATGTGCAGAATTTGAAAGTTTTCAGTCAGCAGAACATGAAGTCGGTTCTTTCCCATGTGTTTCTTCTCCAAAACTTCCATGCACCACATCATTCTTACAAGGCCACATGCCTGTCTGTGAAGGAGTTATGCTGCAGACTGATTTAAGCAGCCTGGGTTTTTTACCGACATTCTATCCACCAGTACGGACTTGTAGCTGCTGTGGTATTCTTACCACCCCGTGTTATACCTACACATGCGTAACTGACTGTAAATTAGCCTAGTGATTTCAGTGAAACAGCCTGCCTACAGGTGTAACAGTCTGTGCAGTTTTGTGTCCTGCTGTGACTTGAATTCTTATAGATTTTCTTGTAAAAGCGATCAGGGCAGCATTGTTTCTTTGCATTCACATTCAATTAATTCAACGCATGGAAAGGTCACTGCTAATGTGAAAACCTGTTCCATCAACCTCCTCCACTGCCTGGCTAGGATTGAATTCACACTTTGATAAAGCATTAAAAAATGAGCTCTTCACGGTAAACACTGTACAAGCAGCACGGACGTCTGCACTTAGTGTTTCTCCTAACTTCCTCAATTTGATTTAATACCACAGAAGATGTGGTGCCTGTCGTAAGCCTTGAGCTTCCTCTCCTGCCATCAGTTGCAAATTTAACGTGTTAAGAGAAAAAAAGCAAAGCTACAAGACAGGCAGAATGCAAAAACAGCTTAAGTGTTATTGCATACAGAGGCTTGTAAAATCTGGGGGGCTCCGGCTTCACCGGCCGCCTGCCCGCACGTCGCACACGGCGCCGGCTGGCTCCTGGGCACAGCGGGCTGCCGCGGCGCCGGGACTCGAACCCGCGGTCTCGGGCACAGGAGGGCGGGTGATCGCCCCTGCGCGTGCGCACCGCCGCGGGGGCGGTCACGTGGCGGGCGGGCCGGGCCGGAGATGCCGCGGCTGCTGGAGAAGCTCCCGCCTGGACGGGCGCTGGAGGTGGGTTCCCCGCGGCCCCGGGCGGCGTTCGCCGCGGGCAGGCCGGGGTGCCGCCCTCCGCCACCTCTGAGGGAGGCAGGGCCCGCCGGCGGCGCAGGGCCGCGGAGCAGGGCCGCCCTCCCGCCAGGCCGCAGTGCCGGGGGACAGTGCTTTGGGAGACTAGAGAGGCCCACGGGCTTGGAAATCAGCATTTTGGGTTGTGCTGTGCAGCCTGGCAATCCCAGTGCACAGGTGACTGAGGCGCCCCTTGACGCTGCATCTCAGCAGGACTGTGTAGTTGAGCACACAGCTATTCCGTCCCCATGTAAATCCGGGGTGAATCTGCATCACGTTGTGATTTCTGTGGCCAGACCTCGTGAACTGCCTTTAAGGGGAGAAGGGAGGACAGTTCATATTCAGGGAATACCTGTTCGTGGCTTTTTTGCCTGGGCTGCAGTCTGGAAGCATTGAGGCAGTTCCCAGTGGAGGGAGGGGTGATAACTGAATTGGTTGATCAGTCTCATATCAGGTGTAGATTAACTGTGAGAGAATTATACTCATAAGTTATTTATCACATCATTTCAGTTCCTTCATAAGATAGTTGATGGCATCTGTGGCCGTGCGTATCCTCGATACCAGGATTACAGCAATGTTTGGAGCTTGTCAGAGTGGATGGAGATTTTAGAAGTAACAATGACGTATTTCAAAACTGCAGTTGGCAAAAATATATCTGATGAAGAGGTAAGGGCTCATCACTGGTTAGCTGTGACTTTGAGAGATCATGACTGCCATGATTAGTTTTCTAGTTTCTTTAATCCTGAAATATTTTTATAGCGCAGCATTTGAATAGTAGTGGATTAAGCCTAAATAGGTAGAAGGTAAGCAGCATTTAGAGATACACTGCCAAGACTTCTGCAACAAAAAGTGAAATTGATGCTGATTTTTGAATAGATTTGTAGTATCCAGGATACTTGTTAAAATACTGCTTTCATCACTCAAATGGGTATTTTGAGTACCACCAGATTAAATTTATTTACATAATCTGTAAATGTAATACTGCTCATTAACAATAAAACCGATTAAGATTATTGTTTGGTTTTCTTTATTCATTAGTACTGCATTGAAGTGGTGTAAAATATTGATTGTATGTAAATAAATTTTGCAAAATTCTGACTCTGAATGGAGAACCATGTGGTACAGGGACGGTAATTCAGGACACTCCTATAGGTATGGATTGTGCAAAATCTTGTTCCATTATTAGAAACGTTAATTCTCATGCCTTGCATATTGCTTGTATTTTGACCACCTGCTAGCAGCTGGATCAAAGAAAGACCTGTGTAGCTTTGAGGACCTCCCTACATCAGTATTTCTGTTCCAGCTGAGCTGATGTATTTAGCCTCTGCCCTGATACTGAGAAATTTACAGACCTAAACCTGAGTTGTTTGGGTGTGTGATGTTCTTTGGATTTTAGGGCGACACGTAAGAAGGCTGAAAAAGCCCCCATTTTCTGGTGTCTTTTAATTTAAATGATGATTTTTTTTCTCTGTATGTTGCTGTGGTAAACACTGACTCTCAACTATCAAAGACAGAGAGCAGCCACCAAGGGCAGTATAAGAATCAAGTCCAATGTGACCGTTATCAGCTTAGATATAATACAGAGCACAGTTGTTGCAGGTGGTACATGTCACTTCTGTGGTTCATAGTTCAAGTAATCACGGTTTTTCATTTTTATTTTTATTTTTGTAGGCTGCTCAGCAGATAATTGAATTAAATTCAGACTATCAAGAAGCAATCACAAAATGTCTGAAAGGTAGAAGGGAAGAAATCAGGAATGCCCTAGTAGAAAGAGTAAATGCAATCTCTTCTGCCCAGCTGCAGGATTTTGACTGGCAGTTAAAGGTGAGAGTGTTGCCTTAGTGTTGTTTAAAAGTAATGTTCTGCAGCAGGGAAATAACTTTTGATACAGTCCCATTAGGCCTGCTCCCTCTGCATAATGGTTTGATTTTTATAAGAATTGGAAAAGCACATTAATGATAACACATCAAAGACTTGCCAGAAATTTGTATAAACTGCAAAAGTAAATTTCAAAACTTTGATTTATTTTGTTTTTTCCACTCTTTTCTTTTAAAGCTGCTCAGGGAGATTCAGTGCTATTCAGGAACACCTGAAAGTTTTGTATGCTGTTAGGATTTTGAGGCCTGAATAAACAGTATTTTTTCTAAAAAGAAGAAGAGGTATATAGTTAATTTAAGATTAGTTGACTGATTCAGGATAAATTTTGTTGACATTTCCAAATGTTTATATCTTTGCAATAAACATTTAGTATTTAGTTTGAAGTTATTTATCATTAGACTTCCTGTTTTGGTAATAAGTCAATGCTAATGGTGTTGCCTAAAGTAGGATGGTGGTTTGAGGTTATGAGGACATAGGGTTTAAATTAAACTCTTAACAAAGACTTGAAAACGTTACTTATACTGTTTATATTTTTGGTTAGACCGTGAGAGCTGTTAAACAGATTTGTAGAGCTGTTAAGTAGTTTTCCACGTTAGCTAGAGTGCTAAATAATTTCTGCAGCAAACAGCTTTGGAAATCAAAGAGCAATGCCCAAAACAGATAAGTTTTTGCAAGAGCAGCTATGGCATCATAATGTGCTTTAGATGAACTGTTTACTGGGCTTGATCTCTTGCTAACTGCATTTACTGCTGACAAAAATATGGACTTAGGTGAACTCTTGTTTTTTGTTTGTGCCTTCTTTTAATTTTTTCTTCTAGACAATTTTATGAGTTTCTTTCTATTTTGTGATACAAATTTCTGGCACATCTGAACTATTACTTTTCTTAAAACCACTTTTTTTCCCCCTTGAGCTGGTTATGATTTTTTTCACTTGCCATGGTTAAACCCTACCACATTTTGTTCTCTAAATAAATAAGATAGGTCAGTACAATACTAATCTATAGTATTATCAACTGACCATTGATTTTATTACATTTTAAAAGCAGTATCTATGCTAGAATGAGTATAGTAGTCAACAAGAAAGAAGGCACCATTGGCATATAATCTTCATCAGTGTTTGTCAATTAGGATATCTGACAAAGTGTTTGATCAGCTGCAGAGTGTTGAAAAGTACGTAAAGGTCTCTTTCTCCTAACAACCCCATTCTGTAAGACCTTTCTTGTTGATTAGAAAGCCTATTTGAATATGGTGATTTCAGAATTAATATACCTCATTAAAGAGCCACGATCAAATGTATCCTTTCTTTTCACCTAGAGTACCAAAATGTGGCAGCCCAGTAATTTTAATAAATTGGTTTTGACAAATGTTTTGCTGTGATGAGGAGGGTCTTTATTCAACATATTGGTGGTATTAACAAACAAACAAAAATCCCAGTAACAGAGGAAAAAACCCTGGAAACAGCAGAGATGAATTGTGAGAAATTAATTTTGTCACGCTGATGCTTGTTCTTGTATTACAAGTTCAATATAAAGTACACATATGATATTACGAAAAACTGAAAATTTAATGGCTCCACCTTACACTTTATTGGTGTTTTGTCAATCTGCATAGCTTGCTCTCTCCAGTGATAAGATCTCCATGCTGCAAATGCCACTCCTCAATCTTGATTTGGATGTGAGAGAAAATGGTGAAATTAAGCCGATTTCTATAGAGATGAGTAAGGAAGAGCTGCAGAACCTAATAAATGCACTGGAAGCTGCTAATAAGGTAACTTCTACTGATTTAATCTTTTGTTCCTGACTTTTAATGTACTGATTTATTTTAAGCAAAATTTGTAGAATCATAGAATAGTTTGGATTGAAAAGGACCTGTGAAGTCTAAGCTCCCTGCAATGAGCAGGGACATTACTGACTAGATCAGGTTGCTCAGAGCCCTGTCCAGCCTGACCTTGAATGTTTCCAGGGGTGGGGCATCTGTGTCCAGTGTTTCACCACGCTCATTGTGAAAAATTTCTTCCTAATACCTAGACTAAATCTACTTTCTTTAATTTTAATACAGTTACACCTTTCCTATGCTGAAAGATTGATGAGAACTCCCATGTTCCCTCAGCTTCACAGGATGTCAGTGTCTGGGAGAGTTATTTGGTTCACATTAAGTCCCTTAATTTCCGTGGCATAGTAAATCAGGAAGAAAGTTGAAAAGATTACAATATAGTAGCCCAAGTAGAAAATTTCAAGTCAAAGAATAAGGTTTCTGAGACGCTGAAGGGTCCCAGATTTCTTAATAGAACAGGTTAAGGAAAACGAGGATTTGAAGAAAATGGTGTTCTCATGAAACTACAGCTTTAAGAGCTTTCACAGCTTGCTTTCTTATGGATTTTCTTCCCTGCAGAACTAAATAAAAATAGTATGTGAGCAGGGATTCTTCTGGGACAGACTTCAGTGTTCACATGGCCTTTGTTCTGCTTGAGGGTCTGTATGGAAGCTGTGCGATGTGGTTGTGTCCTTACTGAGTTCTGTGGGCACACAAGGAGGAATTCACTTCTAGGGAGTTGGTCTCTTGGCTCTGCCTTGTGCAGAAGGAATCTCACTGGACCTGGACTTGCTATTCTACTCTTTGATTACAGGCAGCTGAAGAATGGTTTGAGTGCAGTTAAGGGTAAAAAAAAAGTTACTGAAAGTGATGGTTGTGTGAGGTTGAGAGCTGAGAGAGGAATGGTGTGCTTTCCAGAATAAAGAAATGCTTACTCAGTTGCATATTATACTGAAACAGAAAGCAAAAGCCTTCTTTTCATAGGCTGCTTAAGTTTAGATCTTAGCCAACTTTAATCACATTCCTTTTATCTTTTTTGAAGGTTGTCTTACAGCTTAAATGATGGAATTCAGATCATCAACAGTACCTGCTGGTGATGGCTCCCCAAATGATTTGGGAAAAAAATGTGTTTGCTGCAAAGCGAAAAGTTCTTGGTGCTGTAAAATACTGAAGTGAGAAGACCTTTACAAGTTGTGACCAAATGCAGTACTAATCCTTCAATAAAAATAATAAAGCCTTGGATCTATTTGACCAAAATTATAAAAATCTAATGTACAGTTGCTTTTACTACTAAAGATTTATAGATATTTGGAAGAAAATCACTTACAACATGTGCTGTATTTGTTTCGGTAAAACTTTGGCAGTGACTACACAGGTGCCTGGTAAAACTAAGGCATCTTACTTGCACTGTATGTTACCTTATCTAAAGTGCCATGCTAATAAAGCATGTGAGAGAGTGTTTGTAGCATTAATGTGTTCCTACATCATGTTGTCTGATATACATGTAAATATGGTAAATAAACACCTGACTTTGTGGGTGAATAATTGTAGTAAGTTATTTTTGATTTATGAATCACTAAACTCAGTCTTTTTAGATGCTGGGGAAAATCAGCTTTACAAACAAAAACAGTGTAGAACCAAAGAGTAGCTGAGCAATACATGGGCGTGTATTGCTAAAAGGCTTTTGTAGAGAAAAGAGGCTTTATTTTTTTATTTTTATTGTTGCCATGCTGTTTCTATCATTTAGGACAAAAGGACTGGAGACTACTTTTATTTATAGTAGCAGATTTATTAACAGCAATTTATTTCATAAAAGTGTGCACTATCAAGTTGGGATGTCACTTGGATAGAAGAAACTTGTGTGCTGATGTATTCTTACAATTTATACATGTACTGTGAAAACTAAGAAAACAGATACCTAGAAAGTCTGTACTTCAATGAAAGGCGGATATTTCATTTTTAGTGTATTGCTGAAATGAACTTATGTGTTGTTACTTAGTTTTCAAGATCAATTGTTCAAAAAATACAAAAAAAGTTTTATTTTCTCAACAGTTAAAGGCCACATATAGTAACATCCATTTTTATGTGAAACCAGTGGAACTTTTATCGCAGAATCTGCCACGTCTCTCACTGATAGAAAGCAATTTTTTAAAATGTAGATGCTATTTTCAATATTTCTGACTTTTTCTTAGTAGCAGACTTAGTGTATGCATAGTTCCATTTTAAATTCTACAATGAATTATGTAACGATGGATTTCTAATTAAGGGTATATGGTGGTGGTTATTCTTTAGTATCCTGTATTTCTATATCCTTTACTGCAGCACTGAACAGAAGAGGCTGAAAAATCTTCTCAATGATTTTTTGCTTTAACAAGAAGGCAGGTTTCTGATACTGCTACTGCAGACAAAAATAAATGTGCAATGAGATGATTTTCTTTAATAGATGTCAGACTTTATTGGAAATCTGAGCATTTTTTAATATAACCATCAAAATTATGTTTCTAATAGGGGGCGTAACAACACCGTGTGAGTGGCTAGAGGGGGACAGGAGCACCAGCTGACGAGCTGTTGAGAACTAGCAGCTAAAACATGGCACCGCGTTTGAAACGTGCATCCTGACCTTACATCTCTGCAGAGAAATGTAAGGCACGTCATGGCCTCCAGCAGATGGCAAGGGAAAGGACCAAAAAGAATGGAGAAAAGACCTTGCTCTTTGTACCATCTGTCAGAAAATGTTTTTTTCTGTCTTTGTTCAGAGAATTAGATACTTCTGGAACAAGCAAGGTCTGTTGTGACAGATAAGGCATTTGTGGAGACTGTACCTGACCAAATTAATGCAAAAAGCTGGAGCTTTCACAAGACCCATTACACTGGTGTCACCTTGGGCTACACTTGGCTGAATGCAGGTGGCCGTGAGCAGGTAGCAAATAGGACAAACCTACACAGGACAGGAGCATGTGAAACAAGCTCGGGGCCGGGAGCACTTCTGTCAAGTGTGCCCAGCCACGCTCTCTCCTGGCTGAGGAACAGGAGGATGGGTAAAGATGTTGGCATTGCATTCCAGACAGATATTTTCATGAAGTGTGAAGCTCTGCCATGCATGTCACAGCCACTGGAGGAACTGTATGCTGGGACCAGAGTTAAATAAAACTGCACCAGTAACAAAAGCTGAGGAGAGTTTGTGGTGTGAGGAGCCTCACTCACAAAGAAACTTGAGCCTGTGACTGAGAATTAGGCCAAAGGTGTGGGAGTTTAAAGAGACCCCATTAGCATTAAATAACCCAATTTTGTCCTTGCTTATCTGCTTTATTTGCCTATATCTGTATTTTACTACAGAACTACAGTTGTTCCATGTGTGAGCTCATTCTAACTGGCTACAGCATGTGGAATAGCTTTGGAGTTTGCACATCCCACCACACTAACTGGTAAATAGCATTCCCAGGAGATGCTGCCCCTTTGGCCCAGTTCTAAAACACGGGTTCACATTCTCCCAGTCTTCACCCTGCAGAGCAGCTCACTTCTGGGTCCTGCAGTGGCATGGGCAAACCCCCCAACCAACCATCATAAATGTGTATACGAAATCTCTCTGGTTTTGCAGGTACTAAGGAGAGATCTCTTGAGTATGTAATTTACAGCAGAAACAAAACTTTGCACAGAAGGCTTTTTGAGCCAAAAGCTAAATAAAATAGTACCTACAATATAATGGACACACTATGCGAAGTTTTAATTTCACCATGTAAAAAGCACCCACAGAAATTCACATTGCATAAACAAACCTGCAATTTGAATTAGAAAATGCAGCATATCTTGATACAAAATAGAAAAGCTAATTATAAAAATAATGTTACTTGTCCTCCACTGGTGTTCATTGCACTTTTCTCTGTTTCATAGAAATCTTCCCTTGATTTCAGAAAAAAAATCAGATTTTTCATATTAACCATGTCAGCTTTGATCTTGGTATGCTAAAGGGAACCAGAACTGCATCTGCACAGCAAAACTGTCAGTATGGAATTGACTATTGTTGTAAAACTGCTTTTGCAACAAAGCAATTGCATATGCCAAGAAGCTGTGTTTTTAGAAGATCTAAATAAGCCTGTAGAACATTTCTGAGTTCTGAAGCAAGCCTTTCTGATGGGAAACATGGTGGGACATAATCATACTTTCTTCTGAAAGGTGATTTTAAGAACCAGTAACACCCTACCCTGAAGTATGCACATTTTGCTATCATTTTGAGTAGTGAATTAATATTTATAATGCAGTATCAGCAGTAAAGGGATTTTTACTCTACTAATGCTAAAGAATGCTTTCATAAGTACACCAAGATAGTCCATAATATTTTTTTACTTCTAAATCAACCTTAATTACATTTGGTGGTATATGCTCTTTCCTCTGTAAAATTATAGTTCATACCTGCTTCAGGACCTCTCCAGAAAGACCAAAAGACCCCTACCAAAAGCTAGAAAAGGAGGCAAATATCACAAAGGTTCATTCTTTGGACTTTGCAGGCCTATGTGGAGAGTCTTACAGAGAGAAGACTCTGGCTATTTTTAAGCATTGGGTTAGTCAGCTAATTTAGCTAATGGAGTAATGAAAGGCACTGGAAGATATGGGGATTTTTATAACTAGGAACTGCTACAGTTCCACAGGGACTGCTTTGGTGACGGACTATCTGTGGGGAAGGATTCCTAGCATCATATAGACTAATTTTTTTTGGTGGCTACAGTAAAAGAGTATGGGTTCTTTTTTGGGGGGAGAGGGGGATGCAGAAGTTTCAGATCTGCCATATTTCTATTGATATTGATTTAAATGGGAGCCGGAGCAACCTTGGATGATCCAGTGAGAACTGCTATTAACTTCCTTTGTAAAACCCAATCCTGAATTCTTTACCTATGCCAAAGTCTCATTCAGCTCTATCTTGAAAGGCTGATTTGCCAGCTTTGTTTCAGAAATGTTAGCTATAGTACACAACATTCAAAGTTACCTCTGAAAATCTAAAAAAAAAAAATCAGGTAATATGTTGTCAGGAGATCAAAACAGCAAATGACGTTTCAGAGATGGGAACAAGGAAACTGGTGTGTTCACAGACGTGAATGAGATGGGTGATGTTCTCACCAAAACGCATGATCTGCTGAAGGAAACCATCTCTATGAACATTTTTGGCAGTGTGTTGGATTTTATACTTTTGCATGAGACTGTGCAGGTAGAGAGAGCCAATAATGAGTTAAAAGAAATGGACCAGAGATGTTCTCTAGCAATATGATGTGCTTCTGCTGCCATGTAATTATTTTAGGTCCTCATTGGTATTGATAATCAAATGCAATTGGATTTTGCAAAAAAAATGTCAAAGAATGAGTACCAGGCCATTTCTCAGACTGGCACCAGAAAGAGACAAGAAGTGATGTTTTTATAATTCTGGGAGATTCAAGATTACTTACAAAATAATTGAGAAATACACAAGTCAAGGAGCAAACAACGTCATTAGAGTTAACTCCACACTCCAAGACAGTATGTAGATCAAACTTACCTGGTCTTCTTTTAAGAAATGCCAGATTTTTAATTTGTCCCTTGATTCTATCACCCTGTACATATACATTTCAACATTATTGCATGCTGTAATGCATTATTCTTGTGTGATCTCCTGCCTTCCTTGGGCTGCAGGGTGATTGATAGCCCACGGGGGTAGGAAGAAACATACTTGTACAGTCACAGATGTGGGGAGGTTATGCTTAGTAATACAGAAACCATTTTTAAAGTATTTTTTTATATAACACGTATAATCCAGCCTTTTTTTTTACTAATGCTCCCAAGGACGCGTTAGCAATGCATCCTCAGGAGGTGAGAATTCACGAGAATAGGCTCAGTGGTAGTGGGAAACAGCTGGTGGAGGATGGACCCCAGGCCCTGGGTGACTTTTCTTGTGATTTATGTCAAGAAATCCTCCACTTGCAGTACAAAGGGAAGGAACATTTCCTGTAGGGGTGAACTAGGTGAACCAACAGATACTGTGAAATAGCAAATTCTGTGCTGTTCAGTGGTGGCATAAAGCAATGTAATGTCAAAAATATTACTGTTTCATTGAAAAGACTATTTTTTGTGTCTGATAAGGTTGAGGTTCATCAAGCTTCTTTCTGCCAGAGAAGAGGGGTGGATTAAGGTGAGCTTTGCCCTCTGCTAAACTAGCTGCTTTGTTGAAACTTGTAGGAATGCAGTATCTCATAGATCCTTACTGTTCTGTTATCTTTCGGTTGAAATTAATAATGGATTCAAATATTGTTGGGAGACTCCCAGGTAGGCACACAAATATACACAACCAGGAACAGGAGAAACGCAACGCCTTGGGAAACCGAGCCAAAAATGACTTCCAGTAGAAACTGCATGAGAGCTGCACAAACTGTATGGGAGCTTAGCTAAAACCTAGTTAGCAATAGGACCTTGTCTATGCTGATCTTGAAGTCTGGTTCCTGGTAGGGAAACTACTGAGTACAGCAGTGAGGGAACTTAACATTACAGCATTGTTCACCTTTATTGAGTAAAGCCAGCCAAATTACTCCAACCTATTGATGGGAAGAGACGGTGTTTCTTTTATACTCCCTAATTTCTAGCTCCAGGTGGCAGTGTACCCGGGTAACCCATGAACAGACTCATTTTGCCATCCCGTGCCACTAATAACCCCTGGCTTTTCCTTGCTGCCAAGCTATTGCTCTCAGGTGAGAAATGTTCTCTCCTGTTTTTCACTCTAGAAGTAGTTCTACCTACAGTTAGTGCCTCTTGCCTCTGTATGTGGTGGGGTTATTAGTCCCTGCTGCCAAACTTGCACCAAGAGCTGGCAGCTGTTTCCTGACTCAAGGTCATGGCTTCCAGCTCTCGGTGCAGACAGGCCTTGGTGTGTGCTGCTCAAAATGGGCCTCAGGGCTGGGATTGGATCGGCGGCATGTGTTCAGCATCTCCTGGGGCTGAAGGGTAGACCCTCCTATTTTGGAATGTGCAGTTCTTAAGGAGTTTTGCATTTGCACTGCTATTGTTTTGTTAATGGCTTTTACTCTGCTCCATACTTTTTTTTGCTCGGAACTGTACAATACAACTGCTTTTAGTCCATGTGCCTATCATCTGTGCCAGAAGTATCTGGCTGAACCGTAAATTAGAAATATATGTGTATGCAGATATTAGGGGCCTACAAGAAAAAATGCTGAAGACCAGTAAAGGTGATCTTTGTCCTTGTAATCAAAAATAAAGGATCATTTTTTTTTAACCTGAAGTCTATTTTTCATGTCATGTTGGGTGTTGGATCTTCCAAAATGTTCAGTGCAGCAGTAAGGAGAGGTTGTATTATCTCTTCATCATTGGATCAGCTCGGCTTAAGTACTGACCTATGGTCTGTCTGTAAATATCTTTGGCAAATCAGGTAATGCAAAAACGTGAGTCACTGATGGTTATTGTATTTTACACTACAAATCCGCAGAATGTGTTACTTTCTTTGAATTAATTTTTGTGTATAACCACAAAGCAGGCAATTCAATGGCTCATGAATCTATTCCCTTTCTTGTTGGGTGATTCTATGATTCCAGATTCCTTCTGCAGAAGCCTGCTGCACAAAGGGAAGGGGAAGCAGGCCCTGGTCTGTGAGAATGTTCAGGTCTCGCACAATGTGACAGACCATAACATAATTTATTATTATGTTCTGATTTAAGAGATTGCAATGTCAGTTGGCAATAAGGTCATCAGCTGACCTTACTGCCAGGCAGTGAGGAACTACTGAAGAAGCTTTCCACATCACTTTTTTGTTTGCATCCTGACCAATGTTTCTTTCTGTACCAGCTTCCATTGATAACATCACCTCAGTACCTACACAGACTCTGTTGGGTTGTATATCTTGACTCTCCTAAAAGTATGAAACATTTGCAGTATGAAAAAAAACAAACTGATAATAGTTTCAATAAAATGCTATGTTAGGCAGCATAGTGTCAGTGCTGTTAGGAAACTATTGGCAATAGAGAAGGGAAATATATTTAATATAGATAGAAGATGACTGATCTATTGCTCCTCAGCTGCATGGATGTTGCTGGCCCTTTGCCTGTGGCTCCTTGGCTGGAGCTGTGTCGGGCAATAGGCAACCAGGTAAGAAGAGGCAACTCCTCAGGAGGAGGGCACCCAGCGTTGCTGGTGTGCCGTAAGACTCAGCTGCATCTCCTGGTCCTCAGCAGAATAAAGAAATCTGGAGGAAACTGTGCAGAAATTTTCCTCAGATCAGTTCCCAGACATCTACCAACTTTTGGGAGAAAGTTACAATTACCAGCCACAGGAAACCTGGGCATTAAGAAGAATCTTGGCCTGGGGTATCCCTCAGAGTTGCTTCAAGGAATGAACTTTTGAATGAATGAAGTGTTTATTTTCTACTTTTTAATAGAAAATTACATATGGCACAATTGTTCTCATAAATATCAACTTTGCTACTTTGTGGAAATAACAAAATTCCATTGAGATCAAATCAGCTGATTCCTTGCTTGGAAACTCAGTGGGACTTCCATCTGCTACCCTTTCTTTCTTTTGAAGATCTCTGCCTCTGAAAATGGGATTTGACTTCTCTTTGAGTGATACTTCTCAAACACACTGTGGAAATACTTCCCAGTATAACTATTAAGTTTGAAGTGAAGCATGGTGCAATAGTTATAACCCTTTAAATTGTAATTTCTTCAAATTTCTCTACACTCTAAATGGTGAAAGACAGTGACATAGATACTGCTAGTAGTTTGACTGTGCTGTTTGGAAGCATACTGCTGTGAGTTGCCTATATGTGGTAAGAAATACAGTGGGACAAATGTTTATTCCACTTTAAAAAAATTATATTTGGTACAGAAAGGTCATGGGTGATGCATGAACTTAGTAAAAAACAAGGTAGAGCAATTTTTCTCAAGATGCTTAAGAGCTGATCTGTACTATTCTGATCTAAATGTTGTAAGCCTGGATTTGTGTTGGTTTTTTTAAAAAAAAAGCTTAAATCTAGAAGTGTTCCATGGCTGAGTATCTTACATTGAACATGGAACATTATAGCTACTGCAGTTCTTCAGAGTTAACAAAATTGAGAAGGAAAAGAAACAAGTCTATGTTAGTCTGCGGTAACATTATTGCATAAATTAATGGACATAATACAGCCAGTAAACAACATTGAAAAGAATAAACATGATGGGAAAGACCATTCTGGACCACTTGTCTATCAGGTTAACATCAGTCAAATCAGGGATTTTGACTTTGATCTGGGATGCCCTCCTTCGTAAGTGTCCTTTTTTGTGGAGCCTGTGCCTGTCCAGAGCACTCCTGCTGTAGAGGTCTCTGCTGGAAGTGGCTCTTCTGTACTGCAGGCTGGCACTGTCGTATGTGTACATGGTGGCTTGGGGGTCACGGAGGCTCGTGAACACATCTGAGCTGCCCACGTCATTTCGTATTTCAAGGGGTCTGAGAAGCATGTTTCCATGGGCATCCACCTGTGTCAAGGAAGGAATGTGGATTAGACAAGTTCCTCAGCCAGCCCAAGGTGTTTCCCAGATGGACCTTGTAGCTCTGGTGTCGAGGTGCTCCTGGGGCTGCAGCGACAGTCATGGCTGGTACAGCATTCACAAAAGTGAAAAGATACTCAATACACTTTCCTGACTAGTGTGAAATTAGCTATTAAACATCTAAGCACCTTTCACCCTCACTCAGCTTCTTGGTCTTGTAACGTGGTTAACTGTCTCATCCTCTGTGAAGTAAGACTTTTGTAATTTTCTCTTTCACTTGGATCATGGCACTTATGAAATACTGATTTTTAAAGTATGTAGACTGGGCACCCGAAGCTTTCACATACTCAAGGTGAAAAGAAAATGTTGCTGTCTCCACCCATTTTAAACAGTTTTTGACTGTTTTAGTGCTGCAGATTAGTTTCTAAAAGTTTTGTAACAATAGGTTCATCATATGAAGAGCACGTAGATACACGTGTATTTTATCAGTTATTGTAAAATACTCATGATGAGAATTGATTTTGGGCAATTACCACATAACAGGGACGGAAATCATAGCATATGTAACTTGTTCATGTGCATATAGAATAATCCATTTTATTAACTGAAACCTTACATTCAGTTGCATTTTTATGTGTTGGTACCAGAAGCAGCTGTTTTTTAAATATGTTTGTCACTTTATTTGTGCTATTAGTCAGAGCATTGTTTTAAGTACCAAAGCAAAGAACTGAAAACTGCCACCAGTATGTACATGTACAAAAAATTATATATATGTATATATTAAATATTTTTATATCATTGTCTTTCTTATGTATGAATGTAATTAACCATGAATTGCTGCATTGTTACGAAGTGTTTACCTTTTCACAAATCTTTAGTTTTCTACATGTTAGTAGTAAAACCTCTTTTGAAAAGTTTTTGTGGTGTTTCCAGGTTGACTTCTGACTTCTCCATAAAGACTTAGTAGATGTTTCAAATTCACAGGTATTTAAACATCCACTGTAGCTCACATGAGGGAAATATACACCAGAACACAGGCCTCTTAAATGAAACTTTAAGGGCTTTACCTTGAGGCTTGAATATTAATGTTGTTTTTGGTAAACTGTGGTATTCGACCTATCCCAAATTTCAAACAAACTAGACCATGTCTATGGATTCCTTTATATCAAGGAAAAATATATTAATTATAGACAATGTCTAGTCTTGTGAAGCATCATTGATATGCAATGCTTTGTTTACACTCTGAGCTTTACATTTTTAGTAAGACATAGCAGAGCTAGGAAATGGTATTATAATCTACAGCAGATTTGAAGTATGGGCAAGAAAAGATACCAAGCAAAACACACAGGGAAACCCAGTCTCTGTGGATTGCAAAGGAAAGCTGTGACCAAAGAAAGTTTCGGTTCCACCTGGCAATGCAGAAGATGTTCCTCCCCATCACCATCTTTACATCATAACTGCCAGCATATTTGCACTGTGCCAGACTAAGCACTTGCTAACTGAAAGCAAAGCAGTGAAGGGACTATTCGTACAAAAGCCACAGAAGAAAACTGTGGGGTAAGAAAGTCTTCTAACTGAAGCAATAAGTCCTCACAGACAGAAAATGCACTACTCAGGTTAAGACACTGATTCTGTATATGCTGAAATGAGCATTCAGTGGGAACGTCCCAGTTCCCACCATTGTTTTGGTGGGAAAAGCTCACACACTCTGGGTTAGAAAGGCCAGCTTGTCACAAATCAGCACGGTGCTTCAGATGTTTGCTTTAGATAATAACTACCCAGTTCTATGGGCTAATTGACTTCTTAGGTCATTTCTTCCAATTTAAGAAGAAGGAAGGTTTAAGCTAGGGTTTCCTGCTCTCCAGAGAACTGCCGTAACTATGGGACTATTCATTTACTCTTGAGATCTGACATTATTTCTGTGGAAAAACCCAGAGATCTCAGAGTTGTTTCTGTGAAAAGAATTTGGTTTTAATTCTCAGAAGATAGGTCAATCTTTTCTTCCCAGTTTTATGAAATATCTCTTTGAGCTGTCTTTGATTACATAATCTAATGTGTAAGCTAATTGACTTTAGTGTTATAATAATAGTAACAATAATGCAAGCATCATTAAGCAGTTATTATGACTTTTCTTTTGGGAAGACAACTCCTAACTGCCTACACTCTGAAGTGATTCACAGGGATCTTTCTTAAACTAATATACCCTGACAAGTTATTATGAGCCAAGCAGTGTCTGAATTCCTGCTCTAAGTATTCTGAATGAACCTGTTATTTTTAAAATGAATTTAATTTAAACCATTTTAGGCAAGATGATTTGTATGCCATGAAGCAAGTTGGTCTTTGAATTGCAGTCTTTGCAATTCAGAACAAAGGGCCTTACACTGATCTTGACTAAATTAGTTCATGGAAGTATAAAAGATGTTCTTATGCACCTGGTCAAATACTCTCTGCAATTTCCCACATCATTAAAACCTCTTCCAGTATATTTTGAAGTTCACTCCAAAGTATCAAAACTTGTGCAGCTCATCTCCTGCTGCTGAGCCAACAACTGTGGTGAAACTGTTCTCCTCAGATGCACTTGGTTCACTACAATCTAACTGTAATACTAACTCACACCTCCATCCAAGGTATGACCACCCTTCCCTGGGCATAGGCTCCGCATTTTATTGACACACACTAAGGGTCAATGAAACCTCTTTTTTCATGTGACACTTAGAAAATGAGTTTCCTGCTCAGGATCATCAAATGATATTGTAAGTGTAAAATAGTTAAAGTAATAAAAAGAAAAAAACCCAGAACAACAGTCCTGTATTGACCACACAAAAAGTAGTCAGACAGCTCTAGGGGAAGTGCATGTTAGCATTCCTTGGCAGAGAATGGGTCTCAAATGCTTAGTGCTGCCTGGAATGAATTTTTAGCTTTTTTTTTTTTCCTTAACTGTTGGGAGATAAAAGGTAAGAACTTCTGTTTTATCACAATACAAACCCATTGTTTCTTTCTCTTGAGATGAAAGACTCAGGGCCACGTTACTCATACAAGCTGTCTTACTGGAAAATGCTGTAGCGTTACCACAATCTGATCTGCAAAAAAAGAGTTTATGCCCAGCAGGGCTGTACTAATCCACAAATTTACTTGCTGGTTAAGATAGTTGTGTGGTTATGTGCTTCCCTTCTTTTCCTCCTTCCATTAGCTACTTTGTGGAAAATTGTATTAATTAGTATTGGCAAATCATATGTTTTCCTTGGAGCCTGTGGCTGGTCTCTGGCTTTCTATCCCAAGTGTTTAGGGTTTCATAGGACATTTGAAAGGAATGTGTGATGATGTGCAGAACTGGGGACACAATCCATCACTTGCCTTGCGTTGTCATTTATGAACCTTTTGATGGCTCAGCTCCTTTCCCACTCACATTATGACTGCATTCTAACTTTTTCTCATACTTAAGAGATATCTTCTGTGTAATTACTATTCACACTGTAATTGTCCAGGGAAACAAGCACTTGCATCATGGACAATCCAAGTATTTTCTTGCTGGGTGGTTTGTCCTATTTATTCATAACTATGGTGGTGTCAATGACATTTAGCTTTGACAAATGAACAAGGAGATATAAGCAGTCTTTATGCTTTATTCAGAGAAACAGAAAGATTGTTTACTACAAATTAGTATTTTTGTATATTAAAAATAAAAATAGCATAAATTGTGAAACTGGAGAGACTTCATTTCCACCTTCTTCAGTCTGTAGAGCAAGGAACAGCCACCTAAGAAACAGCAGTTCAGTTTCATTTTTCATTTGGTCTTCTTTATACTGTTAATATCGTAGTCAGTTGCTGAGTGTTGCTCACATATCTAAAGCTTGTGTAATCTGGTGAAGGAATTTGAACTCTTTTAGTCTTTGGAGTTGTATGTCAGATGGGAATGATCAATATCTTCACCTGGCACAAAGAGATGAAGCACTGTTACATATCTTCTAATAGTTACAGGTCCCTGTGTGGATAAGTGGTGTGGGTCAAGAGTAAAAGGGAAAAAATATCCTATAGCTATGCATACTTACAGCTGTACTTCTTTTATGCTCAAAAAAACCTTTCCCCTGCTCTGGTGTAGGCATCATAATACCAGTTAAAACTCTCAAAACATGATGCTGAGGAGCTGGGAGTGGTTTCACTGGAGGTCACATAACCTCTCTGTGTCCCACTGCTCTGGTCAGGTGCCCTCTTCCTGCCAAAGACAGAAATACAGCTGTTGGACATCAGCATTTCTGTACTGAGTAAAATTAACGTTCACAACGTCCCACATCAATGTGTGGGATACAAAATCCACTGATAACCATTCACGTGTGTATATATATGTATGTAAGATCTCAAACCTGCACTGTACAGGCAGAAAGCAGTCTGTTCAGTTAAAGCACTCTCGGTCTCAGAATGGTATTGCTGTCTGAAGTGTAAGTACTTACAAATCCTGGTACAAAGCATGTATGACTTCCTTTTTCTGTCAGAAAAATGCTGGTGTATGCATGTGGTGCTTTAAAAACTTTCCATCCCATTCTGAGTACCAATCTCAGTGTAATCTTTGCTGCATAACATTTAGACAAAAGCTTTTAGGTATGAGTTAGGGCATTTTGTTAGTTAAACGAACTCTCCAAATATGTAGGAAAAGAACTTACCTGCACTCTTATCCTTTACTCAGTTCAGTGCACTGGGGCACATGTAGCCAAGGCTGTCCTCTGAAGAAGTCTTGATTTCCTCTTTGTCATCCTTGCTGTGCTGCCTCTCACCTAGGCTGGGTTATCTCAGGAGCTGTTGAGGTATCTGGTCAGAGTTTGTGGGTTATGCTGGTTTTTTCCCTTCCTTACTTTCCACAGAAATGGATAGACAGTGTCTGTGCACAACAATCCATACTGGGGTGGCTTATCTCCTCTGCTCTGTGACAGAGCTTTGTGGAGTCAGTACTTTGTGGAGTCTTGGAGACTGGTGACTGCCTGAACTGAATTTGTGCCCTCACTGTAATAAAGCATAGCCTACACAATGGGACAGAAGGCAAATGTAAGTAAGAACTTTTAATGGACTCGTGAGTTCACTGAGACTGAGGATATGATTGCTTTGTTAATGATGCATAGCTGTAGTGGTGGGACACCAGACACACAGCTCTAGAATTAATAAGGAATCACAGAGTTTCTGAAATGCACCTCCTGATGTGTATATGACACTGTAACCATCTATCAAGATAAAGTCTTACTTGTTAGAGTTTCATGTGTCAGTCTCATTCTTCGAATTGAACAGAAGGCTTGAATACAATTTTGTCCAAATGTTATCACCTCAGGCTACAACAGTACAGAAGTTTATAGGACAGCCCGGGCAAGATCATTAGTACTCAGATGTAATATACTATAAGTAAAGCAGAGAAAGGAAGAAAATTTTTGGCTCATTACGATATATACTTTCCTCTGAGTCAGACTGGGCCAAATACACCTAAGGCTTCCAAGGATTTATTTCCAAAAAACTGGGAAAATTGAAATAGGTTTATAGATGTTTGCAAGTGCTCGGTGACGTATTGCAAAATTAAACTTGTTGTTGTTAAAAATGTGTCCTTAGTATTACTAACTGAAGTTTTTCTGGCTTGTTTTTTTAAAGAGGGGATAGTTGTAGTGTGTCTGAATTTAGCTGAGGGAAAAATTCTGACATCTATGAAAGCTGTTACAACCTAGCAGCAACATCCTTGTGTTCCTTAAAGCTCAGTGCTGCAGGCTTTATTCAGGGCTCACTGAAGCAACAGAGCCTATCTTTGCTCTTCATTTTTGGTGAAGTTTCTGTGTGTAAAGAGGAACTTTATTATAAACATTCCTTCTATACCACCTTCTAAAGCAAAAAAACATATAGTTGAAGTGATAAATATTTAACTTCCTTGTACCCCTTGTATTTCTTCTCTTCTGCAAAGAAATGTGTGTCCTGAATATTAATTTGCATTTTCTGTATTTTCTTACTCTGTTTTCAGTTGAAGATGGAACAGACCATATGTTCCTGTAATCTCCTTAAAATGCAATTTTTCTCTAGGCAATTTAAATGCTTTTGCACGTGTTCGACCTGTATTTATTTCTATCATCATATATATGAACATTGTCACTGGAAAATTAATGTTTGAAAAGATAGCTTGAACATTTTACCTGGACTCTATTTGTTTCCAGTCTGCTCTTCTTGCCTGTAGCATGTCCTGCCCTGCCTGCTGTCTTTTTTTGACACTGAGGTCCTTTCCCAAAGAATATGTAGTTGACAAAGGCATATTCCAGCAGGGCCAGGAACACAAACACAAAGCATCCCATCAGGTAAATATCTATTGCCTTGACATAGGGAATCTTTGGCAAGGTCTCCCTGAGGTGGGTGCTGATGGTGGTCATGGTCAGCACAGTTGTGATTCCTGCAAAAGGAAAAAACAGACATCAACTAATAAGACAAGGAAGGAGATTTGAGCACAAAAGGCATAATGGCAGCATTGCACTTCTCATGCAGATGGATTAAGTGTGTGATCAGATTCTTAGCAGCCAAGGGAACACGTTTTGCAGAACTGGAAAGGAAGATATCCTTGCAAATCTGCTGATAGCACCTTCCTTGGCTTTTCATGCAATGGAGGGTGAATGAAATAACCTTCAACAACCCAGGCTATGTTGGAACATCTTGCCTTAATTTTTGCAATAACTGTGCTAGGGAATCTGGTGTTAGCTCACCTGGACAGCAAAGAGTTGATTGCTGTTCTTTCTATGTGAGAAAATGCTTCTCACTTTATTTACAGCAGTAGCTCTTCTTGACCCCATAGGGTGACTTGCATTGCTGTGGGGATCTGGAATAAGTATCTAGATTTTGACTGAAAATGGAGGGTTGAAAGGAGAAAGGGAAGTCTTTCGACAAAATGATGGTCTTTGATGAAGAGGAAGTGATATATATGTTTTTACCAAAAAACCTTTTCATATTAACTAGGTGTTTGCAAGTAAAGCATTTCCATCTCATTGTGTTACCCATCACTGAATGTTTTTTTTTCCTCATGTGGTTTTCTTTCAGCTGGGTGAAATTACTTTTTAGTCTGGTTTAATCACAGGTCATTAATGCATGTAGATAATAGCTCTAGGCACAGGTGTAACAAGTTTAATTTGCAGAAAGATGAGACAAAATAGAGGTGGGACAAACTGGCTTTCTGGAAATGGAGTTGAAAAACATACATGCCTTAAAGCACAGATAGTGGCAGAAGATCTTCATTCTTATGGAAAGTTGTAGGAAGGAACAAGGTACGGGAAAGAACCAACTCTATAGGTAAAACGGACTTATTTGGTGTAAACTGGTATATTTCCACTGATGTCAGCAGGATCTTGTGAATTCATTCCAGTCTCAGATCTGGCCTGAGAGGACACTTTTTAACATCAACAGGGATTGTTCATGTAGCACAGTGTAGATACCCTTCAATACCTGAATTACACTTTTACGCTCCAGTTTGGAAGCAAGATACTTTTGGTCTGATCCAAAAACCATTATGACAACTGCAAGTCAGTCAGGATCCCAACCTAAGTGCAGAGCAAGAGCTTCAGATGTAGCAAGGTCACACCTGCCTGCCTTCCTGACAACCAAGGCCCTGTGCTGTCTGTGTAAGATCCCAATTAATGATGCTTCAACCAACAGTATGGATTTGGTGCCACTGTTTTCAAAGGCAGCAAGTGTCTATGCAGTTCAGTCATTTTGAGAAGAAGTTACCTAGAGCAACTCTGGCTGCAGAGGCATCGTAATTGATCCAAAAAGATACCCACGACAGAATTGTGATCAGTGTGGAAGGCATATAGGTTTGCAAAATGAAGTATCCAATATTTCTTTTAAGCCGGAAGCTAAGTGATAATCGAGGATATGCTCCTGAAAGAAAGAAGTCATATAATGACTAATGCCTAACAAAAAGTAGGCACTGATATTACTGAGTTGGAGGAAAAGGGGACATTTTTGTTTTAACTTGCCAGTGCTTACCTGTTGTAAATTCCACTCTCTTTGATACCATCTTGTAATCCACGATAGAAAATTGCGGGAGCTCGATGTTATTAACTCCTGTTACTGCTGACTCTCCTCCATTCCAGTAAAATTCAATATCATCAGTAGTGTATCCATCTGAAACAGAGGCACAATTTGATTATTGACTTTTCTTTTTGTTTTATGACTTTGCTTAAATAGTTGCAGTTCAAGTGGAAGGAGCTGCTGTTAATCAGGAATTCAGCCTTCTGTTGTGTGACATTCCTGTTATACAGAAGCCTCCTCTATACCCTGAGGAAGCTTTTAGATGTAGAAGAGGAGAAGATGGAAAACAAGGACAGAATTCATGATTAAAATTTGTTTTTTAGCTAGCTCTAATACAACTACTTTTCATTCAGGCTTGAGTTACTCAATTTGCCAACAGACAGATACATCATCAGCAAAACTTTTAAACTCTCTTTGGAGGAGCTCTGACAGTAAGACCAGGTTCATTTCCCAGCTTTTCATTTGATTTCCAATGGAGGATGTGCCAAAATAGAGAGTTGGGAGCCAGTGGAGGCAAAGATGATTCTAGAAGAATTAAGGTGCCTGTAGTATTACCTGACAATGTCTGTCAGAGTGGTAGGTAACCCTTTGATATTCATGAAGCATTTTATATTTTAATCAGACCATGCCATCTTTGATCTTCTGTTATCACAGATCTATTTTTTTTACTCCAAAACTAGCACCTTTCTTCTGTTTCCTTTTAACAGTGATGTTGATTATTTATAATTTAATTAAAAATTAATTTGCCATTCTATCACTGGAAATGTTAACATTAATGTTACCATTTTCAGAAATACTTTGAATGAACTCAGAAGTGACTGAATTTCAAAAAAATCCTGCAATTGACAACATTTTTGAACTAACATTTAAACTGGTTTCAGTCTATCGCATTTTTCTACTTTCCCCAGATATCTACCGAAGGAGAGAACATCTCATTTGTTTTTAAATTTTTCCTTCAGGTGTTAGATTTAATCAGGTTTAAATCATACAAGAAAGATCAAATAAAAACATGTGTTTGAACTCAAAGCTTTAGAAAACTTCACAGTACTTTTGCCAGTTGAACCACTCGTAGCATCAGAAGCCTCCACAGAGTTAGGAACCTATCCTTTCATATACACAAATAATGTAATATCAAGGTAAGGAAATGAGTCTTGAGATGTCTTTTCCTACGATGGTGCCTAGTAATAGCCTCATCCCTGGAAGGCTGACCACATGCAGAACAGATCCGTGGTTTCCCTGGCGACAGTCAGAGAAGCTCTTTCGACTTGCTGCCAGGCTCTAGAGACTGCTTGGAGTCTGCAGCTATTGAACAGCTATCTTTTGATGCAAACACACAGTGACGGGCTGAACAAGGTTAAATGTTCACCTATTTTATTTCTGAACTGCTCGATGCCATGGTGTTCTAACTATCTGAATTGGTCTGAAAACCACACTAACCTATGTAATATGGATTGCTGCTGTAAGCTTAAAACTGTGCTTCCTATTACTTATGCTATTTTATTTTATTTTTCAAATGAACCATCCCAGGGCTGTGACACAGAGGTCTGCATGGTTGATTTTCACTTCTTTTCACTGCAAAAGGTCAAGGTAGCTGCTTGGTAGTAGGACTTCAGCAGCTGCTTTAAAGGCTTTAAAGACCAACCCACTACACACACAAACCACAGGGCTGACATGAGCCACATGTAGGGTGTGATACAGAATGATTGAAATTGAATGAAGACTGCTAAAACTGTTTAAAAGACCAAGACTGAGACTGGCAGGGAAGTGTTAACTTCATTTTCTTCCAAATCTGTACTAAAAAAACTTTCTCTTGAATGATTTTTCTTCTCAGAAAAGGTGGTGCAAAACAGATGGCATTGGAACTGTCATCTCATAATGAAAAGGTAAAGATTATGAGTAGACTTGGTACCACACAGATATCCTCTACATGAGGTAATACTCACCCTTTGTCCTCAGGGGACAGAATAAAAAACAAAAGGGGTATCACTACCTAGATGTTGAGCAGGTACTTGCTGCAAAGTCACAGGTGAAGGTTTAAATGTGAGAATCCTGAATTCTGCTTCAGGGTTTGGAGGAAAACCATGAAAATGATTCTTCTGTTCTGTGCTGTCATCACCTGTTGCCCTTTTCACATCCTGACCTCCAATTTTGCTCTGATTGTGCTGCTTCCTTGGACAGTGCAGGCTGGGACCCAGGGCAGAGAGAGGAGTTATCCCCAGCCCTCAGGAGTTCCTAACTTTACTTGCAGCCTCTTAAGGCAGCTGCAAACAGCCTCTCTGAAGTTTCTCTCAAGTTTTGACAAAAGAGGGAATAGTTTGGCACCTTACTGTGGCTAAAATTCCCTTTCCTGAAGGTGAATTATTAGTGATTTAGTTGTTAAAACCCACAATCATGCCAATAAACACCTGGGATATCAGAAGGCAGATTTCAAAAAGAAAACAGACACAACCTCCTGCAAAAAGATTGCACCACGTTATTAAGACACTGTGTGGTGATGTTGGATATTTACAAAGGAAATTATGTGAGTTTTGTAATTTAGACAAATGCGCTTTTCCCTAGTCTTGTTTTCTATGACTTTGGCTACTACATGAAAAGTAGAACTAGTAGGTTATAAAGCCAACTGACGGAAAGCAAGAACCTTGCATGTAAGGTATCAGCCGGTGACAAGCTGTCACTGTTAATAGGCCTTGTTTTTAACCTCTACAAACTTAAAAGAGACTTCCAAATACAGCAAAAAATAGGTCTAATGTGAGCTACTACTTTTTCTAAATATACTGATTTCTTTCTTGATTTAAAGTTTCCTTACAGCTGATGGAAATTATGAGAAAGGGATAGGGATGTTTTTCACTCAGGGCATTCACATTTTTTACTCTCTTTTTAGAGAAGTAATTGAGCAAGGACATCTTCCTGTGGTTTTACGTACAGTGAACTTCAATACATTCATTTTTTCCTTGGCAGTCATTGTAATATCTCTGCTAGACACTAACAAGGTGTAAATTCTCCCTGGGCAGTCCATTCCTGATGCAACAGGATTGTTGCTGTGTGAAGCCCTTTCCTTACGTGCTTTGCACACTATTCTAGGTGTGTGAGGCATTGCTTTCATGGCCGACAATGGCCCACAGGTGCAGGAATTGGAGGGCCTCATGTTTCATAGGTGTCGACATGGCTTTTTCCAGCAAACTTGGGAGGAAGACTTGGCTGCAGGTTAAAGACAGGAATTGACCTCAGCTCTGAAAAGTTAGCAGAAGACAGACTGCTCTTCTTTTTTCAAGTGGACAGAGGCTTTAAGCGAGGAGCTGTAGTGATGTAAATTAAAAAAGCTTCAAGTGTGGAGCAGTATTGACTTCTGGCTAGCAAGCAGTAAAAAATCCTTATTTTGGGCAGCAAATGCTTTAGCGTTTACAATGGAAGAAAAGCTATTTCAGTGAGAGGAAAAGTGAGTCTTGCCAGTACAGTGGCCAGTGTTAATGCTGGTTTGTTCACTGAACTTATCTGTACTGCCCAGGTATTCCCTCGGCAGCTCTTTTCCCGCGTAATCCTTTCCCCTCTGCATAAGTATCCATGTCACCAACTCAAACGCGTACCTCTGCTTTTGTGACGGAGAGCGCAGCACTCTCCACTGGACCGGGATTTCTGAACGCAAATTTCATAGCAGTCAGATACCGCTGACCTGCAGTATTTCAGTGATGCTGACAATCGAGAGCGGGGGAAGCCCGGAGTTCCCCGGCGGGCACGGGCAGCCCCGGCCTGCTCC
>VYXC01007868.1:33658-44536 GCA_013397175.1 Platysteira castanea
TTTTTTTTTTTTTTTTTTTGTTTTTTTTTTTTTTTTTTTTTGAGATGCCTTTTTCCTGTTTTGATCTTTCTCTTTCTCCCTTTCCCAGTCTTCTTTTGAATGGACATTCTACTGGTTACCAGCTATATCTCTACCTGCAGAAAGGTGAACCAAAGCTCCTGACCTCTTCTGGAAAGGTTTGCTTTCTTCTTTTCTTCCTCTTTCTTTTTTCCCCCTAACCTTTATTCCCCTCAGGTTTGATGAGAAGGAAGAAAACATCCATTTTCAGGAGCAGGAAAATGCAGACCACACATTGCTTCTACTCCAGTTCTGGCAGCACAGGATGAAAGACCTTGACATGTTGATAGAGACCTGCCCTCTCCTGAAAGCCCTGTGCAATCCTTCACCTTGTTTGCTGACTCAAAGGACTTCCACACCTTCACATGAATCTGGCTAAGGTAACTTGCTTGCAGTGCTGTCAGGAGCACAATTTATGTAGAATTTATAAGTCCAATGCAAATCTCTTTTCACCCCCACAGTTTCTTCCTTCCTCTTTCTTTCTCATTTGAGCTGCTGTACAATAGATGACTCTCACAGTCTAAGCCATAATCCTGGAAGTATTTTTCTGACTTGAGTTGCTTTACAAAGTTAAAAAGAGAACAACACTATTTATAAGCACATTATGTAAACATTAGCAACAGAGGTCCAGCTGTTTAGCATTCAATTAATTTAGTTCAGTCAATATTGCATGGTACACAGTTTTGTCTGCTCATATTGTAAACACATCTTGCCCTTGAGCACTTATTTCATTTGACTAATTAAGATCTACTTCTAAGTGCTCTCATTTTGTTGCCAGGCAGACTTGCCCAATTTTAGATACAGCTGTTGCACATGGTGAAAAAGGCATTTGAAATCCAGGTCCATCTGGTTGGTGCTCCAGTGTGTCAGGCCAAAACCTGTTCTCCTTTAAGGCAGTAGGGTCTCTGGTTTCCACAGGACTCAGGCTGGAGATTAATCAGGACATTGTATGTTTGTTGCTTATGCCAGCATGTTTTATACAAGTACACATATTTCTGTGCAATAATGTGTTCCCATCTGAGACACTGAAACCCTTTTAAAATTTTAATTACTTAATTCAGGTGTATAAAGTTTTTCAGAGAGGTAAATGTGGAGGCAAGTACAGGTCCACTGTACTTGGGCTTTTTATATAAATAGTGAGAATGAAGTTTTCATGGTGGTCTGCCCTTTCTTTTCTGATTTTCCTCCCCAGTGGAGGAAGAGGAGAGTGAGTGGGTGGCTGTTTCCAGCATGGTCTCATTCACTATTCTGACTATATAAGTAGCTGAATTTTCAATTTTTGAACAATTGTAGCAAGATTTAAAGTTACACTGAACTGCATCAAAATTTTCATTCAGACAAAAGTAAGAATAATTGAGAGAAATTTGGCAATGCACATGTATTGTACACGTACTCCACATTTTCTGTGCGCATATTTTCCCAAAATAATTACACATTACTGAACTCATATACTGTGCTGAGAAAAATTTCTTGTCTGAAAAATACCATGTTCCCTTGGGCAAAACCAGGCTGAGCTTAGAGAGGAGTGCAGTCCTGCTCCAAGGAGATGAATGTCTCCTTGGACATCAAGGTGTCTGAGGTGATTACTATGATTGCCATTTTTCCTTAAGCACTAAAGAATGAGTAGGGGGTTTCTGTGGCTAATAGCATAGGCTAAAGTCAAGGAACAGGCTTTTTTGGTGGTTAATGTACAATCTCTGCTTGGTATGTGCAGTTTTGTGTGGAGGGAGGCAGCCATGCAGCACATACTGACCAGTGGACTAATGTAAGGTGTAATGGAGGGGCAGGTGCTCCATGGAGGGAGAAGATCCAAGGTCTTATAATCAAAAGATGCTGAATGGTTTCCTGTCTGCCTAATCTTGCTGATACATATTCCTGGCCAGAGTAAGTGTGTGAAATATTTAAATTACAGGTTCTGTTGCTTTGACCCTACATAAGAATACAAATAAGGCAGTAATGATCTGTGTGGTTTGGATTGGAAATAGTAAAAGTTTAAATAATAGGGTTTTTTCCTCAGGAAGAACTCTCCATAGGTAATTTAGTGATCACGGAATAACAGAATCACAGAAGCACAGAAAGGTTTGAGTTGGAAGGGACTTAAAAGTTCCAGCCCTCCTATCATGGGCAGGGACCCCTTTCACTAGACAAGGTTGCTCAGAGCCCCATCCAACCTGGTCTTGAACACTTCCAGGGATGGGGCATCCACATCTTCTCTGGGCAACCTGTGGCAGTGCCTCACCACCCTCATAGTAAAGAATTTGTTCCTAAGATCTAATCTAAACCTACTCTCTTTCAATTTGAAGGCATTACCCCTTGTCCTGTCACTGCACACCCTTGTAAGAAGTCCATCTCCAGCTCTCTTGCTGGCCCCCTTCAGGAGATTGGAGGCATTCTGTTTTGCTATCTGTATTACTGCAGTGTCAAGAAGCCATAGATAGAGATCAAGACAGAGACAGGATAGGCACTGAGTAGATAATTTCTCAAGATTTATAATACCTGTAAATATAGATGCACTGGGGGCAAGGCTTCATTTTCACAAACTGAACCAAATCCATGAGTACCAGAATCTTCCAGTTTGTTCTGGGCTTTTTTGCTTTTATACAACAATGCACACCTTGGCAGAAGACAGCGAAATATATGAACTATACTTATGGCTGTAACATTCTAGGACAACTGTATTTTCTCAAAGCACAGAATACCAGCTCTTCTAAGATTTTTAAATTACCAGGTGGAGACATTATTTTTCCTTCAGCTCTGACTGCAGAAATACGGACTCATCTAAGAGCACAGCTGCTTCTGGACAAGTCAGCCCCTCCTCTAAATGAATCCTTAATTTTTTTTAAGCTTTTCCTTTGCTGTTCCCCTGGCCTGAGGGGTCTCAGAGGCTGAAGACTGAGACTTGACGAGGTTGTGCTGGAAAGTGACTCAGCTCCAGCTTTGCTGTCCTCTGTGGCCACCAGGGGATACCCTGGGTCATGTACTGGTACCTCTGAGGTTACTGAGATGACACTAAATGAGACGAGCAGTTGGTGAAAATAACTCTGCATTCCTCTGTGTGCAACAGAAAAGTGCTTAAGCTATACCACGCTTTGCTAATTTCATATGCTCATGTACTGGAATGGTTGAATGTCAAATATTTGCTATTAAAATCTATGCACTTATATAAAGACAAGCTATCCATCTTTTTGAATATAAAAAGGGAAGCTCATATAGACTAAACTGAGTAACTTGTAAATTTGTGTGCAGTGTAAAAATACATTGTGAAAGTAACATAACTGATTTATAGTCCTATGGGGAAAGAAATCTTTCCAAAGTGTGGAAACAGAGCAGTCGCTGTGGCTTAACACTAGTGTGCTGTGAAGAATGAATTATTTTAGCTCAGTGGCTGACTTAAAAGATGAGTGGTAAGGAATGACATAAACTGAGCCAAAAATACATTTTAAATTTTGATGTGAAAAAAAGGAAACATGCAGTCCTACTCGGCTAATTTCTCAGTTTCAATATCAACAAGCTATTTGTGAATCTGCCTCTCAGAGTATCAAAAAAACAACTTGCTCAGCTTCACAGCTCTGTGCTAGTCTTTCTGTTCCTGTGATGTTTAAATCCGCTGCTGTGGATGTTCATGCTGTAACTTTAAAACCTCTCTTGTTCTGCTGCCAGCATGTTCTCTGCAGCTCAGAAGGATGGCATGTCAGAAGTTAATGTGGATCTATAGATTGTAGTGTTTGTGCAGTCTCCATGGGCGACCCTTCTGCGAGTGTATTTGAAATGATACAAGCTCAGTGTGTGCATTCTGCGTAGGGTACATGGAGTAACCTAGGATCTGTTATCTGACTGCCTCAAGAAATTAAAAAGTGAGTTTCAAATCGCAAAATGTCTTGCCCAGAGACGAGTCACTTTGCTATCCCAGTGGGCATCATATGGGATAACCTTGGCAGCCTTCTGTGCTGCTCTCCATTCCTGCTCTTGCTGGGGTGTTTCATATGGTACTGTCTTGCTTTTCTTATGAGTGTGCTGTGATAAAGTGCGCTTTTCTGTGTCCTGCTGTTGCCTATTCTTTTGTTAGGCTTTGTGAGAGCTGGAATACGGCATTTGATCCAGGGGCAGAGTTTTTGTGAAATGAGGTGTTTTGTGCATGTCATAGTGCAGGCAGCAACGGGAGTACAGCAGGCATGGATGGAGACCCACCTGCACACCAGTGAATTGTGAATGCTGTGAGTGGGGTGACATGCTAAGAACACCCTATCACTTATAGCTGGCAGATTAAGTGAAGATGGGCAGGCAGGAACCTTTCTGACTTCTTCATTCAGATAGTATGCATTGCATCACATCTCAGAAAGATGCACTGTTTGAATGATCTGAGTTTTGGAACTTCTTTCTCTCTTCTTCTTCTACCAAGTCTGAAAGAAATTTAAAGCTGAGTAAGTATTTTAGAACAGTTAAAGCAATTGGCCAGAAGCAGAAGAGAGTTTTTATTCTCAGTGCTATGCTGTTAACAACCAGAGACAAGTCAAAGTGGAGAAAATTAGGGGTTTTTTTACCCAGTGTTCACAGGGCGCATGGGAAGCAACACATTCCAGAGAACGTTTATGGCTAACAGGTCTCATGTGAGAGCAGGGGCAGTCTGACAGGAGGGTGAGTGAGAGAAGCTCTTCATTTACAGATGCAGCAAAACCTAAGCAACTGGTATGGAGGACTGCCCTCTGTAAGAATATCTGAAATGGAAACTCTTAAAAAGGTGTTTGGTTCATCATCCTTCCAGACTTTTTTTTTTTAATTGAGAAGGGGCCTTGCAACTGGCTTTTAGAATACTCTGAGCAACAAGCTCTGTTGAGAAGGGAGAGATTATGCTTTCTGTGGAAGTAATTTGATATGCTTGGTGAGAGGCAGGATGAGACCAGATGCCCTTTAGTGGTTTTGGATACTTTAGGGAAAATACATAAGTGGATCCAGCTCAAAGCTCTTGCTGCCTCAGGTACCAGAACAGCAATATTCATTAGTGAATTTTATTGCCAGGCATGAATAAATTACTAGATATCTGGTGCCTGCAGACAGGCAAAGGAAAAGCTGTATGGGGAAGCTTGGATTTAAGACAGGTTTTTCATCTCTAAAAAAAAATCCCTATTTGTTTGAGGTGTAGGTTCTCACATCCTTGGTAGTTCAAATGCAGTCATACCCTGGATCAATGCAATCTTGTCTCAAGCAGAGAGCTGTGATAAATCTGTTCAAATCTCATTCTGTCAGACGGCTCTGTGCCAACAAAGGTGATAATGAATGTTTAGGTATGAACTCAGTTGTTGTTTTTTTCTGGCGACAAACTATGTAGAGGTTCAAGTGGAGTATTTTATTGATTTACTGTAATATCACTCTAAGTTGGTTGCACTTTCATAGAAACATTACACATATTTAGTGTTAGATCTATTTCTATATGAAGAAGGGACAGCCGTAAAAACAGTGGAATCAAAAGAGAATTGCCATTTTTTTACTGTAGTCAACTGAATAAATCTTCCTCTTTTCCCCAAGTATCTCTGTTCAGGTTTCTGGGGGCTTGTTCAGCTCACCCAGACAAGTGGTTTCTAAGCATGCTGCTGACAAGGCTAATGCATGGTTCAGTGTTGCAGTGTTGATCCCTGAATCATGCTGCAGCATTAACTGTTGTCATAGAGACACAGATTTTTGAGTCCAAAGGGACAGTTTTGATAATCAGCTCAGACCTGTTGTAAAACATATAGTAGCTTGCCAATAAGTAAATAACTTTGCCAAACTAGAGCACAGCTGGGCACTCCCTCTCCTGTAACAGTGAAACACACTTCACTGCAGTTTGTGAGGCGCTGTAAGAAAAACCCCAAATGAGGATTTAATTTATTGTCAGTGATGCTGTTGGCACACACTTTTTTCTGATGAGTGGAAGCCAGATGCAAACAGTCCACAAGATCCTGCTGTTCTGTGATACTGGCAGCCTCACAGGGACAAAGAGCATTAGAGTAGTAACAGTATTCTGTCTTACCCACTAGGTAGTGCAGTGAGGTCAGCACTTGTAAAGAAGGGTGCCAGAGTGGGGCAGCTGTATGCAGTCAGAAGTCTCTGACAGACAACCTCTGGGTGATATAACTGTAGCATTTTGATGCTACTGTCCCTGGTTGTTTGCATCCTCCTTCTGCTTGCTCCTTTATCAGCTGTGTGTCTGCACCCACGCCAGTCCACAGCCTGTCGTGGCTGCTGCCAGGGACAGTGGACTTGTGCCAAGGCACTGGGTTTTGAACTGCCAAAGCCTTTGCCAAAGGCTACCTGATACAGCAGAACTAACAGCTGGGCGATTTAACATCTTAAATTGCCAAGCTGACATCCATCAGAGCTCATGTGAGAGTGCCAAGCAGTCTGTGTAACCTCCAGCCAAGTATTAAGCCTCTCTTTCTCAGTACATGCTAATCTGTGAGAAATGGATTTTTACAGATCCCAGCTCCGCTGATGAAGCAGTTCCAGTTATAAAATCCCTTGATTCTATACACAGACGTTTCCAGTGGCCATCATGGTATTAGACACTGGAACAGGTGTCAAATGTCTGATATGGTCTCCCCATCTTCCACTGCAGAATTTGGAATAAGGTGAACTGGTTGGGTACAGCTGTGAAAAATGTGTGTGAGAGAACGTGTGCAGCCAAAATGCTCTCCTCCTAAATGTATACATTTCTCTCATTGTCAGCCATGCATACATAGCTTCTGCAGTCCTGTAAGATAGCTTCAGGAAAGCTGGAAATGCAATTTTTTAAATGAAAATAATCTGCTGGCTCAATATAAGCACGCATTATCCATGCCTTTGCTGTGCTGCTGGAGAGGTGTGATAATAGTGCAGCGTTTGATTCCTTGTGCTCTTTTCCATTCCTGTGTCACACAGCTGTTTTGCTGCTATTTGCAATGCCTGAAATTACTCACTGTTAAGTATTATTAAGGAACAATTCTTATCACTTTAGATTTTCAGGGACTGTCTTTGCCTAATTACCACAGCATCCCTATGAGGTGAAATGACTCACTGCCTTTCTGCTCACAAGAAGTGCGACATTCATCTATTCTTTGGTAAATTAATCTGTGGGACTTCCTGGTTCCTCTGGAACATGCTCCTCCTGCAGCAGGGGTAAGTCACCCTTAAAAACACATGGGAGCTCAAAAGAGAGCCAGGCTGTGTGTGCTTCAGCTTTGGTGCTCTGTGTCACTGCTGCACAGCTGTTGTGGATCACAGGGGAGCACTCAGCTTTTGGAAGGGAAAATGTGTCTCCAGCTTGCTTGTTTTAGAAATGGGGAAGCACCCTGGGACTCGCTGAGAAGCCACCTGCCAGCCAACCTTTAGGAATGATGGAAATCCTGCAGCTCTCACGTACACCAGTACTGCTCAGGAAGCTGGTGCCACATGGGTTAAACCATGTAAGAGTGCACAGTAAAAAATTAACAAAACCTCTTCCCAGTGCTTTGAAAATGGTTTGACCGTGCACATACTGCACAGTATCTGTCTAGTGGTGAGAAATGCTGCTTGCTCTTGCACAGACTTGCTTAGTGATTCACAGACTTGCTTAGTGATTACAGCACCACCTTCCCTGGCCCTTTTATTTAGGGAACAGTTCTCTCCTGGGATTTAAGTCCTGTCTGTCCCAAAACTGAGGTGGATAAGCCCTTCTATCAAAGGGATATTTTCTTAACCAAAAAATTCTTAACACTTTTATTTTCATCCTAGCTGTGTGAACATTTGTATACTGGCACAACAGAAACAGAACAGAGGCACAATAGCTGAAGGGTGATGCAGGAGCTGGAATGAGAGCTTGAGGGTGGAGTCTTATAAACTAGTTCTGTCATGGAAGCAAATGCCACATGCCTACTACATATGGCATGAGCAGAGAAGCTGCCGTGGTCGTGGTTATCACCTCTTTATTCACCCTTTTCCATTCTGCCCCCTCATTACTTTCAAGGGGATTAGTGGGTACTCCTAAGTGCAGAGTACTCTGAACAAATGGCTTACTGGTACTCAAATGCCAAAGAAAGAAGCAGGCAGCTTGCCTTTCAGAACTCCATTCTTCCAAGTATGATCAGTAATTTTCAAGGGTTTTAGACATGCACATGAGAAGAACTGTGGTGGAATAGAAAGTATATTTTAGGTGGAGAATTGTCAAAGACACCAGTGCCCCTGACACATCTACTACCTGTGGGCTTCCAGGACCAGGTAAGCACATCTGTGCTTTTGGAAAATCATTCAGTTGTTAGTAGAACTGACCTAAATACTCATGAGAAGTAATTCACTCTCCAATTTTGACCTGTTGCAAATTGTGACCAGCTCCACAAGTCTTAACATATCTCATATGTCTCTGGAGACATGAATTATTTATACAAGTGTTCAAAAGGTCTGAAAAGCAATTTTCTTTTGGGCATGTGTGACCAGCCATATGAGTGACGTGGTATTCTCTCATCCCTGATTGTGTTAGCATTTTAATTGCTTATTCCATCTGATGCTAATTTTAATTCTTGATGAGGTCTCAGTAGTAGTACTAAGTCCATTCTCACTGATCATTTATCCCTACACAGCTTCATTTATGTGAAAGCTTGTGGAAAAAGAGGTATAAACCAGTAAAGTGTTTCATTAAACCAGTAAATAGTTTCATTATTTGGGCTGCTAGCTGATAAATGCTAATGTAGTTTCATCGTCTTCAGTCACGACTGAGCTGGGGACTACAAATCAACTACCTCCCAACAAATAAACTAAGGTATGAGTTCAATATGAAGGCAACGTCAGTATTGTCACCCATTTTGGTTGCTGTGGTAGTGTATTTATATCCATTTCCTCTGCTAGTCAGGTAGCAAAGTGACTGAAGAGAAGTGTTAAGCACTTTGAAAATCAAGATATAACTCATTCTCCAAAAGCATCCATTACATGCCTTAATACGTTTAAGCCAGAAGATGAGCCAAGCAGCAAGCAACATCAAGAAAACTGTTTTATGCCTTTTTTTGGCATAAAAAAAGGGAGTGCAAAGCCCAAGTATGGGATGACAACCATGCATCTTAACAAGCAACTTCTTAGGTCCTGTAAAGTGGTGGATTGTGACACTTGGACCAAGTTTGGAACTAACAGAAAGTGACTGGGGAGATCAGTAGCATGATGGGAAGCACTGGAAAGGGAAGCTACATGGCCAACATAATAAAGATTCTTTTCAAAAACCTTCACAGGCACTTCTTTAAAAGCCACCATCATAAAATACATAGAGATGATGTTAACAACAAAAATTTGTAAGTGCACGCCTTGTTCCTATGCTCATGGAAGAAAATAACAAAGCTGTCATTAACCTTGATGCTGAAGGATCAAGTTGTTTCCTTTTATAACCTCCAAAAGATTTGGTATCAGGAGTTGATCAGACCTGCTCCCACCAGTTGGGACGGATGTCAGTCTTGACGTTGGAGATGAATGTGCTCAGGTTAAGTAATTAATCCAGGTTCAGCAGTGATTAGGCACTGAAGATGGACAGTGCTTGACTGCTGTCCTCTGAGTTAATCTTCAAAAAATACTCTCCTCCCTTCCTTGACAAGAGATTTTGAAAGACATAAGCTTGGATCAACCAATATTGTGAATGAAACACATTTTGGCTTATGTATTACAGAAATACATTTAGTATGTTCAGTGTGCAAGCTCACTGAACACATAGTATTTGAACAACTTGGTCCTGTTTTGCCTAACCTGTGAATGTCATTCAATTCCCAGCTGTCATTTGGCCAACCCTTTCCCTCCAGTAACTTACAACTTTCAATTTCTAGTGTGCAGTTTTGTTCATCCAGAGGATATCTGCGTAGATCCATCATGCAAGCAGCTGTTGTTGTGATCCTGTAAGAGGAGGGTGGAAAAAATAATGAGACTTGAAACCACGTCTTACTTGTCTCAGACGGCAAGATTTTCTATAATGGGTTTTCTGTTTGTTTAAATACAGAATGGTATGCACATGGATTCGTGGCATGCAGTCTTCATAGAGCTTGTAAGGCATGATTAATTTATCCAGCACAGTATACTGGTTACAGCATAAAGCATAAGACCATATGCTTTTTTTTAATATTGTAGAGAAGGAATTTGACTCAGAAGTTTATGTGTAAAAGTGTACAGTGTTTTGAAGAACATTCAGTGAGATTTCTAATTGGACATCTTATTTTTAATGTTCTTAATTCAGACATCTTCAAATTGTTTAGTGAATTGTTTTATTTATAACTTATACTGCTGATATCTTTTTTTCCCATTTTGTTTTCATTTTGTTGTCAGTTACTGCTGTTTTAATTTTGTCTGATAGGTATGTGCATTTTTATCCATGCTGTGGAATACCTGGTAATAACTTATTCATTATTTTTATGGTTTCATAATCAGTTTATCATTAACTATGATAATTGTACATCACCTCTTAAAAATGGCATGAGGCAATCAAACACTAGTGAAATATAACATCCTACAGTGGTGACTTAATGAACATTGAGAATAACTAAGATTGCAGGCTGGATGTTTCAGATCCTTACTTCTTCTAGAAGGCATATGAGTTAATATTTGGTCCCTAAAAGTATTCTCCATAGCCTAAGACTTTTTGCAAGGCAGTTCATCTCCCTTTGTTAGACCGTAAATCACAAGAGCATCTGAGAAAACACTTGCTGATAAGCTTGTGACTGTGTGGGAGGAAGGTTAAATGACTTCATGAGGATGGGGGTCAAATTTTACCTTCTTTTAAAAGTCCCTTTGAGAAAGACAATTAGATCAGTGTTTTCAAACTCACAAAAGTGAGTTATCACCTTCATTTGCTTTTTTTTTTTTTTT
>VYXC01007868.1:50208-246352 GCA_013397175.1 Platysteira castanea
AAACCCCCCCACAACAAACTATTGAAAAAAACTAGAAGAAATAATTAATAGTAGCGCTGACTAGTGCTGTAGCATAGTAATGGTCCTGGATCTGGGCTGAGACCTGGAGGAGACATTCTGAGTTTGTCTATCCTTGTGTAGCTAGTAACACTCCTGAGAGTGAATAGACTTGTCAAATGTAGAGGAGGAATATTTGGTTTTCTCTGAGGTGTAAATACAAATGTCTGCTTTCAAGCAAAAGACAGGCATGAAAAGTTAATCTTCAGGGTGTCAAATCAATCAACTGCATTGGCTTGAAATAAGAACGTTTAAAAAAAGAACAACTTAATGAAAACATGACTGTTCCTATTGCTCTTTTCACTCACATATGTTCTTCTCCCGAAAAGCTGCTGAGTTGTCTGCCTGGCCTTGTGTTGACCTGTAGGTCCCTTGAGACACTCCTTATCCCATTCCTATTTCCCCCCGATCATGCCAACTTAAAAAAATGAGGCAGAATTTGCCTGAACTGACTGTTGTTCTCGAATCAGTTCACCAGTCGGGCTCACTATTGGGCCCTAAAGATGGTTAAATGGCACCATCTCTGAAGAGAGTAATGATGATGAAGAACAGATGAAGGCAGTGCTCCCACACAGTGAATTTTGTCAAGTTATTCCCGTGTCAGTGGGAATACTCACCACCACTGAATTGCCGTGGTCAGCTCATTGCTAGTAAGCTGCCTGAGCTTTGTCTCAGACAGAAGTCCTGGAAGAGTAAAAACTGTATTCTTAAATAATGTTCCCTGTCTATCTCAGCAGTGGAGCCCGATCCTGTGGTATACATTCAGTCTCAGGCAGAGGCAAGCCACTGAGCACAGTGACATTCACCAAAGAGAGAAAGAATGGTTTGTTACCATGTCTTTATATGCCCAAACAGTTACTGGGTCTGATGCAGGGCGTGTTGATTGGAATAAGCATATGCCTAGTCTTGCTGTTGAGGTCACTTCAGTTTGCTTCAACTAGTATTCTTTAACATAACCCAGGCACTATTTATCACATCTGTTTTATGCCTACAAAACTACATAATGGTCTAATGCTCTTCTGCTAGACTGAACTGACTGTGAATTTGAAAGCTGTTATCCATTTGCTGTTTATTCTTTCTCCCCAGCTTACAGGTTGTATTTAATTCCTTTGCTGTTCTGTTGTTGTGGTTGTTTTGTTTGTTTGTTTGTTGAATGATGAAGGATTATTTACTGGGAAAGGTCACTGCTGGTCTTCCTTTAGGTATTCCAGGTTAAGAAATCTCTTGCAGCACTTGAAGCTTATGGGTTTTGTGATGAAGGCATTCAGATGCAGCACCTTTGATAACGGTGGTGTGATCTATACTGCCTAAGAACTGCCTGCGGCAAGCGATGTCTTCAAGCAGAATTCTCTGTCCCTTAGTCTGATCTCTGTTGTAAAATGTAAGCTGATGGTATCATTCTCACCTTTAACCTCTTTTCTGAATGCAAATAAATGTTACCAGGTGTGTCAAGCTGGTGTTGCTTAATGCTTATGGGAACACTATGCTTTTGTATTTTATGTCCTGCCTGGCAGATGTTTAAAAAGGTGTGCTGCTGGAGCTGTAGGTCACTTTTTCTTTTCTATTTTTTTTTTTAATAGAAAACACTGACTTTTACAGTCAGTGCAAAGTAGGAGTGTCTCAAAGGGTATATAATTTTCAATTAGAGTGCTGTGTGCATGAAAATATTTTGGGGAAGGGGACATCACACTTCAGTTGTCTTGGGAGATTTACCTTGGTACTCAAAGTAATTGTCAGTAAATTAATCATCATTATTTTGCTTAAACCCTTGATGAATAAACCCTGATTTTCAGCTGACAGAACTCTGCCTCAGGGAACAGCTACACAGTTACATAGTTAAATAGTTACGTGGTACTATCACGAAGTAGGGATGGGGTGAGGAAATTACCCGAAATGCAGACAAAGTGACTGCTGGCTTCCGCCTTTCCCAAGGGGAAAGTCTGAAGCTCCAGCGCAGTGATGGCAACAGGGGGCAATGGAACGGGAGAGCTCATACGTGGAGAGGGTTGGGAGAGAGATGGCAAGAGAAAATGTCTGTGAGAAAACATGTTGCTCTGACTGAATTAGAACCTTCTAAAATCAAAACCTTGCGCCAAAAATATCTTGTACAAAAAATATTGCACAAATATCTTGTACAAAAAAGTACAGATATGTACTTTTTAAAGATAATGTAAGACCTTTATTCTGTTCAATGTACTGCATCAGGAATAATTCAGAGTAGAATGAAGATGAATGGTGGAAGAATGAAGATGCGGGTAAATATCAAGAAATAATAATTTTTTAAAAATCACTAAAAATTTACAGTGTAACCTTTTAAATACTAAAAAACCTCTGTATTTGATGCTTGTAAGCCAAATTTCAGTGCAATGAGAATTTTTACTGCACAGCTATATACTCATGAAAATAAATTTTATAATATAAATCCCAAGAGGACTATAACCATACCAGGGAAAACAAGATACTTCAATAAAAAGTGCCTTAGAGTTGGAGCTGAAATTTACCGCAAATAGTAATTTAGTTTGACAGTGCAACTATGTTGCAAGATAAAAAGAAAAAGAGTGAGCCAGATGGGAACTGCTTAGCATAAAGGAAGGTCCAAGAGAGAAATAAAGTCAGATAACTGGTTTTCAATCTGGTTTAAATTTAAAAAAATAAAGGTGATAAATCTGTAAGTTTTTCAATGTTTCTATGCAAACCTTCTAAAAGTGACAAAATGAAAGAAAGGTGCAGATAATATCCACTGACCGAAACACCCCACTCAGGAGAGAGCAGAGGTCTGCTAGATGGCAGCAGTGATGTTCGTATCATTTGGTATCTTCATGTTTTGAGTTGTTTTGTTGTTTTTTAGTTCAAAATATAACAAAATTAGAACTAGCATACTTATTGTGTGTGAAAGAAAGACATGCACATGTTCAGTTGTCCCCTCTTCTTTGGCAGAAGCAGAAACTAGGCAACATCCTCGACATGCAGCCTAGTTTGGAAAGCTTCAGGATGTGCTTCTTCAAAACAAGGACCAGACATACTTATAGGGCGTTTTTGTTTGTTTGGGTTTGTTTTGGGTATTTTTTGTGGAAACAGATGCTTGATTAGGTTAAGCATCTGTTTAAGATGTGAACTTCCAGGACTTTTGCTGATGGTAGGTGAGCCCTGCTTAGTTTTTTAGCTATACAGAAGAGAAAATTAGTAACTAATGAATTGCAGAAAATTTTGACTCAAGATTTTTAGGACTTTATGTTGAATATCATTTGAAACTACACTCTTTGCTCCTAGGAGAGTGCACCAGAGAGGGACGGGGAAGGCAGGGTTTTCTTTAGGGGTCCTGTAGAGATGAGAAAGAAAAGTAAGGGGCAGAAAGAACCCTGAGGCAAAGGAAAAAGGGCTTCCACTTGAATCTGTAGTTATTTATATGGCTAGGCTTCTTTATAATGAGCTCACCTATGAAATCTATAAACGATGTGTACAGGTAAGGGTGCAATAGCAGCAGTAAATGGCATTTTATGGTATAACACCGCTTTGTTTGTAACTGACTCTAAGACCTAATACTCATTAAAATATGCTTTTTTCACTTACAGAGTTCTTAGATTATCAAGCTTTTACAGACCACGCAGGCAATTCTTAATACAAAGTGTGATTGATTTCTGAAGGGTTTTCCTCAGGTCTTTGGTATTCACTGTTTACCCATGTTCTTCCATCCTGTCCAGACAGTAAGTACACCTCACTTGTTCCAGATAGGCAGTTGAATATGAGAACTAATAATTCCAGTCAGCAAAGCTGGCAGCACAATTACATCTTGATATATATAATGTATATATATCATATATACTTGAAAACTTGAGGAAACTTGAGTGCTTCTGAAGAAGCTGAGCTGCTGCAGTTAATCTACCATGTGTGGTGACTAAGTACTTTGGAGAACTGAAAATGAAATGAAAACCTTGCACTAGGACTTCAGTGAAAGGATTTTAGGTTTTACCAAAATATTGATTCTGTGGGTAGTATAAAGTGTGAACAAAGACATTAGATTGCTTTTTTGAAAACCTGTGAGTTGGGAGGAATGATGATGTGATTTTTGTGTAGAAAACTGATTGATGATAATGCCCTGTCAATGGATTGCAATGGGCAAATAAGATATATCAGAGAAGAAATCATGGTTTCATTGCATTTGTCTCAAGTCTGATTCTGTGAGAATAAATCAGTTTAAAGCATATATTACTTCAAAGATATTTCTAGTTGCAACATCTTATTAATCGTCAGAACTTTTTGAATGAGCATAAATTAACTGTAACATTGAAATAAACCTGGGACAGTGGGGTGTTTCTGTTATTCTAGCACAGCTTTTTTGTTGTTCTTATGCCATATTTTTCACTGTGAATTGTGCCATTGAGGCGGTTAAACATTATAGAAATAAAAAATTGTACTCTGACATTCATTTTAATTAGAAAACAGGAATTGAGATACAGTGGAAAGCGAAGGACCTTTGAGTCACCATTCATACTACTGCAAGCACTGCCTCATGACATTCCTTTCACAGCCTGATCAACGTGTGTCTTGGGAGTAGTAGGGCAAATTAATAAATAGGAATTTTTTGGGTAGCCATGTTTTTCTGAGAGGTCACACTGTAATTTGGAGCATGGATTGATTTATGGATGGTGTGTACCCCCTTGCCTTTGGAAAATACTCTCCAGGGGCTTACACAGCACTTTTCCCTATCATTGTTTACTCCTTTCTGGACAACAAGTACATGTCCTGTCAGTATTTCTTCTGCTGGCTGAAAAAAAATCCTCTGTCCTTGTTAAGCAGATATATTTCCTTTCCCAGATGCAGCAGCACTACATGAAGACACTCCCATCCTCTTATTTCCTCCTTCCATGGAAGCTAAGATCCATTACTCTCTATGAACAGAGTTACTGATGAGACAACACCTTGAATTGTCTTTGTGAATCTGTTTTTGTTGATTGCAAGTTGAATTGGGTAAGGTGGTAACTACTTCATGTGCCTGAAATAGATTAGGAAGTGTTCACCAAAGCAACTCTCATCAGTATCCACTAGAGAGCTGTAATGTCTAGTAGGGAAATGGTGATGGTTAACTTGGAGGGGTCAGGGAGAGACCTTCTTAACCAGCACAGCATGGCTTAGGAGATGATATAGATACACACATATGTGGGCTTCTCTGTGTGAATTATTTATATGAGCTTGTCCTTTCAACCCAGTTGTTCAGCTGGGCCTGCAGAAGATAGAGAAAAAGACTGAGCCCCAGAGAGTGAGCTGCTCATTTGTACTTAGAGCATTCAGTTTCTCCTGACTGCCAACACTGATGAGTCATATGCAGATTTCATCTGAGTTGCTCACAACTTTGAAAAGAAAATCGTTGTTTGTGCCAATGAGATATTTTTATCCTAAAATGTCTGTTAACTAAAGCAGTATTGATAACTTTGAATGGGTAGGGGGTGAATATTTTGTAACTGGATGTTTTTAGGGGGGAGTATTTTCACTGCTTTTGTCTTTCAGTAGTGGTAGCTGTTTTACAAGGTAGATAGCAGCTCTGTATACCAAAAACGTCTTATGGGGAAGAACAAGATACAAAAAATGTAAGTGGTGCTATTTATTTGTTTTACTTTATTTATATTTAGGGAGGTAAGAATAACTTACTCCAGTGTTGATGCTTCATACTGGTTTATTTGGTTTTATATATTCTTTGTATCAAAAATACATTTTCTCTTTTACACAATGATTCTTGGTGCTCTTTTATATTCATTGAGTGCTGTGTGCACCAGTGATCCAGCAGACTGATATATAGTTGAGTAGCACGTTGAATACACAACATCTGTCACTGCTCCTCTGCAACCTGAACACCCCTCAAAAACAGAGTGTGCAGACTTGTTATAAACAGTGTGATTTCAGGAATTAAATACATATTATTTGGGAATTAAAATATATATTTTACAATATAGACAAATGTGTATTTTCTATAGATAATACACATGTATAAATGCTTTCCCAAAATGCTTGTCTGTTTGTCTTTTTTTGCTATTCTTTTTTTTTAAAAATTTCAATTTCAAAACATGTACATTGGTTTTGTAAGTTACATGAAAGGATTTCCTGGTTCTACTCAGAATCCACTAGGCATTCTAATTTCTTCTTGTGACAGAATATTTTTCAAATGGATGAATACAGGACAGCCAGAAAGGTGGGTCTGTTAACGTAGGAGAGCAAGTGGTCCAGCTAAGTACTTACAGTCATATCTTTTAATACTTAGCAACTTATAGGGCTGGCAGGTTTCAATATCTGAAATCCAAGGAAAGGTATGAATGGAATCTCTTGGTACTTTTTCACACATTAATTTTTCACGCATTAATTAGAGCTGCATTTAGAGTACTGTCAGAGAAAGGCTGGCTAAAGAACACTTCGACTTTTCACGAAAATCGTGAAGGTTAGCTGTGTTCGCATGGTGGTCCAGGCACACCGGGGAAGGTGGTACGGAATGGTGAAAAGTGAGCAGTGTGGGGATGGCTCCTCTATCGGCTCTTCCAGCTGAGAGGATCAAACCCTTGATGAAAGAAAGTGAGAAAATGAGCACATTTTATGTACCAAAGTCATGAGCAGAATGAGGACAAGGCTTGTTTTCCTAAGCTCCTTAAGTATCAGGACAGATAATTATTTCTTTTTGAGAGTTTCCTGGCTCAGGCTTTGGTGTTGACCTGTATCAGGCCTTCTTTTCACCTTTTTCCTCCTGTCTTGAGTAATCTCAGAGCACTGAGCCTGAGAAGAGTTCAAGAAGCATTTGGACAGTGCTCTCAGACACATGGTGTGATTCTTGGGGCTGTCCTGTGCAGGGCCAGGAGCTGGACTTTGATGATCACTGTGGGTCCCTTCCAACTCAGAACATTCTGTGATTCTGTAATCTTTAATATTCTGCAGGCTCGGACCCTGCAGGCTTTTGTTCTCTCCTAGCAACACGTCTGCATTTGATTTCTACAAGCAGTTGATGTGTAATTTCTCACAGTCAGTATCTGTTGTTGGGCCTGTTTCTTCTATCTTTAGCTTTAGGAGCACAGTACAATAGACCCTTTCTAATGCTACCCTGCCTTTATTTATGCAGTGTTCATGAGAATGGAACAAGTAAAAATCTCCTTAAATGACAGAGATGCTCTTTACCATAATGTTAAAATACTGAATTAAGACCAAAGCTAATAAAACAGACAAACTTTTCTGCTTATGTTGTCTGAATAGTTAAGGAGAATTTTCAGATAAAACCAGGTTGTTTATGGTGTTTAATTCTCACTTGGTGTTGTTTCATCATAACCTCTCTGTGTTGCATGGCTTCTTGAGTCCCAAGAGGTAGTTGGGTAATTTTACATGGGTTTTTTTTTTTTTTCTCACAGGACAATAGGGAAATACAGTAAGGCATTGCTACTTGACTACTGTGTCACATTTTCTGTTGAATTTCATAGTTCAGAAATTCTTCCCTGAACTGTTTTGATAAGGTAAGTCATAATAAATTACACAGGCATTCTTTCATCAAGAAAAACTAATGAAAATGTAGAAAAGTAGGAAAGACATTGTATCAACCTGTAGAATTTTGTAACTCTCATCCTTCTACTTTCCATCCTGTATAATTTTTTGCTATTATTCTCATGTCTAGTAGCTAAATAACATATTATTGCCAAGGTTTAGTGTCCAGTGGTTTCACAGAATGATTTCTTTTCCTTCAATGGACACCTTATGTTTGTATTGAAGGATGGAGTTTGAAACCTCTAGAGGAGAAGGGTTTAAAAACAGGTTTGGAAATGTTCTATTTTCAAGTTCATATATTGCATTTTCTACTAGTTTCATCCATTCTTCCTGCATCTAATTTAAAGTTGCTTTGGAAGGGAAAATATTTACATATACATTTTACTTCTTGTTACCTTTACACAAAGTAAGTGCATTCCTGGCATAGGGAGAAGAACTGCGATCAGTTTTTCCCTTTGATCTCTTGCTATGGCCAGGACTGTCTCTTTGAGTATGCTAACAGCTCTTCTTTTTAGCAAATAATTTGCTTATACTGATAAAATTTCCTACAGGTGACTGAGTATAGCAGAAGATTGAGTTATTCCCCATGAAAGCAAAAAGTCTTGAACAGCACTGTGCAATGTTCAGGCAGATTTACTTATAATCTTGTGAGCATGCAGGTCTTTGATTTTTTTTCAAGAAAATGCTTTGATATTTTCACTGGCATCTTAAACATAAGCCTGACATTTTGCCATTAAGGAGTAACAGAAAAAAGGAATTAAAAATGGAATAAAAGATCACTAGTGAGTGAAAGCTCATACATATATATCAAACAGCCATCACCTCAATGCTCACAAAAGACAGAAATTTCCATTGCCATTGAGAAAACATTTCCAGCTTATAGGGAGACCTACAAAATATCCCCAAAGACTAATCTGGAAACTCAGCTTTATGTCTGTATCATTCACAACTAGAAGAGGGAATTTATATGGGTACAAAATACTTGTGGAAGAAGCTGCAGTTTATAACCTGGGCAGTTTAATTGCACAGAGCTCTGAATGGCTGCACCTCGCGGAATGCAGGAGGTAGTGACCACAGAATGGGTTGAAATATTTTAGAGGAGTTTCTCAGGAAAGAAAATATTGATGACCTGTGAGTTACAGCAATTGTTCTAACACGTACTTAGCCTGAAATGTGTTGGTTTGTTTAGACCTAAAGTGGAGCTCGTGTGCCTGAAAACGTTTCTATATTTTTTCACTTAAATAAAGTGGTACAATGAAAATAATATTATTCCATGAAAGACAGCAATTATTTTTGGTATTTTACTTTCTTGAGGTCTTGAAATGTCTGAGTTTTTGGGCCTACCTTTTTTTTTTTTTTTTTTTAAATATATGTGTTAGTCAAACGGAATAAACCCAATTCTGTTTATATCTTCTTTAATGATAACCACACAGACCATCCATCACTTTGGATGCCTTATATTTAGCAGATAGGCTGTCCATTTGAATCATTGTCATGAATTCCCACAATAAGGAACATTTCAAAGTATTTTGAGTATTTAAACTAACACTAAGCATATGCATCTGCTATGCAGAGTTCTCCTTTTTAGTGATTTACTTATGAGAAATTAAATAAGGTTGCTTTAATATACCATATATAGCATAATTAAATATTACTGAAACATCTGTGACACAGCTTCAAAACAAAACCCTTTTCTTTTTTTCTCATGACAGTCCCAGCAGGGGGCTCCCAGGTATCACAAAAATCTGTAGCAGTTTTCATCCACACTTGGTGCCCACACTTGGATGATAACATGTACTTCAAAATTTTCTAGAATTTGAGTTAAATTACTCCTTGTAGTAGTCCTTTTTTTAAAAAGCCTTTTACTTAAAGCAGGTTTTTTTGCTGAACTCTTTTGGCTCATCTTAAAGCATTTCAGTGGGAATTGCTTTCCCTTGCATCCGAAGGTAGATGGTGAAAAGCTGAAATTTTTGCCTTAGGTCTTTTAAAAATCGGGCTGATACAGGTCTTGTGCCAGTTTAGGCTTAACTCTATCTAATATTCCAGAGAGATATCTTGGAATCCTCATGCACTTCAGTAATTCTCTGTAGATGGGTTAAATGTATACCCTATATTATCAAATTATATTAAGAGCAGAATTATCAGTCTCAGGTAAAGAAATGATTTAAAAAATGAAATATTGTTATAACTTTTCTAGAATCCTACCAAAAAATATAAAAGTGCTAATTTTATAGCTTTTTCGTTTACTTCTTTCAGTGAAAGACTCAACAATTGGAGACCTTGTAACAAGACAAGTAAGCTAGCAGCCAACTGTATTTGAAATTATGCCAGCTGGGGTCAATGGAATATTTCTTAGGAAGTAATCTGACAACCTTTTATTCTCTCCCCTCTTTCCATATGAAAAAAGTCTGACTACATATTTGTCGAAAGTATTTCTTCAGAAACATTTATTCAGGTATGGAAATATTTCTTTCAGAACAGTTAAGGACTAATAAAATAGAAACTGAGATTATTTTTTAATTGGACTCCAAAGGTGTATTCCACAGATGTTTTCTGACAGAAGAAAATAACATTAAATGGGTTAGACATTGTTAGATCTAAGTCCTTACCAATAAAATCTGTGCAACTTTTTCTTTCTGTCCCTTGACCAGGAGATATTAAAACTAATAAATACAGCATTGAAGATATATGGGTGATCTAACTGGATAACTGTTAGGCCTTTATAAACCTGCTAAATATTAGCTCTCATTTTACTAAAAAATAGCTAGCCTTAAGATATATAGTTTTTTGTTTCTAAAAAGGCTTGTCAACAAACCTGAGAACAAATTTGAAACAGCTGGTATCTGCTAACAAACCTCCAAATATTAAGTTTTCCACACCATATTTACTTTCCAGATTCTTGATTTACACAAATATAATAGGAACATGAGTGGAAGTAGATTTATGCTTCCAATATAGCCATTTGATCATACTGTCTCACATAGTTTACAAATCCATCTATCTAAAGACTATGAAAAATGCTGCATTTGCAGTCTCCTGTGACTATGCTCTCAGAGGTTGCTAGAGAGGCTCTTCTAAAAGAGACATCAGCAGCATGCATCAGAGCATCAGACAGCTACACTTCCCAGGAACTGAGAAGTTCCAAGAGTTTAAACTTCCTGAGGTTTCTTCTGCTTATGCCGTGATGCATGGGAGATGTCAGCTTATCCTTTGTGTGTAACTTATCTTCTCAGACGATAAACGTCTCTGTCTGATGCATACAACTGATGGTAGTATAAGAGGGCATATATATTTCTTCTCAGATTACTGGTATCTCATCGAACTGAGCCTATTGTTATGCATGTGGCTTGGAAAAATTTGGTTTGGGCATTTTTTTGTGAATATGAAGAATTGGACACTTTGCATATGTGGAAAACATACAGATTTGCAATAAGGAAGCACAAATAATTTGTATGTGTTTTGATTTGGTTTTAACTGTTTTTTTCTGAGAGAAACTAAGTGTCATGTGTGTATATTCCTACTGACCTGACTCTAGAAAGTGCTTGTGTGTGTTTTTTTCATTTGTGTGCTTGTGTTTTATTTAGTAGTTTGGGTTTTATTTTGTGTATGTGTTTTCTGTTGCTGTTGTATCTGGGAGTTTGTTGTTTGCTTTTGTAATGGAGTTTCAAGAATTGGAGCCAATGTTTCTGTCAGTACTGGAGCCAATGTTGGAGACTGGCTGCTGTGTCACTCTGACCTGCGGCCAGGTACCTCAGATAAGGTGAAACCAGCCACGCTGGGTGTAGACAACGCTGTACGCAGGCTGGGGGAGCTGCAGCTGATGTTGCTGCCTGATGATTTACCCAGAGATTGAGGAATGGCTCACTGGCAGCTCAGACTCTTGTGTAGGCCACTCCCATATACATTTACCTACTATAGGTCTTAAGTGCTAAATGATTTTCAAGTTGCTTTGCCCACACTTTGACTCTTGCTTTAGGCTGTGAGTAACTCCAGGACTTCTGGTATTTCTAGATACTTCCTTGGAAGATCATGTCTAATTATATTTGTAACCCAAAGCTACATGAATTGTATTTGAAGCACCTACCTCCTAACTGCTCAGCTTGATTTCCCAGTCTAAGAAAATGAGGTCAGACTGGCAGTTTAAGATGAGGTTGTATTACCAATGCTGCAACAATACTTGGTAATCTTACCTTATTAATAGCTTTATAAATTAAAGCATTTTATTTGTCACATATTTTGCCTCTTAAAATGAGGTCATTTTGTCCTGGTAGTTATAACATTGTGTATGTTGATACTACAGCAGAAGTGCCAAATACAAGAATGTACTGCTGTATTTTATGGAGTAATTAATTTTATATTTTACATTTTATTATACTCAAGGGCTTGGCTATTATCTAGATCATGAATTATCTTGCAGCTACTTTTAAGTCAGGCCAATGGTATTTGAGAAGAAAGGCTAATCCTCTTTTTAAGGGGAGATATTTATAGAAGAGTGAGGGTTAAAGAGAAAATACATTGCCTGAAAACATTTTTAATGCATTATTATTTGCATCTTTGCACTGTCCTCAAAATATGGATTTTAATTTATCACAAAATTACATATAAACACTGCTTTTGATTGCTGTAGTGAATTAAATCAGTGTAGGGTTGCTCTTCACACTAATATCCGTAAACAGTTCATACAGTACCAGCCAACCTTCTGCCTACTGCAGCACAGAGCAGACATGGCCTGATGGCTCTGGGCTTTGTGAGCACGGGGATGTCTTCGGGAAGAGCAGCCCCCATAACCCAGCATCATTTAATAATTTCCCTTTTTCACTTTTATGTCACTAGTAAACAAGCTGTACCAGCATTTGTTCAGGATTTCAGCAGCTTTCCAAGTAGTGTTTATTAGGAAAGTGCTTGTCTCTTTGAGAAAACACCTAAATTAAGACTCCTCCCTCTTTTGCATCTAAGTACATTCAGTTTGGAGCAGGTCTGGCAAAATATTTGCTGTCTCCCCTAGGACGTTAATTTACCTGCCTGATATAATTATTGCACAGAAATGGTACAGACTGATCCCTCATCCCATGCCCCTCTGATTTTTGGCTGAACAATTGTTTCACTGATGTCATGAATCAACATCAATATAAATGAAATGAGACTAGGTTGGTTTTAAGCAGCTAAAAACTTACATTTTGTCCTTCATTATTAATTGTTCTCAGCATGCTCAAAATTAATAATAAGTAAGTTGGAAATCTGCAGCAAAGTACAGATTTAATTACTGTCCCTTTTAAATTTTTATCATTAGAGGGAGTTGCTTTTTATTAAATGGCTTTTTAATGAACTTCAGGACCTGGAAAACACACATAATGTGGTATTGTACCAAATGTATGGTGATACGAAATACACTAAAATATATTAACATATTAGGACTCAGCATAGATCCATTTTATGTACCCGTATATAGCCTTATATAAAAACATACACTAAATAATCCGTACTGTTAACAATATATTCCAGCTATATAAGTTAAAATGCAGTGGTTTTAAAAATGTTTTTGACTTTCTCTTTCAAAAATACAAGTGGTGTAACTGTGTATGTCCATTTGATGCTCCTTGCAAAGTATAAGCGGCAAGAAATGTGTTTAAAATCTAGTATTTCAGGGAAAAAGTAAATATTATGACATTATGCAAACTTAAGCACTAACTTCCAGAGTTTGCAGATTAAGTGTGTGCTGCTTCAGTGATGTGTATCTAACTGACCACACTGAAACAGCAGGAGTTACGTGGCTCAGTTCTGAAAAGCTTGTGAGGATTTTCTTTCTGGTTACTCAATTATAAGATATCTCTGCATCTGAGCTTTTGCAGTGCATGGAGGAGAAAGCTGAGCTAGTAAATACATGGAAGTTCCTATCTAATTTCATGCCCTACCCCCTAAAAGCAAGTCAAGAAGGAATTACTTGTAAAAACTTGCCTATACTATTATTGGATGAAGTGACTCTTAGAGTGAGTATATAAATTTATTTGAAATAACTCTTGATCAGAAGTACTTCAGTGGTATTCTCTGTCATTAAATTCTTTTTTCACTTGATTTTTGTCTCCCAATATGTTTGAGTCAACCATAATAGTGCTATTTATACACACTAGAGATAAGCTTTGGTGCAACTGAGGCTCTTTTAAAAGACATAGTAAAAAAACCCTGAAGACCATTTTATTTAGAAGTGCAATTTTGATGCAGATCTGGTTGACAGTGGAAGAGAAATAATTTCAAAGTATTGGAAGATATTTGCACTTCTGATATGGGAGAAAAGGAGGACTTGCTCAGATTTAGTAGGTAGAACACAGTCTGTAAAATAGAGGATAAGAAAATCATCCAAAATCTATTTATACCAAGATGGTAAGAGATGATGTGCTGCCTAGAAAACATGTAACACATACTATGCAGTGTCTTTCAGCTTTAAAATTAAACATTTGTTGAATATTGTCTAATAATGTTTAATTGTTCTTTCGATAGTATTAATGAGGTTAAATAGTTATTAAAAACATGAATATACTTAAATGGTTGACATACCATTTCAGTAATCTGAATTCAATCTAGAATCTGCTTGAATTGAGTGGTCTTTGAAAAAAGCTTAGTGGCTTTGTGCTACAAAATGCTTATTTAGTTCTTCAAAGTGCTGTACTTGATAGCTGCCATCAATTACAGCATCTAAAGCTTGTGTTGAAATTCAAGCCTGTGAAGCCAGTTGTGACTCCACCAGACTGCTTATGTACTTCAACTACCTATTACAAGAGCCAATGCTCATATATTTGAAGCTGAATCCATGTTCAGTACTTGCATGTTTCTACTGGGGCTTTTTAATACACTCTCTATAGAGATCAATTCAACCTGAAGTGTTTCCTTGTCTTCCCTATGTATTAAATGTTCCCTACGTTATGTATTAAAAACACTATGTGACATGGAATTAGAACCAAGATTGGTGAAACTGGAGGAAAAAGTTCTAAATCAAATACAGGGAATTATTTGATAACTCAGTATATGGAGTTTATGAATGGTTGCTCTCCACAGAGCTGTGTGTTTCTGCCATGTCTGCCGTACCCTGGGGGCACGAGCAGGAAAGTTTGCTACATGTGCCACTGGAGGGAATTCAGTCTGTGTGTGTCCTCTCCTCAGGAGTGAGGAGAGCACCTCTTATGGGGATGGACAGCCATTGGATTCACCCTGGCTGTTTCTGAGGCTATTTGTGCTACAGGAAGACAGCAAGGCTGTCCCTGAGTTACACCTGGGACTTACCTGGCCTGGTGGCCACAGAGGACCCTAGCTTTCTTCTTTTTCTTGAGTTTTCAGCCTTCCTTTTCCATTTGTGCTATTTATTAACTACCAATTTGCCACTTAAATTTATTGAGCCTGCCAGTTCCCTTTTGTGTTTGATGCTGATTCAAACCTTGGTGTTTTGGAAGAAGTATCTCTGGTTTGCACATAGAAGCCCACAAGCAGCTGGAGGTTTTCTGATTTACCCGCAGTAGTAAAGGTCTACATAAATGATGCCCCATAAGTTTAAGGTGTTGTACTCACCTTTGTCTTAAATTTCCTCAGTTTCATCTGTGTGCTTTCAGTTATATAGTACCACAATGGTATCTGTCTCAGGTAATCTTAATCAAATGACATTAAAGATTTTAAAAATCCTGTGTTGATTGCTATGTTTCATTTTGTATAATAAATGTGTGAGTGAAGTAGTAATGAGATTGCGTGGTTTTATTTAAAAGACATGTAGTTATGGCATTTAGGGACATGGTTTAGTGGTAGATGTGGCAGTGTGAGGTTAACAGTTGGACTTGATGATCTTGAAGGACTTTTCCAACCTAAATTATTCTATAATTTTGTGATTATCTTGCACCAGACATGCCATGGCCTTAAAACTGGGTTACAGGCCAGGAAGAGGAGATGACAATAGGATTGTCAGAGTGACACAGACAATTCAAACAGTCTGCAAGCAGCTGAAGGGACAAAGAAGACAATCTTTCTGCCTCAGGATCAATTTGCCATGTCCTTTTCCTCCTTTTTTTATCTTTTGAGCTAAAGGATGCTCCTAGCATCACCCCTGTGATAAGGGGTCGTACTGACTGCCCAAACAAACATATGCTTGTTTAAAGGTCTATTGGGAAGAAAGTTTGCAGCAGGTGCAGTGTGACCTGTTGCAGGCTGAACAGGCATCCAAAATGTGCATCTGAACTGCCTCCCCTCATCCCTACCCCTTTCTAACAGCTGTACATTGAGGAACGACTTCATTTGCCTGTGAATCCTGATAACTGACCTCCCAAGACTGAAATGTTTTGGGAAGTGGAAGAAATAATGAATAATTTCTTGACTTATTTTTGCAAAGTTCTTGTATATTTTTTGGGTTTAAAAATATAAAGGGAGTCCCAAATTGCTTCTTGTGAGTCTTAAAATGCTCACTGCTAGATCTCTTTCCATTAATATGTGGAAGAAATATTTTGTAGCATCTTCAAAATTATCGTCTAATAAAAGGCTCCTTTATAATTTGCTCTGTATTTTTTCTGTAGTGAAATAAAGTGTAGCCTTTTATTTCACTATATAGATGACATGGCTTTTTATTATTTAGGATAACTACAGTGGTTTTTTTTGGTTGGAACTGTTTAGTAACACAAGTAGGACAATCTATTGAGTACCAGTGTAAATAGGCTACTTGTTGCCATGATGGGTTGTCCTCAAAAGGACTCAGAAACTGACTCTTTAAGGAAATCCATGAAGGTGTTTAAAGGAAAGCCAAAACTCCATAGTCCCAAATCATGGCAATGCAAAAGCAATCCACAAACTATTAAAATTTCACTGCAATAAAAGATGTAAACAACTGTCTAGCAAATTTCTTTAGTAACACTCTCAGCTATATTGCCAAAATTGAGGTAGTAAAAAGGTAAGTTTCCACTAAAATTTACTTTCAAGATTATACTAAAAACTAAACATTCTGCATTTAAGTACAGCTTTTCTTGCATTCCACCTCTGGGATATGCTTCCATGGATATTGCATGAATAAGCGGTTAGTAAATCCAATGTTAAATTGATCAACTCTTGTTTGTGAATTGGTTGGAGGTAGGTGAATTTGTCTGCCAGTGTTTGCATCACAGAAAACTTTCTTTGTGTAAGAAGTAGTGAAATAAATCCTTATGTTGAAGACAAAGATTATTCTTCCCCTTGTCCTCTTGCAGTTGTAGCAGTGCCTAGCAAAGTGGCATCCTCTGCTGTAGCAGTATAAAAATGTCTGGTCTCAGTGAAACCAAAAGTTTTAGATGCTCCAAACCAGCTCTTCACATCTTGTCATGATACGCTCAGTCCCCCTGCCTTGAAATACAGAATTGCTGTAATGCAAGGTGGGTATGTGTCTGAACACCAGAAGGGAGAGAAATCTGTGTAAAGTTGTTGCTGAAGGTATGTTATGCTCCTTAACAACCAACTCCTCTGACGGATATGCTCCTTCCAATACACCACCTGAAATTCTGCTGTTGTTTATTGTGAGGCAATGTCATGATAAAAGAACAGATGTCTCCAAAGCAACAAAGCGTCATTGTTCTGCTAGTGAAACTCTGAGAAGAATTAAGAGGTGGCATAAAATACTAGGAAAGGATGATTTAAATCACAGCTTCCATTCCTGACATCATGACATAGGAATTTGAATACGGAATTCAGTACAATAAATTATTAATGGTTCCTTAAATATCTCAGGGACACATTACATGTCTAGCATCTTGGGAACGGGGGAGAAAGGAGAAGAAAAAGAAGCAACAGTATGTATTGGTTTAAGAATGTAGAGCTTTGGGAGAGATTCCTAGAGAATCTTGCCTGAACAGACAATAAAAGTAATGAGAGACACTGCTAGTACCAGAAGGGTTAGAGCTAATGGGATCCAATCACTTGTTAAAAATGGGGAAGAAAAAAAAAAAAAAGAATAATCCAGTATTTTACCAGCTGTACTGGTGCCAGGCTGGAACTGTCTCATACACCAATCTCACAGTGCTGCAGGTTTGCACACTGACCCAAAGGGATTTTTTTCTTTCTTTTAGGAAGCAAGTGGCTATGCCACAGAAAATTGTAATTGCTGCCGGTGGGAGTACTAGATAGAAACTGAAGAAACACAATCTTCAGGTACATAATAAATAACAGTGATACTCAACTTCCCTGGCATATTTGAAATGAAATTCAGTGGAAATACTACCATGGAGTTAATTGTGTGTGTAGTTCTTGGGTGAAAGGATGAAAGAGTTACTTGGTTAGTAATGTTACACATTTTTTAGTACTGTAAACAATTAACAGAACCAGCTTTTGAAGCACGAGACATAACAGCAATACACAATTTTAGATGTCAGAAGGGTTAGGAATATTCTGTGTCTGCACAAGTTCATAGCATAAATTGTTCTTTAAACTGTGGAGACACAGCAGCTGAAAATTATCGGAAAAAACAGCTAAAGGGATGTTGAGCTAATCACAGAAATAATACAATAATGGAGAGATACTGAAGTGATAATGCTTTGTTACATGATCTAAAACCAGTCCAGTGTAACATGTGCATGTTTCCCTTGTTTATTCATCTGTAAAGCCACAGGGTTAACTTGGTTTGTTATTGATGCTGAACATTGCATCAGTGACAAACTGCTGTATACATGGGTGCAAGCAAACAGGTTATTTAGAGCTGTTATGATTGTTCCAATTTCTGTTCAAAGAAGCCAGTAAAATGTCATAACTGACCCTGAACAGAAACATTAACTCTGGACTGAAAATAGAAAAGCTGTTTGGGGAACAGAGGCATGAGGGAAAGAAAGCATTTAAATCATCCTTGAGATACGGTTTAAGGCCCTGACTAGTTTGTGAGGAACTCAGACTCTGGTTGCAACATAATTGGTGTTTTCTTTCTTGTTCAAGTCATGGGAGGCCAATGCTCTGTCTTCAGCAAGGAAAATGAAACTCGCAGGTCACAACCTGTGTGAGAGGTTTGGTGATACTGTCTTCATGCTCTCTACTGCACAGAAGCTAAATCAAGGTAATATGCTGCGAAGTTTCTTTTCTACTTGTGAGACTAGATTGGAACTGTGCTCAAATTTCTAACAGGCAAAGCTGAATTTTACCTAAAAACATTTTTTGCAGTGTTTTCTCATGTTTTGTTTCTTACGAGGCATATATGTCATCTGGAATACGAAAAAATTGATGCTTACATGAGCTTAAGGTAAGCTATAGGCTGACAGAAGCATATTTATTACCATGAGGAAAGTGACCACTCATCACCAGATGCAAGTTTAGTGCAATAATTGGCATCTGTTGTATGAAATTTTTTTTAATGTAAATTAACTTCATTTTTACTTCTGCTCATTTGCTATTTTTGTCTTTGGTTAGATATTTTTTGTGGGATAGGGACACTACATGTGTTTTCACTGGCAACTACAGGCCAAAATCTGTTCACCAGATGTGTAAAAACAGCTGCCTTGTCCTTGGAGAAAACATGGTGCATCAGCTTGAGCTGTGAAAAAGACCTGACAGCTCAGCATCTCTTCCTGCATGTTGTTGATGATGGCAAAACTGTCAGTGTACAGGCCCATCTGGCAACACTTGGCCATACTGCAGCCTGAGACCCTGCTGCCTTCTCTGGGCTGAGAAAGTGGGGAAGCCCAGAAACCTGGGAGAGTTGGAGGTTGCTCCTGTGGCAGTGTGCACTGAGGGCATGAAACAGGGGTGATGGAGGAGAAGGGAATTGCACAGTACCAGACTGTGAGTGGAGTGAAATATAGAGTGGCCTTTATATTAGTGTGGGATTTTCTGCCTTGTTTCGTTTTGTTTTTTGTTTTTTTTTCCTACACAAGCAGTGAGGTATTAACTTGCAGAGCTGCAGCCATTGCAGAACTGCTGCTTAACTATCCAAATGTGAATGGCTGTTCAATCATATGAACTAACAACCTCGTTATGCGAAGGTGACCATCTTTGCTGTTGCAATGAAGGTTTGCCTGAGCACCTCTGAGAGAAAGAGCATGGGCATTATGCTCAGGCAAGGCCACAGCCTCTCAGCCGTGCTGCTGTTTTGTGGATGAAACACAGGGTAGGGCTTGTAGCAGGTTCACCAGATGTGTCCCAGCTCCTTTTGCTATTTCTGCAGAAGGCTGTTATTGATACCCGACGTATGTCACGTGTGTGGAAGCACACCCATGGCATCATTTCAAGGTGTAGTTTATAGTGTGTATATAACTGCTGGTGAGGGAGTGCTTGGCTCTAATGCACATTCTTGCCACTGTGCAAATTCTAGAATACAAAAAAATTTAGTTCCTGGCCTTAAAAAAGAAAAAAAAGAAAAAAAAAATTAAAAAAGAAAAAAAAAAAAAAGGAGAAATATTTTGAAAATTTGTCGGACCAGACCAAACAATCCTCTCCTAAAAACTGTCCTGCAGGAGTCAGTTTAATTGAAAGGAACTGTAGGAGGTCTGAAGGCAATGAGGAAGATGTACTCTTCAAATGCTCAAGTTTATCAGATGATGATGACAGCCTTCAGTCTAACAGCTAATTCCTCATGGGTTCCTCATTTTCTTTTTCACAACTGAAGTAGCAGTTTTACTGTACCAGAACAGATCTAGTTGTACTAATATTAAAGTGCCTGTGTGGTTGTTGGTAGCAACTGATGCAATGCCTGGGAATCTGAAAAGTTCAAAAGTAAACTCACAACTAGCCAAAGTAATAGTTTTTAAAGCATTTCTTGTTTCTTGAGAAGCTTGACCTGATGGGTTGGAAGGTTTTCTTAAAATGGTTAGTGTTGTGTTTTAAAAGGTTACATTTTTAAAGGCTAAGAGGTCATTTTAAAATTCTATTTTCACTAAGCTCTAAGTTACACTTTCCCAAATATTGTTTTCATTTTGAATGGCTGCAGCAGTTTGGGTTTTTTTCTAGTTCTATCTTAGGTACAATTGTGAGGTATTTCAGCTAGGTTTTATGCCTTATGACTTCTTTTCTGATTAACTGAACTATGCTTTCAGGTTTACATTCTCCAAACATTATTTTCACTATTGAATGGTAACAATGATCAAAGGTTGTTCCAGGCAGGCAATATTATTTCCAAGCAAAGCTACCTTAACTTCAAAAATAATACAATAAAGGCCTACTCAGGCTTTGCAGCAATCTCAACATAGCAAATAACTTGGCTTTTTTTTAATTTTACAGTTGTGTACCTTATCATTAGATTGTGCCTGTTCAAACTTAAGGATACATTTTTATCTACAGGAGTGATTGTGGTTTGCACTGTATGAAGAAGCAGTTGTGGTGTGAAGAAGCAGTTATAAACCAAAGCAGATTAAAGAAAACCTATACTCAGGTATACAGATAATATTTAATTAATTTATGTAAATTTACAAATATCTCCTTTGTATTCCCTACCAAATGTTGGTCACATTTCCTTAAATGACTCCAAATATTAATTTCCTATTGTCCTGAAGAGTTGCTGGAGAAATTTTAGAAGGAAGGAAGCATTTGTCTAAGCTGTGATTGCTTACCAGGTGAGAATCATAATAAAGAACTTTTTTAATAGTTTTAACATACTCAGAAGAGCTGAAAGAAAGAGGCATTAGGCTTTGTTAGCTATGGTTCTAGGTACTAAAGGTAGTGTTGCTGCTTTGTGGAAAATCCTTGTGTGTGTTGTGGTCGATTGAATGGAGTATGTGGTGACTCATCCAGCGGCATTGAGAAACCAGGAAAAAAGGATAGGAAAGTGGCATTGGTTCTACCTGCACTTCTGCCAGCACAGACATACAGCTGATTAAAATACCCAACATACCGTAGGCCATAAAGGACTGTCCCATCTGGATGGAGTCGAATCATTCGATTTTTCACTGTCACTCCATGGACAAATGATTTCTTGTCATTTTGGAAATACGTGTCCGGCACCCAGAGCTGGTCAGCCACTCTGTTATCCAGAGTCAAGTTCAAAGGTATTCCAGAATAAGAGAGCCTTTTATCCCTCCAGGACTGCTGAAAGTACATGGTCAGGGTATAGTCCTAGGGAAGAAACAAGAAAGGCTTTCTGTATTTTCATACTGATTAACTGACCAGAAATTTATTTTTAGATGAGTCTCAGTAACTGAGTATCAGCAGCAATAGGAAATTTAAGGATCATTAAGGCATGTTTACCATTAGGCACGATCATGGCTCTTGGCTTGTTCATATTAGTGTCAAACTTGACACTACTCACCATGTCCCTAAATGGCAGTGACTGCACCAGGCTTTCAAAATCTCTTGGCCCAGAGGAAATATATGGCACATTTGGGTCTCCAGTCTGTGGATCAAACTTGGTTTCTAATTTTTTTTTTTTTTAATGTGAAAAGAGCAGTGTTTAGCTGACCCCAGCCAAATTGCATTGCACAGCACTGAGGATATTCTTCTGATATTCCCTCCCTTCATCCTAAAAGATTCCGCCCACAATCCAGAAAGATCTAGCCCTCCTCAGAAAGAACAAATACAACCTCAGAACATAATGGATAACTTCCCATTTCATCTCTGCTGGAGTTGCCAGATGTAATGACTAGACAGCCAGGCACATCTGCTCTCAGCCTGGGAAACGTGGTGCTTTCTGTTCTTGCCGATTTGATTTTACTGGATAGAAAGTCAACACCTTTTCTTAGCTATCATGTTATAACTCTGGTGAAATGCCATTTATGCAGCCTTTCAGCTTTCACTTTGTCTGAAAAGAAATTGTTCTAAAGGCTTGTGGTCTGATTTACTCTCTTGTATATGTCTTTCTGGGAAATCGGTGATCTTAAAGGTAGTCAATTTTTTTCAAGTGGAAAAGACCATGTACTTTGTAGCTCATGGAGTTCTTAAAAGATGGTTAGAACAGCAGTACGTGGACTATTAGTTTTCTCTTCCTCATCTCCTCCTCCAACGCTGTTTTCAAGCAACAGGTCACTTTGTCACACATTTTTTACGGTAGAAATGCATCAACATCATAGCTATTACTGAAAAAATTGGTCAGGAGTAAGATCTTCTTTTATATGATAGAAAACCTTACCTCTGTCATTGTCACAAATCCTAGCCTGGACTCTAATTTTTGAAGAAACAGCATAAAAGCTGTCTGATAAAATTTGTGCTCTTCACCTTTAGCAGCTTAAGACTGTATCATAGCCATGAAATCAAAGCAGAATTGTTATCTTTCAAAAAGACTTTCTACCTGAAACGTTGCATCCAAGACAGCTATAAACCATAGGCTTACCAGTGAAAGTTGTTAATAAAAATACTGTTCTTCCTCACCCTGGGCCTGTAGTTTATTTTGGGTTTTTTAATGGGTGAAATATCATGACTGATGATCAGTGGTTATATACAATAGCACAATTATATCCACTGTGAGCACAGATTTGCAAGGATTTCATATATACGTGCTTTTTCAGGCCTGCAAGATGGTTGCTACCCACAACAGACACAAGAGATTGTATGCTGAAGGTTTGTTCATATTTTCTGCTGGCCTAGCTACCTAGGGGGAGGTCAGGACATCACTGCTTTTCAGACCATGCTGGTCAAGCCTGGAAGTACAAAGTAATGCTGTGAGGTATATGCTGTGCTTTGCTGAGTAGATGATTTAATTTAAATAGTAGTACAGAGGAGCATGAACACCAAGGAGGCAAGTTTTTGAATGTACAACTTGAACAAAGGTGGGTTAGAAGCATCACTTAAAGAGAAGTTTGCCCTTAGTTCCTCTTACACTTATACAAAAACCAGTTGAGAGTTGGATGAGAGGAAAATGAAAATAAAAAAAAAACAAAACAAAAATCAACCACACAAGAAAAAACAAAGCAAACCCCTCCACCCAACAGCACAAATACCCATAAAGCCCCCATCACTATTCTGGTGCAGTTTCATATGTTGTATCTGTTCACTAACATGTCCTACTTCAAGCCTCTTTAGGCAGAAAAGCTTTCATAGATGACTGAACCTCAGTGCTGCACCTGGTATCCTCTACACCTTCTGCCTGATCCAGGAGAGCCTATGCAGCCTGCAGCATAGATGGAACCGAAATTCCAATTCTACATAATTATCTTTTTCCTTCTTGCTTTTCTTTATATTTTCACTAGGCCTTAAGGGTGCTTTTGTGGAATTGTTGTGCTCTCCTCCAAAAAAACAACCAATTGAGAGTGGTGTCTATGTGATGGTTCTCAAAGCTCAATCAAGAGAAAAATACCCATGGTTAGCTACAAGAGATCTTGCAGAATGTGATCAAGTGAAAGAAAAAGAAATTGTCTCTTGGCTATGGCTACTAGAAGAATTTGAGTTGCTATTTTTAGCACCATAGTCTGTTAAGAAATTTTGTTCCATCCAGCTGTGCTTTATATGAAATACTGCTGTTGGCAACACTACAGTAGAGAGAGTGATCCTCTGGTCTGCAACCCTGCTATACTATGGAGAAGTATGTGGCAACCCAGCAAGTGTTAATGAGGAAAAAAATCTGAGCTTCATCCTAAAGGAATCTCAGTGTTTCTTAATGGAGCAAATTATCCATTTTTTCCCCATTCCTCAGTATGTGGGGGTATTACTCATCCAGTATTTTAATAAGAAAAATAGTCCGATGTCATGATTTTGAGAGTCCTTGTTGCGTTAAGTTCATATTTTAAAAAGCATATTTAAAGATTGTTTTAATGAAAAGCAAATTATATCTGCACTATAATAACCCAAATTTTATAGTTATAAACTTCCTAATAGTTCTTTTAATGGAATACAGCCTCACCTTTCTTACTTCTCATCAGCAAAGTATAAAATGCTGGCAATCCATATGGCTAGCCACATCTTGGAGGTTTTTGTATTATTTTCATATTGCACAGTGGTGTGAGTGAAGTGGGGATTTAATAACGACTTGTCTTCTACCCTGCAAAATTTGCTGGGGATTTTGTGCTTTCAAGCTCTAGAGTACATGAATAATTTCTGAATCTGTCACATCTGTAGTGGTAACTGGCTGCAGAATTTTTTAGCTTTTTATGTAAGCTTCCCAAGATCTCAAGCATCAGTTTAGATATGAAAATAAATAACACTGTGTTTAACTTTTCTATTTAAGAATTTCTATTCATGAGTTTAAAAAGCAGGGCCCAATGGAAAATTAAAAAAGAGAATCTGTTTCTGCTGATAACTGTTCTTTCAAAGTATTTGTTTTTAAAAATAATTCACTTTATATAGAAAAACACTAAACATATTTTTGCTGAACTGTGCTTTCCATAATTGAAAAATCTGTACTTCTGCTGAAAAATCATGGTATTTCAGTAGATTTAACAGTGCTGTTGATGCTTTCCAAAAGGGCCTCCTTTCATTTCCAGAGCATAGTGAACCTTTAGTGGTAAATGTTTGAGCACCAATGATAAAGCTGTTTTGATGTGTATCTGGTCTAATTTCCATTTTTTATGTGACAAATTTTGATTGATTAGAATGATATTTTTTTCTCTTTCTTAGTAATTATGCAAATTTTTTATTTCTTTGTATCAAACCTGGAATTTGTAAATGTGTGTATGTAGATGTGTAGTATAACTTAAAAGTAAATCTGTATCAATGCTTTAATAAGGTGGGTTAGGTTGCTAAGACAAATATTTATGTGCTAGTCCTAGGTAAGAGACGGTCTGTGAAAATGTGAGTAAGAGAAACTAGTCTATTTTACTCAAAATTGCAAGTTATTTTGTAATCTGAATTTAAGCAGCCTCATAGATAAATACTGGCACCAAGCCTCACAGTTCATTTGAGGAATACAAATTTCTGAGGAAAGAAAATGAATGGACCACTGAAGCATATCGTACTTGATGTCAGACGAACAATTTATACATCCAGTAAGGAACAGACTCAACAGTTACCATACAATAATAATTCCTTTTTTATTTCTGGTTTCCTTTGTTCCCTATTCTTTTTTTTTTTTTTTTGGTACAATATGTATAGATAATGTAAGGGCAATAATGGATATTTTTCTTTCCTGTTAAACCTCTGTAGATCTCTGAAACCAGAAGAGATACATTAAAGTAGCTGAAGAATTTGGACTTGCTGGTAATTTCTACTCTGTGATTTACCAGTTCAGTACAGTAGAATATAATATGGAATACACTGCCATATTATAATCTAACATTCTAGGAGACACAGAACTAGTACTTCAGCATGTTTATCAGCTGAATTATGGATTCTGTTGGAATAAAAGATGAGTTCATGTGTCTGCTGTACTGCCAGTTTTTTTGTCTTTTACAAATTCCATATTTTAAGGAGAAAATAGGGAATCTTTTAATGTGCAATGTTTAGCTTGGTGGTTTAGAAGACCTTGGTTTTTTCCTTTATCCAAGGTGGCCTTAATCTAAGCTCTGTTATTATTTCACGTACTGAAAAGAAGTTTAGCATATTGTGACATATTTAAGTAATAACTAAATATCAAAGCACACTCTGAAAGTCTTAACAGCTAAAAATGAATATTGTAGATGCAGTTATTAGCAAAAGTTAGCAAATGCAGTAATATTTTGTGAGTATTTAGCTATTCTAGGTCAACAACATGTTAGCTCTATACATGAGTTTGCACATGAAGGCACTGTGCAGCAAAATGAATACATGAAGCGCACCAATTTCATACCTCTATTAGACAGCAGTATATATTGGTAATTGTGGGATGCACACAATAAACCCAAACAATCTTCAATTTTATCCTTGGGAACCATCCACTAATCCACAATCTGGCAGCCTCACAGAAAATGAGATGCAGTGAAATTCAGATACATTATAACTTAATCAAGACAAATGTAACTGAAATTGCAATTTAAAATTAAATATGGAGTGATAATCAGAATATTAGTATTGACCACAATACCATAAATGTAGAAAAGCAATATATGTAAATCCTGCTGTGACTGCAAGCTCTTATTAATTAGGAAAGAGTATTTTCCGTGTTTATCTGACACAAGAACAGGAAGGGCAGAGTTTTGAAAGAATGGTGAATGCTAAATTTGCAAATTGTAAAAAATCATACTCATTGCTATGTTGCAAGCAGGCTAATGTATCAGAAGCAGCTGTTAGCTGTTCAGCAAGTTAGCTACCCTACCTTGGAACTCCAAGGGAAGACCTACATCCTCACCTGCAAAAGGGCTGTTTTATGGTAAGAGGATACAAATGGTGATGTGGGGTTTTGGGTGTGGAGTTTTGGGTTTATGTTTGGAATTTGTGTGTTTTGTGTTGGGGTTTTTTGCTTGTGTCTTTGTGGGGTGTTTTTGGTTCTCTCCCACCTCTTGCCTGCCCCTGTGCTCAACTGCACACACTGCACAGAAATTATGGGAAAAATTTTTAGCTGAAATTAAGGAGGAAGAATACACTGGTTCTACTCATGTTCTTTTCTAAGATTGTCAGGGGAGCTGCATCTCTTTATTAAGTCTGCAGTCCAGCTAAGCAAGGAAGCCAGGGAATTAGGGGGCAAAGTACTGAACAAATTGTGCTTGCCTTCCTTTCTAAGGACATAGTTCAGTGTTCCTGTCGCTGTTTTCAATGAAGACTGATAAAGCATATGTTACCCAATTCTTCTCCTATTCTATCCAAAGTAGTGGGAAGAGGGGAGAAGGAGCACATACTCAAATTATTCAGTATTCACTGGCCTGGTTCACAGGAGGCCATGGTTCTTGTGAACTACACTTCTGACAGGGAAAATGGAAGAGAAACTACATTGACTCCAGGACAATAGGATAAAAGCCTTCTATTTTCCATACAGAAGCTGTTTGGTGTTTTTTAATGGGATCAGAATTTTCACACAGCAAACTTCAGTTTTTCAGAAATCACATTTTCCATCAGAAAATTACAAATCATTTTTAGATGTGAGTCTTCTGTAGGACAAAAAGTTGTGCGAGGTCTTGTTAGGCCAAGTGCCAGGTCCTACGCTTTGGTCAAACAGCCCCAGGCAGTGCTACAGGCTGGGGACAGTGGTTGGAAAGTGGCCCAGCAGAAAAGAACCTCGGAGTGCTGGTTGACAGCAGCTGAACATGAGCCAGTGTGTGCCCAGGTGGCCAAGAAGGCCAGTGGCATCCTGGCCTGTATCGGGAATAGTGTGGCCAGCAGGATTAGGACAGTAATCATCCCCCTGTGTTCAACACTGGTGAGGCTGCACCTCGAGTGCTGTGCTCAGTTTTAAGCCCCTCACTACAAGAAAGATATTGAGGTGTTGGAGTGAGTCCAGGGAAGGGCAACAGAGCTGGTGAAGGGTCTGGAGTGTAAGTCATATGAGGAGCAGCTGAGGGAGCTAGAGGTGTTTAATCTGTAGAAAAGGAGCCTTGGTGGGACCCTATCTCTCTCTACAACTACCTGAAAGGAAGTTGTCAGTCTTTTCCCCCAGGCAACCAGCAACATGGAAAGAAGAAATGGCCTCAAACTGTACCAGGTTCTGGCTGGACATCAGGAGGAGTTTCTTCACAGAAAGGGGTGTTAAACATTGGAAAGGACTGCACAATGAGGTGGTGGGGTCACCATCCCTGGAGGTGTTCAAGAAGCAGCCAGATGTGGCACTTAGTGCCTTGGTCTAGTCGACAAGGTGGTGATTAGCCAAAGGTTGGACTTGATGATCTCAGAGGTCTTTTCCAACCTAAATGATTCTGTGATTTTTAAATTTTGTTTGATCCAGTTGGCAGTTCCAGTTGATAGTAAAGTGCCTTGCATTTCTGTTGTTCAAATGTGCTGATAATTCTTCAGGTAAGTGTTTCATAAAACTTGGTGGCATTTATAACTTCACAATTATGTATGTGGCATCACAGTTGTGTCTTACAGAAAGATGCAAAGATCTAGCAGGAATCCATACAGCTGTAATGATGATGCTCTTTATTGCTCAACGCACAGCCAAGAACAAGATTAGACTCATAATAATGTTGGAAGTGAAGGCATTACTGTATTGGGATCCAGTATTACTCCTTGCAGTCAAAGCCGAAGTCCTCTGAACTGCAATGGGGTAAGAATTGCATCCAATGCCTTCAATCATTACTGGAAAAGCAAAGCAAAAAGCAAAACATTTCTCAGTTGCAACTGTAAACTATGTATTTTGTTTCATTTTGTTCAGTGTTCTAGTAATAATACTTAGCAGAAGCAGTAATAAATGCTTCTGACATTTAAATAGGTTGTTATGACAGTTGTGTTTGATTTAACAACTGAAGAGAAAACAAAGGGAAAGAAAAGTTTCTTATTGCCAAGCAGCCCACAGACCAACATATGTTAATAAAAGCCTACATACATCTTGTAAGAGCAAATGTAGACAGCTGTAAAAGAAAAACATGTTTCCTCTTAGACATTTCTCTCTGTGACACAGCTTAAAACAAGTTTTTGCCAAAAACCCCCCAAATAAACCCAAGTGGCCCAGGTGGCCCATACCTGCCTTCCTCTGTCTGAGGACTTCAGTTACTGCTCAAGACCAAGTATTGACAACTACAATGGAAAGTTATTCTAGGTATTATATGCTGCTTTGTGCTTAAGTCCAGAATATTTCAGCATCCTTCTCCTCTGAGTTTTACAAAAACTTGTCTGTTCCTATGCAGGCATGAAAAGGAATGGTGGAATGACATTGGAGGACTGTGACCTCATGCTCGTGCTCAGGAAGTGCTGTCCTCATCCTCTCTGCAAACAGGTGGAGAAAGCACTCCAAGGAAAAGAAATTCCAAGCTTTAACTGACATTCCAAAATATTTCATCCAGCTTGGAGATGAAGCTGGATGGAGATGAAGCTCCTACACTCAGGAGTAGGACTGGGTATTTAGGTGAAAACAGTACTTCCTATGTTTTTGTGTGGCCTATATGGAGATGGCTCCTTACTGGCTGGAGGACTGACTCATGAGCTGGGCATAGATTAGCTCTGAAGGTCTATCACATGGAATGTGATGTGAAGACTAAAGCAAACTAAGCCAAAGATAGTTAGGAGGGTGCAGCACTTCCAAGTTCCCATTAAGGAAATTCATTGTGGAAGAGTGAAGAATTAATTAAACCCCACTTCCCTTGCTACCTATAGGCAAGATAATTGGAAAGCAGGCTCTTTTCTAACAATGGTTGTTGCTGAAGCACTTGATTATTTTTTCCCTTTGTAATTTCCTTCTAGCTCAGCAGGGGTGAACTATGAGACCATTACAAAGCGCACTGAACGTCTGAGGAGGATGACACAGTGCTAAGAGCTCAGAAGAATTCCTTGTGGTGTCACTGCACAGTGCTGCAGGCGAAGCTGAACTGATTGCAGTCTTAGGAGCAGATGGGAGAGGTTTGTTGAATTTTGTCTTGAATCCTATTGTATAAGCACTAACAGTACTAGAAATCTTATAGGAACTGGTCACAAAGTTAAAGAAAACACAAGAAAGTGAATATCAGCAATATAAAAATGAATTGGAGTCATAGGATGAAGTAGCTGATCATGTGAAGTAAAAGAAATCCCTACAAAGCTTAATTCTGTGCTGTGCAGGGCCTTATCTTAAGCCAAACTTAAAAGTAAGAAATCAGAAGTAAAGACAGCCAACCATACCTAAACTTTTTGGCTCCAGAAGATGCTTAACAAATTAGGAGGAAAGATATATATATCTTAGTATGAGGTTGGGCTAACTTTATAAAAACAGCAACTGACTTTTTCTTTTTAATGCCTTAACATATATATATAGATATAATTTATCTTTTACCCATTTAGGAGCAGGAGTTATTTCTATTTTTATGGGTCTGGTAATTGACATCTATTTGATTCCTCCTGCCTGGTTCTCAGCTGTCATTCTACTATACCAATTTTCTTTAGTTTTGAGCAAAGCAGATGGAGGTCAAAGTGACATGCGATGAGTCAGTGGCTCTACCTGGAATAGAAACAGTAATTACATAGCTGCTGCCAGATCTTTAGACTTGTATATACCTTACTGGGGTTTTTTAGGCATGTGTGGGTATTTTTGGTTTGGGTTTTGGTTTTTTTTTTGGGGGTTGTTTTTTTTTTGTTTGTTTTGNTTTTTTTTTTTTTTTTTTTTTTTTTTGATTGGTTGGTTGCTTTGTAGCTTTGTATGTAACTACTACTACTTTTTTTCCCTAAATGCTCAAGACAACTTTGTTTCAATGTTCATTAGACTTATGATTGAATAGCGCTCTATACAATGCTCATGATTATGATGACTTATGTGGCCAGAGATATTTTTCCTGTATATTTTTGGCACCCTGACTGCTTTACAGAATTCTAACCCATAAATCTTAGATCAGGCTGATACTCACATTTCGTGCTGCATTTGGAAACCAGGGATAGAGGCACATCATGACATTTCTCCTTTATAATGACAGTTAAAGCGGAGGAATTTTGTGCTTGGAGTGGACGACACTAAGGGTATTAGTGACACTGTCAGTAGTACTAGAAGACTACTGACATGCTGGTTGCGAAATCCTCTGGGAATTTCTAAACCAGTCTTCTGTTGGAAGCAGGACTGTCACCAACTGTGTCTCAGGTTGAGATAGGGTTTTCTCATGCGATTTCTCATGAGCTGCTTTCTCTAGCGAATCTTGAAGACCCTCAAGAATGGGAATTCCACAACATCTATGGGCAGACTCTTGAGGAGACACAATAAAGACGCTCTCAGACCTGCCAGGTTCAGCAGAAAGGAGGGAATAAAGACCTTTATTGTTTACATTATCTCATTCTTATACACATCCCAACTCCACAAGGGATTGGAGAGCATGTCACTTCCTTCTCAATCCCACTGGAGAAGAAAGGTGCTCATCAGAGTTCTCTTACCACTAAGGGAATGAAAACCAGAAAATACCGTTAAGTAAACATTGGCTATTATCTACATGAATCTGTGTGAAAGAATCTGACTCCAAGGTTAAAAACAGAAGGCTTACAAAAACCAGGGCAACAGACTCTTCCAGTGCTGCCAAGATTTTATGGCAAGAAATCTTTCCTGACATCTACTCTGGCCCTCCCTATGTGCAATTAGTAGTTGCTGCCCTTCATTATTTCATCTGCCACTACGGAGAGTGGTTTTACTGCAATCTGCCCTTCAGGAAACTGAAGGCTGCCATGAGGTCTGCATTTGGCTTTTGTCCTTGCCAACCAAAGCAAGGCAAGTTCCCATGTCTCTCCTGACAGGTTATGTGCTCAAGGCCCAGGCCACATTAAAAGCTCTTCACTGGATCCTTTTCAATTTCTCAGTATCAGGAAAGAAATGGGAGACACTTTTAAGTGCAGCCTTACCATTACAGAACATGGGAGGGTAATAATTTTCCTCTGTGCTACCCGTACCCCTGCCAGTGTCACTTAGTATACAGTTTACATGATGACAGTGCCCTTTGTGGCTTGTATTCAGCTGCTGCTTAATCTATCAGTTTCCCATCTGCTGAATTCTGAGTTTCCTGGCTGGACCCAGAGATGGGTATCATTGTTTGTTGTTTCTTATATCACCAGAGACCTCCCTGAGTACACACATTTTTCACCAGGGCAGGCAGCAGTTTTGAAATTATTATCAGTGAACTCCTAATTACCTTTTGACCCATGTTGTATGCCTCTTCTTTTTACAATTAATGTAACTAGAAAAGCCTTTCTTATTGCCCTGTCTCTTTTTACTGTCAGGTCCAACCAGGATTTGAAGCAATATTTTTACGCTTCACAGAATCAAAGACTCATTTAGGTTGGAAGGATCTCACTGAGACTGAGAGAGAATTTGAGATATGAAAGTCAGAGGCAGCCTTAGCTACCCTCCTGAAATCCAGGGCTGTGATCCTGCTTTTTGTCATTTTTTTCTCCTCTCAGATTCCTGAGATTTACCATCTCACAGTCATGGCAGCTAAAGCTGCCTCTGACTTTCTTATCTCAGACAAATTTTTTCTTCTTGTAACTACAAGGTCTAGCAGATCATGTTTTCTTGTTGGCTTCTCAGTTACCAGGAAGTTGTCATCAGTGCACTCAAGAAGTCCTCTAGATTACCTGAGCCCTCCTGTATCATCCTTCTGGCAGATACAGCAGTGGTTAGTATCCCATGAGGAACAGCACCTGTGCATGTGAGACTTCTTCCAGTTGTTGGAAAAAAGTCTCATCCACATTTCCTTCCTGGTCAGGATGTCTATAGTAGATACCCACTACAACAAGGCCAAACAATGCTTGGCTGCTAATCTTGATCCATAAACTGTTGTTTGGCTTCTGATCCATCCCAAGGCAGAGCTGCTCAAGTATGCCAGCTGTTTTCTCACATAAAGGGCAGCGCCATTTCCTCTCCTTTCCAGCCAGTTGAACAGTAACTCTTGTTTCTGGTTTCCTTGCCAGTTCTGTTGCCTTGTTTTCTCCTCCTGTACTCTCCCTTCTGTGTTTTAGTTCATGGAGAGGCTTCTGTCTTAGCCTGGCAGTTCTGCTGGTGAAGTTCTGGCCTTCTTGCATGACACGGTAGATTGTTCCAGATTTTCTTTAAAATTCAGCCTCATCTCTTTCTGCTTGATGACTGCTTGCTGGGGAATTTTACTTAGCAATTACCCAAAGAAGTGAAATTCTACTGTCCTGATGTCCTGAGTCCTAACTCCACTGCTCACTGTCTCAGCTATCCTCCAGATCCTGAATTCTGTCATCTTGGGGTCACTGCAAACCAAATGTGCTGTAAATACTTGCTTTTCATCTGGGATGTTTTTACAAAAGGCAGCTTGAGGAAAAGCTCTTCATGCGATTTCTCATGAGCTGCATAATTTAAATAACATTAAGCTGCTTACATGATAATCTAACATCATAGTTGACTGGTTTACAAAACTGATGTAGACTTTCTGTGGAAAATTTGCTTTTGGCTTTTGCAGAGAATCAGTTTGCCTTTAAATGCATGTACTGTTGACACTAAATCTTCAGAGCAGAATGCAGAGTATTTTTAGAGTGTTGATAATAAAGGACTTTGTTTTATTTTTCTTTTACTAACAGCATGATCAAACAGGTAACTGATGGCACTGGCCAATTTAATATGATTAATCTGATTAAAACCCTACAAAGCCAGTGCTGTTGCCAGTCTCATGGGAACCAACATTTCAAAATTTTGTATAGTATGTGCAGACATTTTAGGAGAAGAAAAAAAAAACAAGCAAGAGCAAATAATTCATCAGTCAGTTGGAAAGCATCTGATTAATACACTGGAGTACTGATTAGGATATGGAGGTGCAGGCTCTCTTTCCTGCAAAATATGTTACTAGGGAGAACATGACATTAGTAATTATTTGAAGAATTTAGTAGCTTAGTGCAGAAAATTGGGATTGGTGCCAATATACTGGAAATCTGGGGAAGTGTCTTCATGCAAATGACTTTATAAATAAAGCAAACTTCAAAATCAGTTTTATTTAATGCTTGGGGCAGTAAAACCTCTCTCTGAGACTGAAGTTTCAGAAGGCTTTCACCTCAGTGAAGCCCAAGACAGTTGCTACTTCCAGCCCTTCCTGTGTGACTGCACACATTTGAATAACTGGTTAGGAAGTGGAAAGAATCCAGGTTAGACATGAACTTTGTCATTACTATTTTTGCATGGTGTTTTTTATGTAAGTAAATTCCTTGATCCAGTCTCCACTACCAATGGCTATCCAAGCATTGATTCTGGGGCAGGAAAGGACAAATAAGAGTGAAGGAGGAAGGCAAAGCAGCTTTGCAGAGCAACTCAGCGCAGCTGTGAAACTACAGTTCTGGAGTGGGATCTACAGTCCCAAGAATGAGGCAGGAAAAGCTACAGGACTTGTCAAAGATCCCAGAACACATATACTGCTGTTCTCAGTCAAGGCAGTTTTCATGTTTTCTAGTCAGAGGAGGCCAGGGTGAACCAGAACGAGTTAGCAGTGTGGTGCCAGGCACGAAGCTACAGCAGAGACCGGGTTTAGTAGCTGTATACAGCTGTTCTACAGTGTCAAGTCAGAGTGACAGAAGCAGCTCAGATTATTGCCAGGGTTGCACCAACCCTTCTTAAGTGACTGTGACACTCAAGCATCTAGTTGGTTGGCATCTAGTAGCCTATCTGTTCTCTTATATTTGCTATTTAAGTTTATTAGTGTTTTCACAGTATTAAAATACTGCAGGAGCTCAGCAGCCAGTCAACTGTTTCAGTATTACCTTGCCTTTGTCTGTTCATTTATTAACTTGGGAAAAAAAAAATAAAATCCACAATATTTGAAAAAGAAGCAAGGAGAGCCACTCTTGATTCTTCAGCTTTCCTTGGTTTGCTACAGCTTGCTACAGAATGTTGAGGTGCTGTTGTGAAGCTTGTTCAGCATGGTGACCTCTGAGAGGGGCAGATGGAGCCTCGCTGGCAGAAGCATGGAGTTGGTTTGTTGAGTTCTTGTCAGTTTTTTTTTTTACGTGTCCCTGTGCTTCTGAAATATTCATTTTTTGGTCCATCTTGAAAGGTCAGCAGAAGTACACGTAGCAGTTCTCTTGCACACAGCTTCACTTCCCTTGGTGCTTTTTAGAGACAGCTGTGTTACACTATGAAGGATAAAGTTAAAACATCTAAAAAGAGACTCATACATGATGATCACTGGTGCAGATGGCATAAGTCTGGTGTTTCCTGGTGTGCTGAATTTATTGCAACTGATACAATATATGCTAGAGGGACTACTGATGGCTGAGGGATCCTAAATCCATGGGTTGTTGGCTAAGCAATGTTTTCTTCTGAAGCTTTAATTTCTGGAGTCATTGTAGAGCCGTAACTGTGTCAACTGAAAGTCCTCATGAATATTTTTCCATTTAGAAACAAGCAAACAGCTTTTTGTAACTGATAAGTTTTCACTGTTTTGCAAATTACAAAATTTCAGTCCAAGAGAGGAATGGAAATTCAGTGTGTTTTCAGGAGTGAAACAGGCACTTCAAATCGTTCCTAGGCATTTATTCCTCCTTCTACAAATATGACTGCTTTTCTGTTTCTTTTTCTTTATGCTTCCACTGTGTAGTAAGACTAATTTTCCACTGAAATAGACTTGTATTCAGCCAGAGAAGCTCTACATGCAGCTGGCCAAACTGTGAAGCCTAGGTCTGTGACACTATTGTCCAAGCTGAAGTGTAGTATTTTCTCACCCACAGCCTTTTGTAGGACTGGTTGAACTTCTTGCACAGCTAATCATAGGTGCTGTTATCGGAGCAGTATGAAGTGTAGAGGTCCAGAAGGCTTGGCTTTTCTGAAGACAAGATAAATGAGGTTGATAAATGAGGTGTTTGTGGACACAAATGGAAACCAATGTCAGTGAAGCAGCACTCCTGTAGAGGAGTAAATTATGGGATAGATGTAACTTTTTTCCTCTTGCTACCTACAAAAAAAAGTCTATGGCAAGAAGGGGATGATAGTGAGAAACTGAACAGGGGGAACTCCTGGGACAGGAGATCAGTTGTTTGGAAGTTTCGGTGCATGGCAGAGGTGATGAAGTCATGCCATTGTTCATGCTATGAACAACAATGCAGATGATGCGAAGGTTTTTCTTCTTAGTGGTATTGGTGGTGAGTCTTGCTAACCTTCAGTGTGGTAAAATAGCTCTGCTGGTGACTTCTACTCAGAGGTAAGGCCTTCACGGGCAATGAGACAAGTGAAGCTACAGCACAAGGTAGGATGCAGCACTATGCCATGCAGAAAGAAAATCTTCGAAGCGATATGGCAAGCGCCTTCAGTTAAGGTTCCTGATGATACAGCGTAGGTGAAGTCAAGTATGGGTTTAGTAAAATGAACCTTTTCCATATTTTGCCTGTTACTTGCTTTACTTAATCACATAAACCTTGATTAATTACAGAACCAGTGGGCTTGCATCAGTAGACACTGAAAGCTTAGAGATAAACATGCTAGCTAGTCACAGGACTCTCCAGATGGGTTGGTTTTATCCAAATGGATTTGTAGTTTTTCACTTATTTATAGCAGGAATGGCTTTTAGATCTGTTAGGGTATCGTAATAAATTTACTGAACTACAAAATAATCTATCCTTCCGCTGGCTTTCCACTAATTACATCATCTTAAGGTATCTCAGGATAGTATGAACATCCCGGAAGATCAACTCTTCTCAGACAATAATCATAGAGCTAATGAATGGAATGGAGAATCGAGTTTAGGAAACAACAAGGGACAGCTCTGTCTTTCTTTGCTCTCATCTTAGTACATTCCTTTCACTAGACTGACTTTGTAACATACCCTATAGCAAACTTTACAGATGCAATAGTCCATTTTCTTTGGAAAAGGATAGAAAATCAGATAGTGTCTCTGGGACTTGAACACCTTGCTCTAACAGTTGGTGTTAGCAGACTATCAGAAGCAGATAGCCCTGCCTCCTTTTCCACCTACTCTGAACCCTAGAGCACAATACCAGAAACAAATCTCCAGCATTGACCAGTGTTGTCATGGGGAGCTATTCTATAATTTCTCATAATTTGAGTGAAATAGATTACTCTTCCAGTATGTTTTTCAGTTTGCTATTTTTAGTGATAGAAGTGACACCTAATTTGCACTTGTTAGAACAGGCTTACAAAAATGTGTTGTAAATAAATCTTGGGAGGAATATAAATTAGCATGGTTCAGGGTAAAATAACTTCCCTTTTGTGGGTCAGAATGAAAATAATGTTGGGGAGAGATTGTTACACTTCTCTGTGTTGGAGGATTCTTGTACCTTTTTATATAGTATTGGACATTGGCTACAGTGGAGACAGGACTTTAAATGGACACCAAGTCTTAGACAGCCTGAGAGCCCTCTTGTTCTGAGACAGCCAGATGAATGTTAACTCTTGGGTCTCTCCTAGATTACAGATGTGATAAAACAGACAAACAAATGTTGGTGTATCAAGCAGTGAAATAGCTGCAGATGACTTAGAGCTTTGTGGCTTCTGCAAGGAACATGTATATAGGTAATGTAATCCTATTGAGAATGTGTAGAGGACAGGATGGGATAATAGCTTGGTTTTGGCTGCAGCAAAATGAAATTCAGTAGACTTAATAGGTATTGTACATGGTCTGCTGCAATGGTACCTGCCAGTTTTATGACATCGATAATACTCTTATGTCTCAACTCCAGTGGAGCAACTAAGGCAGCTTAGTCCCTGCCCAGCACTTGTTTTTTATCATATATCCTCTCCTGTATCACCAACCTGATGTTTGGGAAAAGCCTTTCTGTGATAGGGATATCTGTTATGTTAGTGTTCTGTGTGAGAACAGTGTTTTTATTTCTCCCTTTGTGTATTTACAGGAAGAATTCTTGTTCTTCAATCCTGATTTCAGTCAGGATTTCATTGTATTCCTTCTTCAAATTCTGTCTGTAAAGACTGCTTGTCATAAAGATACGTATTTCCTTCTTCATTTCATGGAGAGTCAAAGTCTAGCAACTGAAGGTAATCACTATGGTTACAGCATCCAGTTCTAGCAACAAACCCAAGATTTAAGTCTTAATGTTTGTAGCGAAATATATATATTTGAGACACCCCCAGACATTTGGGATCGTGTTTGCAAGTGTTAAAACAGACATTGACAGTTTGAGATAATTCCATTGCAATGCTTTGCTTGCAAGACAGTGGTCTGCTATTATAAGCGGATTACTTACATAAGAGGTGAAAGAATACTTACTAGTTTAAAATGCAGCTCAAAGCAATATTGGGTTTTTAAACTCAGAAATCTAAGATTTAATCACTGCCTGGTTTGACGCCTGTGTCAACACTGTCAGCTAGAAGAAAGATTGAAACCTGGATCCTTCCCAGCTGCAAATATTACAAAGACATCACTCTAAGCCATTTTTAGGTATTATGAGAGCTATGGACATTATGAAGCACCAGGGTTTTGCAATCCTACAGCAGATGACTTTATGGCCAAGGTTGTTGATATTTCATATGTTGAGGTCCCTCATCCCAATTAGTAACTAATTTAAATCCATCTGTTTACAGATGGCAGAAAATTGCTGATCTACCACAGTTCTCTCTAATAGACAGGTATCCATCCATAAGCCAAATTAACAACCCAAGATGAGAATTGCCCTGGGAAATTTGTTGAGATGACATCACTGTCTGAGTACTGTTAGTGCAGTACTAGTGGCTCTTCTCAGAGACAAGTCTAATGGAAAAATCTAGACAAATAATGCTTTTAAGATAGCAAATGTCTTTTCTGACGGTGGCTCAGACACAGGAATGAATCTGGATAGAGAATGTCTAATCTGGACCATTCTATACTTCAGGTCAATACACGATTTTGCTTTATGCTTAATGGATGTGAAAAAAGGTATAGAGTTCCCTGAGAACTGAATTTCTAACATGACTGCTAACTAGTGTAGGTCAAGAGATTCCATATCGCAAATCATGACAATGTGGGTTTTGTTATTGAATTCTCAGAATGGCACTACTTGCTAATCTCAAAGGGCTCATTATCCTATCAATTTGCATAATATCTAACAGTATATTTGTTCATTCTGGAGAAAAGAAGACTTTGGGATGACATGATTGCAGCCTTCAGTATCTGGAGGGAGCCTACTAGGAAGATGAAGAGAGGCTTTTTACGACAGGACAAGGGGGAATGGGTTCAAACAGAAAGAAAATTAAGTTTAGATTAGATATTATGAAAAACGTCTTTACTGTGAGGCTGGTGAGGTACTGGAACAGGTTGCCCAGAGAGGCTGTGGATGGCCCATCTCTGGCAGTGTTCAAGGCAAGTGAGCAACCTGTACCAGTGAAAGGTGTTACCACCCAATCCAGGGGTGTTGGAATTAAATGGTCTTTGAGGTCCCTTCCAACCCAAGCCATTCTATGGTTTTATGACTTATTCTCTAATACTTTTTCATAATGAAGTATAAAACTAATTAGAATTTTTAACCAAATCTTTAAGCAAATCCCATTCAACTGTAAATAGCACACTGTATTTTTTCATTTGATATATGACTTTTTCAACTTTATGATACTGGTTTTTGAGTCTTTGAGGAAATTGAAATCTTATATAATGTTTAACCGCAAGTAACTTTTAAATTTAGTGACTCATCTTAATTGTGGTTTATTTTTGTCCTGAATCTATTAAATATAATATTAGATGTAGAATATTCTCTAGCAAGTCTTTGAACTTTATACCTAAGTCAACTGTATCACAACCAGCTGGTACATATTTACCATGAGATTTGTTTGTTTGTTTGTTTTGGTATATGAATTAGGATGTGGCAGCTGCTGCTGCTGTTACGTGACTTTTAGATTGAGGATGTTTGAAAGGATGCATTGTTTCAGATTAAGTTTTATTTGTATCTGAGGTCTGAGATTAATTGATAACTCCTTTTACCCTGGAGTTTTTTTGGTTTGTTTTGCTTAGAGGAATTTAAAGAATTATGGAAATTGTGTGGGTTTTTTTTTTTTTTTTGTTTGGTTGTTGTTTTAAAACCATAAGGGACAAAATTAGAAACAGCTGGTGATAAATAAAATGCAACATATGCTTAGCAATTGTAGATCAGTGTCACTTCTTCTTTATTCTGTGACTGGTTCCCTAGATAAAAGAAATCTGGTGGACCTCCTCAGCTATCTAATGTTCAGTAAAACATCTTTGATTACATGATATAAATAGAAGAAGATGGGAATTAGAACAAAAGAAGTGACATGGTTTAACCTCAGCTGGCAACTAAGCACCATATAGCCACTTGCTTGCTCTCCCAACCCTCCCAGCAGGATGGGGGCAAGAGAACTGAAAGGGTAAAAGTGAGAAAACTCATGGGCTGAGATAAGAACAGTTTAATAATAGAAATAAAATAATATTAGTGATAAAATCATAGTGAAAATCAAAATCACAAAGGGAGGGAGAGAGATAAAACCCAAGGAAGACAAGTGATGAAAATGAAAGCAACTGCTCAGCACTAGTTAGCCACTGCTCAGCCAGGGTCTGAGCTGTGGCACCTGGGCCACTTCTGCCCTAGTTTATTGCTGAGCATGGCACCATGCTATGGAATATCCCTTAGGTCAGTTGGGGTCACTGCCTCCCAACTCCTTGTGCATCCCCAGCCACCTCACTGGTGGCATGGTATGAGGAGCAGAGGCAGCCTTGCCTCTCTGTAGGCACTGCTCAGCAGTAGAGAACATCCCCGTGTGATCAGCACTGTAGCCAGCACAAACCCAAAACACAGCCCCATACTGCGCAACTGTGAAGAGAATTAACTCTACTCCAGTCAAACCCAGAAAAAACAGCAGAATGTTTAAGATCCTGGATAAAAGGGGCTGTGCCAGTGCTGTATGGTGAACACAGAAGTAACATGCCAAGGGAGAGTACAGGTGGAAATACTCAAAGGGTGAAATTTGGGACTAATTGTTATTTTCCCGTATATTTTTTCTGCCACTAGAAAAATCAAAATGTATCAATGAAATTTGCAGCTGATATTAAAGTCAGGAGCTAACATCAGAGACTATCAGAACACCACAACGATCATCTCGAGTGCTGGGGTAGTAGAAGTGGGATTATATTAAATACTGAAAAGTCACTGAGGCCAATTATAAGGATTTCTTTTGTAAAATGAGACCTTGTTGGGGAGTGCGATGAAAAAAAAGATGAAAGAGATGAATACTTATCTATCTGACATGTCACTTGAGCATCAGGGAACAGCAGCATCAGACGGAAGCATGAGGGTTTGGGGTTTGTTGTTTGGAGGAGGGGGTTAGCTTTTTTTTTAGGTCAGCAGACAAATGGAATATGAAAAGAATTTTGGATCACCCAAAAGTAAATACTTAATGAAAGTTCCTCTAAAATGTTTTTAATCAAATGACACCTCATATTTATTTTGTTTTGCTTTTTTTAAACTATTAAGTATAGATGAATATACTATAAAAATATCATCTTCAACATCAATGTATCAGGCTGTTGACACTGTATTTTTTAACAGTGGAGAGGTCAAAAGACTTCAAAAATTGTGAGAAGAACTAATGAATATTTTTTTAAAAAGTATTTTTGTCCTGAAAGCCCTCCCAGAAGTTCCACTTAAATGATTCAAAGTGTGTGGGTGTTCAGCCTCTTTCTAAGCTACACCTACCAATTTTTATATGAATTACAGAATCACACAAGTTGGAGGGAAGCTCCAGAAAACCTCCCCCAGCTCACAGCATCTCCAATGAGACCAGGCTTCTTGGGGTCTCATGCACTTGAGTTTTGAGGATCTCCAAGGATGGAAACTCCACAACCTCCCTGGTCAACCTGTTCTGGTGTTTCATCATCCTAACAGGGAAAATCTTCATTCCTATGTTCAGTCAGAATTCCTCACATTCCAACTTTTGCCCCTTGTCTCTTATCTAATCCCTATGACATGTGTAAGTTAAATACAAGAAAGCTCATTTACTGAACTAAAAATTTTGTTAGAGCTGATTATGATTATTAATGATATTGCATGATGATACTGACGTTTAAATTCTTCTTAATTATTCCTGCATGATGTTTTAACATTCGTTTTTGAACAGGAAATTTCTCATTGTTTAAAAGCATGATAAAGTAGAATTACGTGTGACAACATAAAATAACATATGGTTAAAAGTTTCAACTGTATTGTAATTATCTGTAAAGTAATTTTTGCACCACTGAGTTTTTATTTGAAATTTTGGCTGAAGTGCTTAGTTTTAAACATGTACGCAAGAAAATTAAGTAAATCAAAGAGCTTCTGTAATTTGCTAAATATTCTTCACTTACAGGTGAAGGTAAAGTTCTCACAGATGTTTTTGGGTTGGTGATCTTAAACCCTGAACTGGTGGGGAAAATCTGTCTCCCATTCAGGTGTAGGTAAGTCAGGAAATTACTTTCATTCACACATGATATCTTCTGAGGTAATCTCCTGCATTATTTTACCCTGTAATATTCTAGTAATAGCACCTGTGTGCATCTATGTTATTTTTCTTTTTAACTTGAAGTGTTTCGGAAAAATACTGAGAATTAATTTTTTTTTAGCCATGAAATGCCGTCATGTCTCAGTAGAAAAATGACAGAAGTGGAGCTCATGAAGAATTAATCTACATCATTTTACTGTGATTGAATTCTTATTAATAAAGAAGAAAATAATAATGAGAGCTTTGAGTCACTCTGAGTAACAGCTATTAAAAGTCAGATGTGTTTTACTTTGTTTTAGATTCTTGTCAAATTCCCAAGTGTGAAGAAAACTGAGGGATGAGGAGGAAAGGAAAGAAAAGCAACCTTTGTAATATACTTTTACCAAAGGAAGGCTGGGAATCAAATTCTGTATTTGCATGCTTATATGCATGCAATACGGAGATGCACAGGTGATTTGCAAATATATTGAGCATTTTCTTTACCTGGTATTTGCAAATAATATTTCTTTCTGGCCATTGTACATTGTATAAAGGAGTAAGAGTGTAGCTCAAATATTAAGTCTATAGGAATGCTTCAGTGTGTATCTTGGCATAAGAATTGACTTCCAGATAAGCCTTTTGTAATCATCTGCAAGCTTAGATACAGGAAGATCTGACATTTGATTTCAGAATACTAGTTCATTTCTCTTTCTTTTCTCTAAGGTATATCATATTTCTTTAATAAAAGAGAAACATTTCCCTAACAGAGGACACAAATATTACGATAAAGGAGCATAATAGAAGCCATAAGGACTAAGACAGTGTTTGCATTAATTTCTCATCTGTTTGCAAATATTATTTAATATCAATATTTACTTTGATGTGGCTGTTTTGTGTGGCTATGACAAATATGATACTTCCTATTTAAGACACAGTTCTCCTGGCTCTCTTCATCTCCTGAGCATATGCTGTAAAGCCACTGAGGAATCAAAATAAAACTGGAGCCTGTACAAATTCTGAACACAGTGCATCCTGCCTCTTGAATTTGTATGTAAGCACTGCTTTGGTTAGGTCAACAGACAGCCTGGCTGTTGCCCAGGCTTACAGAGCTTCTTCAATGAGACTGCAAAGAAAGGCTACAGAGGAGCATGGTGGTTAAGGCAATACAATATTTGTATGTGGACAAAGAGAAAGTAAAATTGCCAGCAGAGATGCTGGGACAGAGGAAGACAGTATTGCAGAAAAAAGGAAGATCCTATTTCAGTCCCAGGAAAATCTGGAAGAAGAAATTACAGGAGAAAATCAGAAGCTTTACTGTACATTTATCAAGGTTGTTAGTGTCATATAAGAATTGTTTCTGAGCCTCTTGATTTTTATACATTGAAGAATAAAAGGTTTTTATACAAGAATTTCACAAGCTCTTATATATACTTCAGAGCTGTATGAACAATTTGATCATCTGAACTTTGACATGAGTTTTCTCAGGTACTTTCTGTAACTTTTGGATTGCAGTGTTCTCTCAGCAAGAATATTCATCCTTGATTTAGAACAAAGCTTTTGTCTGCTGCCAATCAATCATAAGTTACTGAGCACGCCATTCCTTCGTTTTCTTAAATGAATTTAGAGGCAGTGGGACCTGGGTCCAGGTCCTTTTCTCGAAAGGAGGCAGTATTTTTGATGGGTAAGTACATATATCTTTATGATCTTAGCCACGCCCAGCACAATGGGGCTAGAGGTCCAGGTCCTTTTCTCGAAAGGAGGCAGTATTTTTGATGGGTAAGTACATATATCTTTATGATCTTAGCCACGCCCAGCACAATGGGGCTAGAGGTCTATCTAACACTCGCTATGAAGGTTTGTAACATATATTCTGAAGCGGGAAGACGTAGTTAATATAGCCAGCAGCAAACCCAGAAAATCCTAAGATAGTAACATGGGATTCACAGAGCTTCTTAAGCAATGAAAAGCAGCATACCAGCTTTCCACAGAAGAAGTGACAGGGGCAGATGTTGACTGCCTTTCGAAATAAATGCTCTTTTCTGACAAAAGCATTAATTTATAATGGCTGGTAGTATCAGCTGTAGGCAACCTCCCTGATCTCATAAAGACTACCCTTAAATTTCACAGATGCTGAAATCTAAATCTGTTTTTTGATGCCAATCTGGATCAATGCTTTAATGAAAGAAACCTAAAATCCTTCCTTTAGCTGCTGCTTTCCACTGTGAGTGGCCACACGTAATTTTTTCTCTTACAATGATGAGATAATTTTGAAAATGCTTGTTGAGAGATACAAAATAGGTAGACTTTTTTGGGGGACATTAATGGAGAATTCAACACTGTGATTATATATGCTAGCCACTTGACCATTCTTATGAGTTTTCTTTATGTGCTTCTATTTCTCTAGCAAGTTAAGTAAATTAGCATTTAATTGCTACTTTTGTTCGCACATATCAAACTTTCAAACCCCTACTTTGCAATTGAAGCAGGATTAATAAGCCCACTCTAAAGTTCAAATACCCCCATTAGTATGAGGTTCACTAGCTATCAACTATTACTGACTTATGACCCCATCAAGAGTGTTTGTAACATTACAAAGTGAAAGAAGCAGAATTTTCTGAATGTTTTGTTCACAAGAACTTACATGTTAACGAGCACAGACTTATGTCTGACAAGGACCTTTAAAGGAAATAGGAGAATCATATTAAATTCAGAGATACGCTTTTGATGTCTGTTTTGCTGTATTTCTGGTAAATTAAAAAGTCAGTGCATACCGCTTTGACTATTCTGATAACCTGAATTTTGAAGCAATTGGCCTGAATTTCTGCAATTGTTTCCATTTTTGTTATTTCCTTATTGTGTACCACATAATTGGTTTTCATTTCTTAGTAAAACTGATGTCTTTTATGTAACAAAGTTCACTTGCAAAATGACTAGTTTTGAACATACTAGAGGAACATGCCCATTATCTTGCAGGGGAAAGTTTCAAATTACCTTCAATCATGGGAATGTGTTTACAAAGCCAGTATTTAGAGGGGCTTTGCTTTGGAGTAAAATGGTGTTTCACCCCCTGCAACATCCAACCATATTAATTCCACCATGGTTTAGGATTTTAACCTAAAACATGCTTCAAATACTAAAACCATGCCTTTTTATGAGTGCATCACACATGAAGAACAAGAAAATTCTCAACATTTTCTCAGTACATTAAGAAACGTATTTGCCAGAGCTATTCATGCAATGATGAGTATCAGAATTACTACCAAGATAAAGATTTGAAAAAAATCTTTTTTGATTCTAAGATGTTTATTTTGTCTGAATTCCTTTTCTTTTATTTTTGCTTCCAAATTCCTCTCTTACAGGACAGTCTATTTTTCCATTTTAGCCTTTTACTATGTGAATATAAAAATATTCCTTTATCATAGGAATAACTGTCTACTGATTACAGAAGAGGCTATTATGAAAGGCTGTGTCAAGTTCATTTACATAATTTGTTTTGTAATAGACTTGATATAAGGTGTTTTAGAAGATGAAGGAAGAAGTAACCCTACAGAGAAATGATGGATCTTGTGTTAGCACATGGTTCACTTCACCGTGAGCACACACATCACTTCATGAACATGTGCCTCCCAGAAGGAAAATTAGACATGCCAAGTACTTCATTAGTGAGGTTTCAATGAGCGTCTATTGATTTAGGGCATGTTTCTCTTAACTAAGTGTTGGGTTAACTAAGTGTTGTGCTCACTAAACTCTCAGTAGTTTCCTTGAAAGTATAAACTTCAAGGCTTGAATAAACAAGTACACAACAAAGGAGTTTAGAAAGGATGATCTTTAGAACCAGATCACAAAGTCTGAAGGACTACATGGTACTGTAAGACTTTTACAAAAGCATTGAGTAAAATAGGTCACCTGTCCCGCTGAGTGGTGGCAGATGTTAAAACAACTGCTGTGTAAATGAACTCTGCTCTGTGCTAAACAGCCACCTACAGAGATTTGAGTCAAAACCTTGTGATAAACATCTTCAAAATGGGTTCATAAATACTGTGCCATGCAAAAGGGAAAATAATTTATAAAAAAATAGAAAAATAGACACAAAAATTAATTTGGCACATGTGAATGAATGGCATTAATTTGTCTGTTCTACAGAATATGATGTTGTTAGTCCTTTGATTAGCATTTTTAGTTTAGATTACCAGCCCAGTTATACTAAGGATATTATTTCTTTCTTCAGAGGACAGTTTTCTGAGCAAAACCTCCTGGGCAATCACTTTGGGAATCTGGCATATGATGCCAACAGTCTTTTTTGGAACAAACTCTTCAGGGCTTCTGTGGTTTGGAAAGTAAAAAATCAAAAAACAATCCCTGAAAAATTTCCTGATAGAGATTTGTTTTCTTTAAGTGCATTTTCTTTGACACACTATGGAGCTTCATGCAGATTTTTACCAAGGTGTTAACTATTTCTGCCTTAACTCCCATGACTATTAACAGGTCTACAGTTACATTCTACAATTACAACCAGGACTTCAAAAGCCAGGCACAAACCCCAGATATGTGCCACATGCTGAAACACTTCCAAAGAGCAGGTCTGTGGGTTCTAGCAGTTTTTAAAAATCAGGCCACTTATCTGAAAATGTAACTAAGAAGACTTTTGAAACAAGGAGAAACGAAAATCATTCTAGCCCTGTCAGAATTTTAAAAATATGGTTAATTAGCAGCTATATCCACCATGCCCTCCTTTATTGTTCTAATTTATATGTGGTATTTAGCCAATATTTACTATTTTACCTATTTACAACATTCACTGGCTTGTTCTATAAGCCATAGTAAGACTAGACATAGTATAGATTTATTGCTGCTAAAATTTGTCATGATAATGCTCCAATCCACTGCACAAGTGACAGGTAAGGCTGATTAATCCATCATCTTCTACCATAACCAGTTTCAGAAATTTATTATTTTTACTTTTCTAAAGACCTTCATAAGTCATCTATGTATGGTGTCTTCAGATGCTGAAAATACAGACTTTCAACCTATATTCTAAACTCTAAAGGAAGGAGAAAAAAAAGGTGGGGGAGATGGGGAGAGCTTAACAGACTATTCAAAACCAGTCCCAATTCACAATTAACAAACAACTCTGAATGTCTTCTTGCAAATTAATAAGCTGCTAGTATCAAGTAATATAAACTTAACAGCATTTGTGCAAGAATGATTGTGGTAAGTTAGCACTAGTATTTTTCTTGTTTTTTCTTGGTCCTAACTTCTCTGTGCCTCAGCTCACTCACCTGTAAAATAATAAATCTTGGCCATTTCACAGGGATGTTCTGAGATTTAATTAATTACACTCATTAAAGGACTGTAGTTATTATATTGTGATACAGAAAATGTCACACTTTAATTGGTATGAAATGTCTAAACAGCTATACATGGGAAGAGATATGTCTCTTGAAGGCACTTTTACCTTTCATTGCAGAAGTAATTTGAAAAGCAGAAAGGAATAGAAATGAAAAATACATCAGTGTAATGTTTCCTTTGCTGCTAATTTTGCAAGACTTGTTTAAAGTGGGAATGTGTAGACTTCGGGAACCGGAGAAAAAATAGAAGACAGCGTAGTGTCTTCAGCCTAGAAAGAGGGTCTGGAACTCAACTACTGAAGGCATCCTGTTAACCTGCCACCTACTATGATATAGCAGCTGAATCCTTTGGAAAGCTATAGCTCTGGCACTAGAAATAGTGTCCTTGTACTGAGTATATTTTTTGAGACCTCTTTTTGATTCAGAACCAAGGCAAAGTGTATTTGTCATTGCCTGGGGAACTGCAAGCATGTGGCTCCTTTGAAGGCTTTTAGTATACTTCTGCTTGAAATTTTGGTAGACTTGCAATCCCAAGTGATTTTTGGAATGCTTAGGAGGGAAATTGCTTTTCATCCTTTCAAGTAGTTTGGATATAGCAGCTACTCTCAACTCAATTAGTATTTATTACTTAAAACACTCCCTGCAGCTACCCTACAGGAGAAAATTAACACTCGGTTAAGAAATTTGCAATTCCTTGATGCAAATCACAGAGGGAAATATATGTATCTCTACACATACACACACACACACACACACACACACACACATATATACACACACATATTTGAAGAAATGTAAATTCCTGCCTCTGGGGATGAACAACAATGTTCACTGGTATATACTGGTGGACACCCACCTGGAAAGCAGCCTGAACATGAGCCAGAAATGTGCCCTTGTTGCAAAGAAGGTTAATGGTACCTCGGGCTGCGTTTGTCAGAAAAATCCAGATCAAAGCTGGATACTGTGTCCAGTTCTGGGCTCCCTGGAACAACACACACATGGAACTACTGGGGAGAGTTCAGTTAGATGGCCACAAAGGCGTCTAAGGGAGAGGAGCACCTCTCCTATGAGGAAAGGCTGTGAGAGCTGGGACTGTTTAGCCTGGAGAAGAGAAGGCTCAGGGGTAATTTCATTCATGTCTATAAATGCCTGAAGGGAGAGTGCAAAGAGAACAGAGCCAGGCTATTTCCAGTGGTGCCCAGTGACAGGACAACAGTGAGCAGGCACAAACTGAAGCACAGGAAGTTTCTCCTGAATTTCAGGAAACATGTTTTTCACTGTGAGGGCTGACAGAGCACTGGTACAGGTTCCCAAGAGAGGTCATGGAGTCTCAATTCTTGGAGAGATTGAAAAGGTGTCTGGGAATGCTCCTGCATAACACACAGTGGCCCTGCTTGAGCAGAAGGGTGGACCAGATTACCTCTAGGGGTGCCTTCCAAGCTCAGCAATTCTGTGATGTTTATCAATGTAGAGTTTATGAAAAGTTTGCAGTTTTTAGGTGGTTTAAATCCTGGATGTTTACACAGCCACAATGTCTACTGAGGAGAATTTGGCTTTTCTGACTTCTGCAATCACCCTTCACCAATACATGTTTGTTCAGTAGATGGAAATGTTTACTGAGATCACCCAAAAGGTGAATTAGACTCAAATGGGTTTATCTAAGCTGTAGTGCTTCACACATTCTGCTAGCCCATTGCATGCTGCATTAGTTGCTTTCTGCCTTATTACTCTATAGTTCTAAATGTTTTGTGAGAGAATTGGCTTTCCACATCTGATACCTCTACTGCTGCAATTAGTGTTAATGGATGAACTAACAACCAGTTTTAAAGAGAGGGGTAAAGTAGAAACATCTTGTGAACAGTAATATGCCTTTTCCCTTCCTGTCACAGCAAGCTAGGAAGTGAGAAGTGCAGGCAAATGAACAAGAACGTGACATGCTCTGAGGACGTCAAGCTGACATATGGTATTACCAGGTATCTATTATAAGCAAGGGAAATTTTCAGGCATCCATTCTTTAGAAAAAATTAGAACATTTTGTAAACCTTTTTTTGCAAGTGTTTTGTTTGTTTAACTTCTCAGTGAAATTTCTGGGTACCTGACTTGTCTCCTGCTTCCCACTTTTGCACTTTACAAACACTTTGGCTCAAAAGTTCTATGGCAGAGAAATTCACTGAAGGGGCACACTTGGCAGGTGGTGAACTCAACTAGCTAAAACATTTCCTGGAGTCCCAGATGTTTTGCTTTGACCTCTATATGTAATATCTGTGGCTCAGGTAGAATGATCTACATTGTCATTTTGTTTCTGATGTTGATGTCGGCTGAAAATGATGTTGTTGTGCCATACAACACAGGCGGTTAAAAACAAGCTTTCACGTACATGTCGAGGAAGCCTTTAGATGATCCATTCTGAAGTGGATCTGATATAGAGACAAGCAGCTCCAAACAGAAGTATGACATGAACTAAACTCACGCCTCATACTGAAAAGGAGCTTAATTATATTTTTCTATTTACTGTAAAATTGTAGACATCAGATTTATTTCAAACCAGTTTAAAAATAATGAAATTACTGGATTTTTTTTCAAGTGGAATATATTCATACCCACGGCACCTGGTTTATATTGCGAAGTGTTGTTTTTATGGTGCTTTCTAGCTAGGTTAATGAGTAAAGATCTGTGGCAATGAAGAACTGTATTGACTAGTCTGGCACTGAAATTACTACAAGGAAGAATAAAGCTAGTGCTAATCAGGTAACAAGTATCAAAATGATGTTCCTAATCATTTGTTGTGTTATGAAGAGGGAAGTTTTGAGAAGCCAGTAGCAGTCACTGAAGACAACTTTAATGTCTAACATTTAGTCAACAGCAGGAAATTAGGGATTTAGGATTTGAGATGTCCACAAAATTATTTATAAAAGAGAAATGGGGAGTTGCATAGTACAGTGTGCAGCTGTGATAAGTGAAATCTCTGGTTACAAACAATTATTTCAAGACTGGTGTTCCAAATAGCTCACAGCTGAACCTAACCCAAGACTGGCAGCTGATGGCAGATCATGTAATACAATAGTAAAAAAAAGAGCACTATAGCAGCAGACAGAAACAGAGGAAATCTACAGCTGTCATACATGTAAGAAAAGTCTATTTTCTTTGAACTCTTCCTTTTGTGGGCAATACACTCCTACCAAAGCTTCAGATAAAAAAAAGAAATCTGGGTTTTTTTCAGTTGCAACAGAAGCTTTTGTAGGTAGAAGGAACAGATTCAAACATACACAGGGGACGGGAGATTTCTACACTATATAACAAGAGCTTCTAAAATATACCATGTTTCCTCGAGGAGGAAAAGGTGTGGTTGGTGGGCCTGCAGGCAGCTGACCAAGCTGTTGCACACTGGAATGGGGGAATGTGTTGCAGCGGCACAACAATGGGGTGAAGGCATACCGCAGTATGTCCTGAAAGACTGAGTGCGACTGGTTATAAAAGATGCAACACCTAAGGAAGCGACATTTTGTAAATTGAAAACGCAGGTGTATTCTGAAGAACTAGAAAGATGCCAGGGCAAAGAGACTATATCTGAAACTATTATGTGCTGGGAAAGATGCTGAAATTAGCTGCATTGTGCACTTAAAAGGGAAGTTGCAGGGGGTAAGCGGCTGAAGTCAGTGCCAACATCCATTTTGTGCCTGAAGAAGTCAAACTTAAAAATTTCAATGAAAATGTTATGGTTTAGTAGTGGTCAGATGTGCCATTGCCTTTTACTTCATATACTATGTCCCTGTGTTATGAAGAAATTTTAATGAACTTGGTCCCCAAACAGCAAGCACCATTGGCAGTAGGATCTCATGAATTATTCAAGCAGGATAATCCTGGCAGAGGTGTGAGGCTTTGCCTTCAGAGGCACACTGTGTCCTGGGTGGAGGAGTGCTGCTGTCAAGGGCATACTGTACAGCCTAGCCTGAAGGCACGGCACCTAATGACTGCGAAGCTTTAATCTTGGTGAAAAAGCAAGTCTCTGGCCTACTTGGGAAGAGTGTCTATAAAACAAGTGAGGGAGGTTTCAGATGCACTTCAATTGTGGCACTTGTTGGAAAGGGTGTAAGGCAACCTTAAAACTCTTGTTTGCCTTTGGAGAGTCTTTAACGCGGAGCCATTACTTCTAGATAGTACAAAGAATGCTTAGGGCAATACACTGAAAAATAAGAAATCCAGCAGAAGAATATGATGATTACTTCCAAAAAGCTGGTTTTGAGAATATTTGGCTTCCGGCCGAACAGAATTTATTAAGCTAATAATTCTTCTCCTGACTGTAACTGATCAAAACTGCCAGAAGCAGGACACCACTGTTGGGCAGTTTGGGATCACTTCAAGCATCAACTGGAGTTACAGCTCCTGCTGTAATGGATTCAACCAAAGATACATGGCCTTTGAGAGCTTTCTGCATGGTAATGTGAGTTTGTTTCTTTACCTTGGGCTCTTGCAGCCAGGTTTTCATGGCTTTTGCCTGCACTGCTGGGGAGTAAAGCACCACAGCGAATAGATGGGGCAGCTAAGCTGTTCCTTTAGAGGCCTTGTGCTCACCTTGGATATGAGGCCCCAGGGAACTGCTGTACCAGCTCACTCCTCAGAGAGTGACTTCTTAGCTTTGAATTTCTAACTTGGGATGTCAATGATCATTCACTCTGTATTTTTCACACTGCATTGCTCACTCTGCTTTTAAAAGACAATAGGAAGGACAAAATACCACAGTGAAATGAAACAAGGGAATGGCTAAGCCCTGTTAACATGCTTGGAAAAAAACAAAGCCCAAGCAAAGCCACTGTCAGAGTTCCCTGGCTGTCACATTCAATCATACAAATCCCAGTGATGATATGTCTGCAGCAGATGTGTTTTATTATTTACAATGGGCTGTGGGGAACTTACCTTTTAGTTGATTTGTTTTGATGCTACCATCTTTGTTCCCCTAGGCTGTTTCAGGTCTTCTGAGAGTCCTGGTGCAGAGCTAGTCTTCTCTCAGATGTCCTTAAACTTCAAAAGTTTCTTTTCTGTATGTGTTGCTAGAACACTTTTTTTTTTCAGTTGACACCAGCTGAATGTATACTTTGAATGCAATATTTTATGTCATGTATTCTCTGAATAAAATCAGGCAGAAGGGTGAGCTTTCTGCTGTAAAATTTCCTTACTGGTCTTTCAGGAAGGGTGAGCAAGCATTCAGGACCAGGCAGTAATTTCCCAGAATTATGAAGAGCTGTGTTTGGTGTAAGAGTGATGAATTAGGCAGACTTTCAGAAGGTTGGGAAAGGAAACATTTTATAAATTAAAGGGATAATCTCAGATCTAATTTTATTTTAAAAATCTGTATACACACAAATTTTGAGCAAGGACAAGAGGATGCAGCAGAGGATCATAAGAACAGATGATCAGCACTCAGCAGTTGTGATGACAAGACACTGTTACCTAGCAACTTCTCAGAGCTGTCTTTTATAAATCCATCCTGTCATGCATGTCATGTATACACCACAGTTGGTCTTCACAGATTTTGCACTACTTAGTACTGTAAAATATATCTTCTGAGCAGTAGCACCCTTGGCAGGTATTAAATCATGCCAGTCCAGGTTGTTCTTGCCCTACCTGCTCCCACAGCAAGGCCAGCACTGTGGATCTGTTTTTGGCGTAAGTTACCATAAGTTGCTTGTGTTCAGAGATGGGGCAGCATTTGTGGGAGCTGTTGCTCAACATCCTTCCTTCTTTCTTGTACAGATTGAGAAAGAAAGGAGAATGATATGTGTTGATTTCCATGCCTATAAGCTGCTCTCCATCTTTTGCAACAGACTATGATCTGTAATTTTTTCTTTCTGAGGTGAAGAACCCTTACTCTGGCTCAATATTAAAATATGAAATGAGTAAGTGGCGCTATTCTCAATTTTGGCAAGTGCTGCTTTCCTGTACCTCTATACAGTTCTCAGACAGATTATTTGATTCTGGATAGACATTTTGGATGTTACAGGATTACAGATATTCAGCAAGACTGATTTAAGGCCTTAACTTTTCTTTCTAATCTTTGCCTACTAACCACATTTATTTTGAGATAATGCAAGTACACCATTGTTTCCAATGGCATTTGGAGCTGGAATTTGGAAATTCCAATCTTTATTTAATGTTTTACTCCTTGCAATATTTTGATGTGTATGCTGTAATACTGTAAAAAGGGAGTTGGACACATTATCCTAAATATTACACAGAAAAAATACTGTCCTGATTCCTGCATTACCCTTTTAAGTAACTTTCTATTCTTCGTTATAAGCAGAGGGAGTGCAGCAACTCTTGCTTCAGTTAAGTATCTCCAATTTGATGTGTTATGAGCTGGACTATTTCTCTTGGATTTTGTTACAGTACAAGTAGTTCAACAAGCCAAGCTTTTGCTACAGCTCCTAGAAGCTGACAGACACTACATCTCAAAAAAAAGAGACGATTATATTAAAAAAGAATTTCGTGTTTTGAAGTGACCAAATGCAGTAGTAAAATATTGTGGCTTATGACTTCCTCATGGTTACTTTAAGTGACTTGATATTAACTTGTAAACTATCAGAGATACTGAGAGGACTGAGTTCCCATTCTGGCTTTATTTTGTGGGTTTTCAGCATTCTTTCTATGGGAGAAAATGTCACTGGAAATCGTCACTATGTCTAAGAATGTTGTAAAGAAATTATAAAATACAAGACTGTCACAACAGTGCTGAATTTAACCTTAAAAATGTTTAGTGACAAAGAATTCCTTTTTTTTTTAGATTTCTGTCTATAATAGAAAAAGCAATGACTGTAATGACAGAAAAGATTCTGCTCTCTTTTCCTTTGCCTATCTTGTCTTTGTGTCAAGATCTTGATAAGCTCAAAAAACAGCCTGAAAAAGGTGTGATGCAGTTCAGTTAAAGACACATTCAAGTTCTATACTCAACAATTATACTGTTTACAGTATCCCTGTCCTGTATATATATATATATACTGAACGTGTATATATACAGGACAGGGAGTAAGAAGCAGCTCTGAGCAAAATGATCTGTAGCTTACAAAATGCATGTGGACTAATCTCAAGCTGTTGCAATAGGAAAAGTGGCATATGCTCCAGTGGGATGTGTAAAGAGAAGGAGAACCTGCAACATCTTGTATTTAACACAGTACAGAGGGGATAAGATATATCAGTCTTCAAATATATGAAAGATTACTGCTGACTTGACCTGTTGCTGACTTTTTGACCTGCTAAGTCAAGACAGGATAGGCTTAGAATGCAACGAAGTACATTGTCATTAGGCAAGGGGAAGACTTTCTAATACCGAGGTTATGTTTTACATCAGTTACTTCAGGATGTTCAGGGAATCAGTCACTGTCAGTTCCTAAGTACCTATTAACCACATGCACTGTGCAGGTACTAAAGCACCACTAATACTTACAGGCAACATTCAAAGAAATGGACTGTGTGACCTTCCCAGGCTTCTCTGGGATTATGCCAGTATGTACAACTGCATTATTTCATTATCAGTATTTGGTAAGGGGCAGGATGAAAGGTAACACAGTTTTGAAGTACATTAATTTATTTTACAATTACTCAAGTACCTATTCATGCCAATTCCTACCACCCCAGTAGCAAATGCCAGTAACATCTAAAGAGTCCAAAATACATACAGTGATCTCTATGATACAAATTATCCGGTTACCAGAGCTGCAGGTCATCCTCATCTGAAGTCTTGTTTTTGAGGCTCCCTACACCCCTTTATTCTCTTCTATTACCTCTCCCAACTGTGGAAAACTTCCTACAGACAACTTCTTCAACCCCCTTTACTATGACACACAGTCTTTCAATCAATGACAGGTGGTAAACTGTAATCACCATTCCTAAATTGTGTACTCAGGACAAAGGGCACTGGAGAAGAAAAAAATTTGCTCTTTCATACCAGCTATATTCCTACATGCTTTTGTTTTGGCTCATGTTTCCTTTATCAAAGTATTAAGACTTGTAACTTAAAACTGAAAGTCTTTTGAGTTAGAGCTTCCACCTATTGTCTGATTAACATCTCACACATGGATTTTCCCTCTGTAAAGATGTCTGTGTCTCTCTTTGGTACTTGCTTTCTCGCCCTTCTCTGGCTCAGAGTGCCTAAGGCAGTAGACCAGCTTAATAACTGGAACGATTTCAGGTCAAACCCTTGGCAAGACATATGAGTAGAGCACTCATCTGGAAATGGCTCTAAACAGAGAGCTTGATTATTTGATTTGTGCCTGATTTCCAGTTAAACATTTAATAAATCTTATCTATTATGGTATGCTATGCACAGTGTGTGGCATATGAAAGCGGACAGCTGTTAAGATGCCCACTGTGCTGTTCAGCATATTGGCCAGTCAGCCAGAGTGCAAATGAAGCAGGCTGCCAAGCCCTGCGTGAGCATGGGGCATCACAGGGAGAAAAAAAAAGGGCATGGTAGAAAAAAAACATAGAGGGGTAGTAGCAATGATGGAAGGCAAAGGAAGTGTTTTAGGACCTAGGGGAGGGGGCTGCAGCCACTGCTTAATCAGGTGAAACATAGATATTGAACCTACTTGTTTCAAGTTCATTACTCATCATTTACCATCTCTTTTTTTTTTTTTAAACTGCATTATATATCAGCTGAAGACAGAGGCTGGAGCCGAGATAAAAATTTTGCAACCAGTTAGTTGCTGAGTAAAGTCAACTCAGTACAAGCTAAGGGTTAGATCACAGCATAAGACTGCCTCAGGGAAGCTGCTCTCATTCACAGATTAATTAATTGGAAATGCTGCTTTTGGCCTCGTGAACTATACTGGAAGACTGTAAGAATTTTAAAAAGTATTTCAGAAACACTAGTCACTGAGCAACCAGAGGATCTTGACAGGAAAAGGAGCAAAATCTGTCAGAAGTATGGACTTAAAGATTTTTGGAATAATCTTACTCCTAGCAAAATCCATGATGAAGTACTTGGTAACATAAGAGAAAAAAAGCTTGTAAAAAAGGGTATGTTTCTAACATGGAATCTTTCCTATTGTTCTTTTTTAGCAAATGCTTAATTCATTATTGAACTATTTAAAAGAAACTCCTTGTTGTAACACATCTGCACACAGTCTATTCAGTCCAGATAGGAACTGAACTCAGGGAACCTGGATTTTTCAAGCAAAATGAACATACCTCCCTGTTTTGAAGGTTTATCAACAAAAACCGAAGTGCTGTCAATTGCAACATTAACACTTAAACTAGTACAGAGGGCAGTAAGGTGCAACATTTCTTCCTATCAAATGTAACTTGATTAATGTAGTTCTTTTTATATTTTTATGTTTACTTGACATACCTTTTTTTACAGAAAGTCACACAGTTTATGCCTTTTTATAACTTGTATGTTATTTTGAGTCTCTTAACTGCCACCATGCCTTCAAATTTCAGCCCCATAAGCCTTGAATGATGTTTTCTTCAGCTGAAAGTAATTTTAATTTGAAATGCAAACAGAAAGAGTACCATACTTTTTACTCAGCAGTGCAAGTCTGACAGCATCAGATGCCCCTAAGACCTAGTGCTTCTATGACTTAATTACACAAATTAAGTCTACAAATTAAGCCTGACAACATCAAAAATTAGTGTGATTTGTTCTATCTTCCCTTGGCTCCGTTTCCATGCTTGAGAAATCAAGTGCATAGGCAGGAGGAGTATTTCTGTGCTCTTGTTCATTCCCTGGCTGCAGCACTGGGACCAAAGGGACTCGAAGCCATGGCTTGAAATACCTCCTCCCAGCACAGAGATGGGTCTGGGTACACCAAGGCTGTGGTTGTAAGAAGGAGGCATGAAATTAGCACCAATAAATAACATTGTTTCTTTCCAGGAGGCTTCAATTGCTTTTCACTCTTATGTAATCAGGACCACTGAGTGTGTGGGTGTGTGTTTAAATGCACATCAGTGTGTTTCTGTCACGCCATTTCCAGATGGCAAATATGGAACTGGAGAGTATCTCCAAATAGAGCTTTGCTACAGCCACTCACTGTGCTTCAGACTGGGAATGGAGAAAAACGTCTAACAACATTTGCAACTGGTTCAATTACCCTGGCTTACTGATGTATTTTATTGTTGATTCTTGATTAAATTTTTCCCCCTGCTCACTGTCTCACGTAAACTGTCCCCCTCATCTAATAAATACTTTTTTTTTCTCTTTATATGAAGTGTCATTTCACTTAACAGTAGAAGAATTTTTCTCCACACCTTTGACAGACATTTTATGCATCTTAAAATGACAATGAATTGATTGCTGCTAGGCAGACATTTGTTTCTCTTAACAGTAAAAACAAGCTTAGATTATGATTTGGACCAGATTCCTAACACCTATGAGGCTGTGCTTTGACCTGAAAATTTCTACCTTGCTAGAACACAAATGAGGCTCACAGTAGGTGAGCAGTTTAGTTTATACATTTTAGGCCTTCATAATTTCCCTTCAGTAATTTGAAAAGGTTTTGTCAGGTAGCAGAAAAAATGAGAGAGCTAGTGTAAAAAAGAAATCTATTTTAAAATCATTAATAGCTGTAGCAAATTCTTTATTTGAATCCAAGCCTAACCCTCTAGATGGATGCTGCTTTCCTGGGATTGCAGGTGGAAGGATTAATTCAGGCTCTAGGTTCTTTTGCAAATTTCTCTTTTGGAAACTGAAGTAACTCTGCTAGGATGAATTTGAGAGTATTCTTGTTCCTTCAGAGTTAACCCTTACACTACCCAAAAACAGTGTGAGAGAAGACCTCTGGAGTTAGAGGGCAAGCTGTATGAAAATTCAAGCATAGGAAACTTAAGCTTATTTGATATGTAAGTCCTTATGAATTCAGCACAGTGAAATCACATCTTACAAATTACGGAGGACATGTGCAATGGTAGCAAACAGATTCTCCTTGTGGCAAAGCATGCTGTGTCAGGATCTGTAGCCTTCTATTGTGAAAAGTACATGGAAGATGCAGCATGAGCTGGTTAGTATCCATCCATATACTCTGTGGGCTGCAGGTTTCATATCAGTACAAACACAAATAAAATTACTGCCTTGAGGATAAGAGAACTCACTAATTTTGACAAAATTCAGTTTCACAGCCATGAGAGTGTGGCTCTGTCAGGCACTATCTACCCGTGTGGGTTGGAAGCATAGGCTGAGCTCCTTTTCCTGACACTTGTGTCTGTTTGTGTATTCAGCTACATCTAAAGCAGCTGCTTTCCCTGCCAGTACTGAGCTCATGTACTCACACCGTGCCCTGCTGTCTGGAGGAATGTGAGGAGAAGGTTGCCAGCTGCCGCTCCCTCCCACCAAAGCAGCTTTAACTGTGCAGCCTTTTCCTTCAGTGGCAACACTGGCAAGCACAGCAGAACCAGGGGTGCACTGCAAGAGGAAATTGCATTCAGGGATGCCTGGGGAGAGCAGTTGACCCTGGTGCAGAGTTGGGGTCACTGCTCTACAGGATCTCCTGGGTTTACCTCTACAAATTTTCTGTGTCCAGCACTTGCTTAGTTTAGGTAAACACTTATTTTGCTTGAGCCTTTGCCATCACAGCTTTCAGAGCTCTGTTTTAACCTGTTCTGTCTGGGAACCACAAACCAATAAGGAATAACTGTTATGTTCCCATACATTGCACCAGCAGCTGGGAATCATTTGGTGATGCAGTGGGAACTACTGACTTCTGCCTTCCACCCTATTTTAGCACATACAGTCACAAAGGAGCAGGATGCTGCATGTGCTCCAGTCTGTAATTCCCAGTACAACCACTCACACAGAGCTGACGGGTGTGTATTTCAGTTAGAATTACACACACCATGTATTTTGATGATGAATTTGCTACAAGACTGGAGAAAGGTAACTAATTATTTATGACTAGACAGATTCCTGTTTACAATCCTTGTGGCTACTGCTGTATTGCTGCTAGATTTTAGTACCTTTTGAGAAGGGACTTCGTATTAAGCAATTTGTCATCTGAAAAATAAAGCCTGTCAGCACATTTGGTACAGAGGGACTTCAAATATCCAAATAATCTTCTAAGCAGGCTTCTTTTATCTTTCTAGGGAGGTTTTAAAACTTCACTGTAGAAAATCTTGAGAAATATAGTTTCTCATAATAAAAATTATCTTTATGATTTAGCTTCTTTGTTATTCTTACCTCTGCTGAAAATGTGGTCATGTAAATGCTATGTACTGAAAATTTGTAATGGAGGTTCTTGCATAGACCTACAAAGATTTCTAGACATGGGAAGAAGTCCCCCTTGACAGAGGAATATGTCATTTATATGTCAGGGGAATATCCTTATTCTTTGTCAAGGTAAAGAAAGAACATTTTAATTGTGAGTTTTCATACATTCCTATTTTGTAAATTTGCTGCATTTCTGCTTTACTCCTGGGGAAAAAGAATTCCCACCAGAACTGCATAACCAAATGTTTTAATCTGGTATTAGTGTGGTTTTAATATTAGGCATTTATGGAGGTAGGGCAGAACCTCAGATATGTTATACCTCATGTTTTCTTACTCAAAAACACGCAACTACTTCTACAGGAGCAATTTAACACTGCAGCAGGATAACTCCATTCAGACCATTCCTTAAGGAGGCATGGAATCAGTTACTCTGGAACACAGAAACTGGGTTTCGCACAACTGCTCAAGCCCAAAGGCAGACAAGTGAAAAGACCACAGTACTGTACCTTCCTCCTCTGTGAAGAACATCTGGTTTGCATGGCCACACCGTGAGCATTCAGTTAGGAAGACAACTTCTGTCTGGCTAGGTTAGGTTGAGTGAGCTGACCCCATGCTTTAATTTCAGGCATGTGAGTCTTTTGCTTCAAGTCTTGGTACAGCCAACCTAAACTGCTTCTGACCCATGTCTGTACTGAAAGACAAACGATACAGCTGTATTTCTGGATGTCAAGGCCAGTTAATAATCCCTGCTGAGTCTGGACTAATTATTTTGGGCACAGTGCTGCAAGATCTGGCTTCCTTGCTTTCAGACTAAAACCAGTATCTTCATGGTATCCTGCATGATGTGAAAATACAAGCCTGGAAAGGGATTAGCTTGATGATTATCTTACACTCCATCACAGGGTGACTCATCATTGTCTTGGACACCTCACATTCTCCAGGTATGCTGCAGAGTCAGTAATTCAAGGTGCCATTCCACCTACTCAATCGCACCACTGCAGGCCTGACACAAAGTGCCGCTACGCAGATTTGGTCTCACGAAACAGAGTGGAAAGAGCAGGAAACAATGCTCTAAATTTAGTCTGTTTAGAATGCCACACCACTGACTATCCCCATCTATTTTCAAAGCCGCAATAAAGCAGCATGGCAATACTAGTAAATGTCATTAGTTCTCTGAATTAAAAGATTTACTCCAGCCAACAGTAATAGATTAGAGCAATTCCCATCTACCGCATTAGAGTAATCTTGGCAGTGTGAACATAATGAATCTGAGGAGTTTACAATACAACCATCCAACTAAAACTTGGAATATAAATTCTCAGCCTGTAATCACTTCCTTTTTTGCCTCTTTTCTGTTTAGTCAAGGCAGTATGATTTTTCTTCAGTCAGAGAGTCATAAAGTTTCAATTTGAAGTTTTTATTGGTTTTCAAAAATGTAGTTGATTGGTTAATGTGTTGGTTTTTTAAAAATAATCCTTCCTTTTTTCCACACAGGTCATTTTCAAGCTTTAAGAAATTTACCTGAAATCACTTTTTTTTTCAGTTAATAGATTATAAATTTTCATTACGCAAATACATTGTCGTACCGTCTTAACTGGGCTATGAATACTAAAGTACTGACCTTGTTCTATTTTATTTAGAAACATTTTCAGGAAAAGAGTATCTCAAGCATAGCAAGTGTGTATTCTTTTTTCTCCCTAGTGCTTCATAGCTGTATTGATAAAAACAGCATCATCAAATAGCATCAGCATTATCTAAGCCTTTGAAATGCTACAGAAGCCAGTATTTTGTTACTATAGTTCTTAAACCTGATACCGATTTCTTCATCGTTAGTATAACCCCCTGGTATAAGTGGAATTATTGTTGATTTATATTGGAGAATTAAGTCCTGCTGAGGCTGTTACGACTAGAATGGGATTGCGAATGGGATTGGGAATTTGATTACAGCTGCTTCTATTTCTGAACTGATCTCTGCTGTTCCTACTCTCTGTCTGGACTACAGTCCAAACACTGCATGAGAGACAGAGCTAAGATTTAAAGACTTCAAACTGGTTGAGAAAATAGTGTGCTTTGATTCTTCAACATTTGTGCTAAATTTTGAATTATTTTTGAACAATCATACTGAAAAGAGAGAAGAGAGCAACTCCTACTGTCTCTGAAGAGATGCTGGTTAGACAGTGTGCAAATACTCTCTGACACCGTTTAACAAATTACTTCAAATGCTGTCTTACACCTTTAACGAATTCCTTCAATACCTTTAAAAGGTACCTTTTAATAATCACATCTTTGGTTATCAAAGTTATTCAAAGATGCTGATGGCTCTAATGTATAAAAGTGTGCCAAAAGACTTGATCTGTGTCACAGATTATGAGAAGATCTGTACAGATACTGAATAATACCATTTGTGCTTCTTACCCAATGACAGATTTACAGACAGCTGGAAAATTCCTCAGATTTGAACACAAAGGAAACATTGAACTTAATGGCTGCACTCTGGAATGATTACTGACAGACAATATCCTGCACAGCAAAGGGGAACCACCAGTCATGGGGTTTTATTTATTTATTTAAGTTTCCTTTACCAGCTATTTGTGTTTGTTTGTATGCTACTTCGCCTTGCTGGCAATCACTAAAGGAACACCAATGAAAAAATGAAGTGTTAAATGTTCCTTCTGTGTCTTCTTCACAACTAACCTTCCAATACCACTGTAATGAAGAAGCAGAGTTTCTTGCAAGCTGAGCAAAAGGAGTGGATGAACCTACCATTTGACCAAGAACAACATAATGGGGAAAGGAACAAAAAAATTTACAGCAATGTAGAGATAGGGAAGCCCAGTATTCCTGAAATGTCAAGATTTACAAAAAGGATAAGCTATTCCGAATCTCTTTCATGCCCTTCCCTCCAGTCTTCATCATTATACTATCTTCGGTATTTTCAGATATTCTGAACGAAATAGTAATCTACACTGGGAGAACTTCCCAGAGAAGTTCCCAGAAGAACTAAAAGTAAATGCAAGACAGCACTGTGACCAAGTGCTGTACCAAAAGGTCTTGCCATTCTCTGCCCATGTCAGCCAGCCTCCCCTTGGTTTAACTCAGGGTTTTTACTTGATATTGCTTCCAGTTGTTTCCATTCCAGAATAGATGAATAATAGAAAAGTAAGTAAAAAACCAGTTGTCTCTCTGCAGCCCAGCATAGAAACAAACTATATCACTGGTTTGACAAACACGTCAGACTCACTCAGTGAAAACATAATTTATTTTTTCCTTGCTGTTCTATAATCAGTTTACAGATTACAGAAATTTATAGAAAAGAAAAAACAGGTAAAGACTTGGAGACTCCAGAAACCGCCCCCCTTTTTTTTTTTGCTAATGTGTACAAGTCCAGTACATATAGTTAGTTTAACTCTCAGGCTTATAATCAACAGGATAGAAGAAAATTTTTATGGAAAAATGCATTTTTGTAGGCATTTTCTTTTAGAAAATAATCCTCTTAACCACTTTTTCCCCCAACTGTTTGAGCAAAAATTAATTCTCAAGTGATTAGGAACTTGGATTATGAGCATTCAAAGAAACTCCTCCATGATCTGAAAATGCTGAAAGCAAATCATAGTCACCTAATAAAACATGAAACTACAGATGCAGAAATATACAGAGAAATAAATCCTTCTTTGTGACTCTAATTCTTATATTGTGAAATTAATTTAGGTAATTCTTATTTTAAAATGAAATCAGAAGTATCAAAAAATATCATCCGGTAATAACTGGTCATGTTGAAAAGCTCAGACCTTCTGCAAAAGAAAATAATATCACTGTATAAAATAGAACTGCAACTCTACAGCTGATTTAGGAACTGAATCAGGCTATCTAGAATCACAGCCAAAGAACAGCTTTCCTTTCTCGCCCTGGTTCATGGAAGAACACCACTGCCTTTTACATGATCCCTAAAAACTTCATATATGATGTCCTTGATCACTATCCTGTGCACTTGCTTGTTACCAGATAACATTTCTCTGCCTGATTCATAATTTTGAGTAAGTAAATGTTTAAATAACTGTGGCCAGGCATTCGTGCCTCTTTTGAAAATTACTTTTTTTTCCAAGTATCTTATTTTTAAAGGTTCTTTTGCTTGGAAAGTGCAATATACACACAGTTCTGCTGCTGCTGGTCAACTATTGTATTCCAACAGATGTAAGTCCTTGTCGTGGAAAGCAAGGGAGAGATTAATGGGTTTTGAAGTATTTTTTGCAACTGATTTTTGTACACTGACAATTTGTTAGCAGCAAATGCCAAGTGAAGAGGACTCCAAAGGTCCCACAGGAAAACCAATAATACCCATTTGAAAACATGGGAAACATAAAGAAACCATGGCTGCCACAAGTATAGGAAGAATAGTTCATAAAATCTTCAGGATGAAATTTTGATTTCTGCACTGCACTGTGTTTTCATTTACTATTTAGTTCACCAAGAGAATCCATAGATATTTTCCATGGAACACTCTAAAGGGAGATAGAAACTGAGTCATAGTATTTTGATTATATAGAAACTGAATCACAGTATTTTGATTACATTTTTAAAAATTTGTATCTGTGTGTAGAAATAGTAGGAAAGCTAAGAGTAAATTTCACAACACTGCTTAATATCATGCTCAGCTGTTGATACTATCTGGTTTACAAAACATTTTCTGGAGCAAGGAGGCTGTGGAGTAGAGTCAGGAATTTGTCTCAGTTCCAAAGATAATAACATCTGTTCACAATCATGGCAGAGCACTACAGGATTGATTCTCATCTTTGTGAAGATTTCTGTGAACTTTGCTTTTGCTCAGTCTATTTAGCAATGAAGAGTAAAGTGATGCTTTAGATTATTCCATTCCACTTCCCAGTGTTAATGCCAAGTCCCTAGCATAACCTAGGCCTTTTGTGGACCTCTGCATTAATGATAATCACTAAATAAGTAAAGGAATTAAGGAAGCTTTTTTCAAGAGAGTGTTTTCCCCACCATACTTCTGCCCAAATCCTCCTAATCAAATCCCTACTTATGCAGCTACCTGAGCAAAAACCTCTAGCACGGGTTATTGAAACACCAGTTCTGGCTTTTTATCATTTGAGATACAGCAAGGGATGAGGATGATAGATGGGAGCCATGGAACAGCAGAATGCAGAGAGCACTCTTTCGAAGGGAAATTTTCTTGGCCATCTTCTCCCATCCAGCTAAATACAGACAGTAGAACATTTCATAAAATAAAATAAAATTTTAAAAATTAAAGCAAAAAAAATATTAAAGTTAAATCCCATTTTGTATTTCTCTTCAGATTATATTGTGTTTACAGGTATCTAGATAGTAGAGATTTAATCTGTTAACAGAGACGGACAAAAAAGCAATTGTTTTCTATTTAAAATTTAATGTTTAATCTCTTCTGAGATATTTCACTGCTCAGAAACCATCTTTTACTTTAATGAAAAATGTAGTTATTTTTAAAAATTTGATTGTACTATGATAGACTATATACAATCCACCATCTAGTGTTTGTATTTCAGTTTGGAAGCCTCTAGGTCTGTCATTATCATATTGTTTACATGTTTTCTGCTGATCCTTTCTGAAATGCATTCCACTGATTCTCTGATACACTTTTATAACTTGACTTTGTGAACTCAAATTGTCAATAAGACTGTTGGGGTGTATCACAACTACAAAGAAACTGAGAAATTGCCCATGTCTGCTATCAAGGTATTATATCACTCCCTGCTAAGGTGAGAAACATAGTCTTGCTTGATTCATGTAATCCACTTCAGGGAAACATACTGCCCACCCTCACTGAACTCAGAAACATGCTGGAAGGAAGTTGCTGGAAAGAAGATGCTGGAAGACACTCCAGGCCTTTGTTTCGGTCTCTTTTTAAGCACTGCTCTTTACCTGGAGCAGTCCTTGCCATCTGGACTGAAGGCTCCCACACTATTTGCTTTTCTTGCTTTCAGTGCCATTTTTAAATGCCAGTGTTCTCCCTGGAACCAGTTAAAAAAGCATGGAATACCATCTAAACGACTCAAAGTGCAGGCTGATTCCAGCAAGTCCGTAAGTAAACTCCAGCTGGGTATCTTCCTAGAAGATACCAGAAGTCCCCCTTCACATCTGCCATGCAGGTGTTCTGTTTGCTCACCTCCATGACAATGAATCAGACACCCTGTGAGCTATCAGCTTGGCTGCCCTGTTGTGCATATCTCATGTGTCAGAAGATATTGAATATGAAAAAGTCACTTGGTGATAGCCTACTGCTGCATATTCAATGGAAACCCCAACCCTGAGAAAATGAGCTGGATTGCTGACACTAAAAAAATGTGTTTACTTATCTTATTGTACCATATTTTCACTCAGCCTTGCATGAAAATTCATTCTTGGCACTGATGTGGAAAGCAATATAGAAGTTGCCTATCTATTAGAATTCATACTGTGGAAAATATACTCTCTCCAGTAATTTTATTGTTTCAGGTCTGTAATAATGCCCAGGCTGAGTGGTCAAAGCCTTTTATCTACATCCTTATCTCAAAGATGTTGGTTCCAAAATAACTTCAGTCAGACTACCTAGGAACTTGCTGAGAAATAATTTATGCCAGCAAAGTATCTTGAACCTGCTTACTCCTAGCTCTTTTCACAAACAAATTTAACATATATAATTTTCCAGGATGACAACCAGAAAGTTGAGCGAATGCAGAAAGTCAGGTATTAAAATAAACAGGATGCAGGTACATTTAGGTAAGATTGCTTAGATGTAAGAACAGGCATGAAAGCAGAATTAATAAAATATTATTTATAGTCTAAAAAACCAGTAGAGCTGTGCTGTAAGGAACAAAAATTACAGGAAAATTAGGATATTTCGGAATAATACACTGAATTGCAATTACTTTCCATCCAACATCTAAAAGATGCTTTTTTCTGGAATGCATACATATGCAGAAGTTGGCTTTTGAAAATACAGTTTGTCTGCTTGTCCTCTTTCTTTCATCTGAATATGATTCATTCATTTCAGACTAGTTACTGCCAACTTGTAATAGTGTTGGTGAGCAAGGGTAGTGTAGTGTAAAGTATGACTCCAAAATAGACTACTGTTATGATGTGTAATGGCTTTACACATCAGTTGTTTTATCAGCGATGTCTGAAGATATACCTAGGAAGCAGGAACACAGCAAAGCATGCACTTCCAGACTGCCCAAGGCAGATCCTTACACAGACTGGTACTTGCAAAGGCATATGATGTGCTGTTTTATTAACTTGAAAGTAAAATGGCCATTGATTTTAAAGGTGCCGTATCAGAGAAAAATGTGAGGGAACAAAAGCACTATGGAATGTAAAACAAAGGAGACAAAATGACTCCTTTCCTTTTTTGAAAGGAGCAGATATTGGGATATGTGATACAAAAGTCAGAGAATGAACAGATGAGAAATAATGTCTTGGAGTCAAGGGGAACCCCCTGACTGAGATAGGGAAGGACTGCTCAACAATGTTCTGATTTTAGCTCCTGGAGTCTTTCAGACTGGCTTGGAGGAAGAACAGTAAATACACAGTGAAGGGCAGGAGTCTCCTCACTTAGTTGATGGAGTAGGTAAGATAACTTCTTTCATTTCACACTTTACTCTTAACAAATGTATCAGATTTTGACATGGATCTAAGTATCTTGTCATTCTTAGGTCCTGTTACTCATTCAGTATCTTTAAGCAGCTATAACACTCAGTTATTGGGACTTCTTGTCAAGTGCGTGAAAATTTCCAGCTGGTACACACCAGCCATATTACCTTAAGTTGCCTTTAATTCGTCTTTCTCATACAGACGTGGCCAAAAGAATGAGTCCAAGAAGCAATTTTATGCACCAAACCACACTAACATCCATAGAGTTTTTAGACGTTTTTAAATTACACACTTTGCATGAAGGCTATTGTTTGTTAGGGTGCACTAAAACTCTTCCACAAATACCTAAAGAAAAATCTTTTCCACAGAGGGGAATTTCTGCTCACACTAACTGCCCTGGTAAGTGTGTGAGTCAAAAAGCAGAATTTGTGCCAGTCTTTATTGTTTCTTCCTCCCCACATGCCAGCCTTGCAATATCTTGCAAAAGACAATATGATCACTGAGGGGTAAGTGAAAATCTGCCACCTCTTTAATGATTAGCAAAGCTTTCTGCTTTTGCATATTGTTACTATGTTCCAAAAACTGGGAAAATACCGTTCTGAAATTTAGTAAGGTTAAATAGCCTTACTAACAGAATAATCATGCAAGTTGCTTACCTGTTCTGTTAATCACTAGAAAGTGGCATTTAGTGACATCAAACACTAAACAGAAAGAAAGAGAAAGCTTCCTATTTTGATGTCCGATTCTTCTGACAAGTGACTATCATTATTGTCCTCTCCCGTGAAACCATCTGCAAACAATATATTCTTAACTATTAGAGTGAATATGTAAGCTAAATAAATAATAAATACATGAAGATTTCCCAAGCCAGTGCAGAATCGTACGTGCTTTGAAAGCTAATGCTGACAGAGTATGCATGATGCTGTGTGCTATTCAGAAACTTCTCTTTATTCTTACATTCACACTATGTTCATCTGGAAACCTTCCGTACTGGGCAAAGTCTACTGTGATGACTGAAGCTAAATTCACAGTTGCTTCTTGATATATCACAATATGTCATTCAGCAATACCACTGAGGAAAATGTAATTACTATGCAACATCTTGCGCTTTCTTGGGATTTCTCACTGGGTAAGTAAGAAATAAATTCCTGTCAGGACTGCAGGAGTATTGTTGTAGAGATGTAGGAACAGACCAGCTGGGTCATAAGCCACGATGCTGTGTTGAAATTACTGGTCACAGGGGATATATTCTTTTTTAGCTGCAGGCTGTATGCCTTTTCTTTCCACCTCAATGTGCTGAAACTTGCTCACTGTCCAAATGAACACTCATACAATGCATTTAATTTCTATATTATCCTTGTAAGGTAGCAATATTAACAGAGAAGCAACTGACGACCAGAGAAATTGAAACAAACAAACCATTCAAAAAAATCCATGTAAGGACAGAAATTTACACTTTGATTCCACTTAACATCTCTCCCTGGAGACTCTCCTTCCATAAAGCAAACAACATATAACCACTGTAGGCACTGATCTCCTGCTGAACACAAGAATGAAAGACACTCCAGGCCTCCAAAACACTTTCTGAGCATGACCCAGCCACCTGTATCACTGCCTTTTCCTTTGGAATAAGGACCTCCGCTTACAGCTTTGTTCTGCTGCTACGACGACTGTTGTGGAAGGAGGAAGGAAAGCATTAACACCCACAGGAGAAAGAGGCATTTACTCCCACACACTTCCCCAGTTTCAGTACAAAATTCAAACCTCCTATTCTGGATCTACTTTGATTTCTTTATTTTAAAGTAAAATATACCAATAAAATCAAAGAAAATGATTGCTACCTACAAAGAACAGGAGAGATTCCCACTTGTGACTTTTAAAACTTGCATGCCATTCTGACAATGTGGTTGTTGGTGTGAATAAGGAAAAAGAAGATACATAGGTAGATGTTCATGCTAATTTTGTTTCCACTGGAGCTGGCTCAGCATAGACTAAGGAGACTGAGGTCTCAGATTACTGTAAGAAGACCAATAGCTTCTTACACCAATGTTTAAATTATACCATGACAGAATGGTTATGGCTGGAAAGAACATCTAGTTCCAACCCTCCTGCCATGGACAGGGGCAGCTTTCACTAGACCAGGCTGCTCACAGCTACATCCAACCCAGCCTCAAACACATCCAGGGATAGGGCATCCACAACTCCCCATGGCAACCTGTTCTAGGGTCTCACCACACTCACAGTAAGGGATCTCTTCCTAATATCTAATCTAAACATACTCTCTTTTTGTTTATAATCATCAACCAATGCCCTGTCACTACATGCCCTTGTAAAAAGTCCCCCTCCATCTTTCTTGTAGGCTGCTTTAGGGACTGGAAGGCTGCAATTAGGTTACCCTTGGAGTCTTCTCTTTTCCAGGCTGAACAATCCCAATTCTCTCAGCATTTCCTCATAGGAGAGCTGCTCCATCCCTCTCGATTCTTGATGACCTCCTCTGGACTGGCTCCAACAGGTCCATGTCCTTCCTGTGCTGGGGCCCCAGAGCTGGGCACAGCACTGCAGCTGGGGCCTCACCAGAGCAGAGCAGAGGGGCAGAATCCCCTCCCTGGCCCTGCTGCCCACGCTGCTCTGGATGCAGCCCAGGACACGTTTGGCTTTCTGGGCTGTGAGTGCACATGGCTGGGTCATGTCCAGCCTCTCACCCACCAGCATCCCCAAGTCCTTCTCAGCAAGACTGCTTTGGATCTGTTCATCCCCCAGCCTGTGTTGATACTGGGGGTTGCTCCAACCCCTAATTTAAACACTAGGCTAGATTGCATGAATATAGCAGTAGGAAAATTGTAAAAAAGCTGCAAGGAGAACCAAGCTGTCTGCAAGCCAACACTCGGCATGACAGAGAATACATTCCTGTGAGGGTAACACACATTCCTGTGAGTGTAACACACATTCCTGTGAGGGTAAGTTCTTGTTTTTTCTCACTTGCTCATTTTCATTCTTTTTTGAATTTTGCTTCTCAGAGGCATCATCATAACAATTAAGCATTTTTAGAAGTTTTTTCTTCATGTCTGTGTCTATTCTGAACAGTTTATTTCGTCTTGAGTTTACAAATGTTACAGGCAGAATTTTTCTAAGAAAAGACAGTTACTGCAGGAAAGTATAATCACCTTGAATAAGGTTGGTTTGATTCATTACTGATGCAACTTCACTGATTTCAAAGGAACCTAATCAAAGAACAAGGTGAGCCGAGCACTTCAATGCTCCACGTACTCCAGAGGAGCCCTTTGGAGCTGATATTCAGTGGAAGAACAGCTAATAAATACGAATAATCTTTTTTCCTACCAAGATGTCGAATACATTATTCCTCTATAGAATGTCTACAAAAGATGACTCAAAGAGCACATGGATATAGCTAAATCTTAGCTAATAAAGTATTTAAACCGAAGCGTATTGGTTCAAAATTGCGTTTGGCTTACTCTTGCATAAAGTTTGTCCAGCTTCTTGCTCCAGAGTTCTTGGATACTGCAGTGTGTTGTACTGACCACTTCTGTTTACTGCAAGTCACATGAAATACTGACCTACATTTTTTTGACTAAAAGTTGCAAAATTATGCACACTAATGAGTTTAATAGATTAGTAATGTTTCAAGTACAGAGCTCCATATTTTTTAATTCCTTACTATAAAACTGTGCTGAATTCTTTATTTCTTTAATCACTTGGATGAGAAAAAAACAGCACAACAATTGCTTTATTTCAAGTTCGTTCTATCCCCATACACATCCTTGGAAAAAACCCAAATATGTAATTCATAAAACATTTTGACTGCATTGTAAAAGGTTCTATATAGTACTATCAAAAATAATCTAAACTACAGTATTGCTGTTTCAAATCTGTTGAAAGGAATTAGCCATCTGTCACGACAGCAGCTTGACCTGATGGGTCCTGCGGAGCAGCAGTGAGATCAGCAGGGTCCTGCTGAGCCAGCAGTCCTTTCCTGCTGAGTCAGACCCTGACGCTATTCCCTGGCACAACAGGTTGTACTCAGCAGCACCTCTTCCACTTGTTCTCTATGATCTGGAGCATCACTGTTGCCTGGATTTCCAAACAGAAGCTGTGCAAAAGTCATTGAAACCATAAGGTTCCACAATAAATCCAGGTAATAAGTTTGCCTGAGTTTGCCAATTAATATTTAACTTCCTTTTTTTAAAGTATTTGTCTCCAATAAGATAGTGGCTTAACAGCTACCCCGCTGTGGGAGGAGAGCAAGGATCAGCATGACTTTTACTTCAGGAGAAGAAGTGACTTGTAAATAAATTGGGAAAAAAATAAAAAGGAAGTTATTTTGCTCTTTCCTTTTGAGAAAGGAAACCAACTTTTAAAATGGACAGCTTAATGAGCAGTGCTCCTGGATGGACCTTTGTTTTGTGTTACCTTCTGAGAGAAGGAGGCAGTTCAGGAGATGAGCTCTCATTTTAAATGCTTCTGGCTTCTGCAGATGTGAAATGAGAACACCTGACACTGAGGACACTGTTGGCTGCTCTGCTACTCTTTGCCAGTCCTGCACTCACTCCTAATAATGAGTTGAAGAATTAATATTAATACCCTTTAAAAAGTAACTCTCAGTATGTATTTAATGTGTGTTCTTTGACTAACTGGAGCGCTTACAGGTACTTTGAAGACAATAAAAGAAGATAAATTCAAATCCATTTTGTTTCATAGTGGGCAGTATAACAATATTGTACACATGTCCCACTGCAAAATGTCCAGAGACCAAGGGTGACAGTGCAGTATCACACTATTCATGAGAATACTCTTGACTCCTCTTGTGTCTCCTCTTGCCTATTCCTCTTCTAAGGGGCTAGAGTAGTTTTACTGTGAAAACATCCGTGCTCCAGTGAGAAATTCTGGAGATCAAACCCAGAGAAGTACACTGGTCGGACATGGGCCACATTTCCCTATTTTGTCTCTGGCAGTAGTATTTCCCTGGTGTTATCTAAAAGGCAGAACTGTGAAAACTGCATTTAGGACTACAAGGTTCTGGGAAGGGAACAGTGAAAGATTTGTGTTATGGTAAATTTTCAGCATTGTAGGGATGAAATGGCCATAGGGATAAGACACTCCTGGAAAAAGAAGAATTTTTAGCTTCGTATTTGGAATTGGTTCACCGAGTTGATCCAATATAAAAATTTCCAAAGATCAACTTTCCCTGATAGACCATGTCACATTGGTGAGAAGAGTCAAGACGATAGCTGTAAGTGGTTACTACTTTGTTACGTTTCGTCTTTGTATTTTCCTGATATATGCTACTCCTTCTCATTATCTGCGGTGTACTTAACTCTGAGCTTCTACCAGGAAAAACTAAAAGGAAAGAATGTGTTATCTGGAATGTAAATAATCTTTAATGTATCAAAAACTCACACCCTTAGTGGGCTTCTGGAAAAGAAACTCCTTTCTCTTGACAGTGGGAACTGAAAAGATCTATATTCAGGATTCATTTCCAATTGACACAATGACAGTGTATTTGCTTCCTAGTAGTTTAGGAATACATGGAGCATTGAACAAGTTGTGAAGACTGTCAATCATTACAGATTTCACTCCCAGCATGTAACTTTTTTTCCCCCCTAGTTGGTCCTGGTGCAGTAGCTAAAATAAACTCAGAATTTACAGGTGGCTGTCAATTCCATGTTTTTTTCCCTTCATAGGAAACCAGTGACAAAGCTGCACTGCCTGTGAAATGTGCTAATATGAATGAAGCCTCCGAACCTCATCCATTTCTCTCCTTGACCAGTGTATTATTTTGATCAGTTAATGGCTTACAAATAAACCACTGGTTAAAGAAAAGATAAATCATAATGCAAGAACACAGGATAGGAGGGTATCATTCCAGGCTTGGTTATTGTCTCATGCTGTTGAAGAGCAACAACACAGAAAATTAAAAAGAAACAAAGTTTTAAAAGTTACGTAAACTGGAGAGCTGAACTGTTCCTGCAAGCTGCTGAATAAACTGTTGAGCTGGTGGAGCTAATATGTACTTTGTTTTAGTGGTGTAAGAAATTTTATCTGTGACCATATTCTTTGAAAACATGGGACTATCAGCATCAAGTCTACTTGGATGGGGCAGGAGTCCTTGATGCACTGCAGTTGTTAGTACTTAAAGCAGCTCCTGAGTTACACAAGCACGAACATATCTACCTGCCACTGACTTCTACTCATGTTACTTCAGTTACACTTAGGAGGCTCTTCAGGTTAAAAACATGCTGGGAAATTAACTGCACTCCTCTTTTAATATGATTAAGATCCTGCATAATATTTAGACACCGTTTATCTGTTTCAACAGTTTTAACTTTGCTAACTCTTCAGTTCTTTCTATAGGCAATTTAAAAAGACATGACTGAAATTCTTCTATCTCAGTCAAATGGATTGATGAGTTTTAATGGAGAACATTTATTCCAACCTTTAATTAAGTTTGGCAGTCTGAAATCATTAATCTTTGCTTTGAAACTGTGTACTGTAATGTGAGCATTTAAAACCATACAAGTCAATCTTGTTATAAGGTGGATGTCTGAGTGATAATGCAGCTTTCTAGAAGCTGCCTTTCAATCTTTTAAATTACCTTTCCTTCGTTCATGACATGAACCGATAAGGATTTGCCCCAGCAGAGAATGCAACCAACCTCAGTGTGACACTGCTTTGGCCAAAAGCAACCTTTTAATCCTGAAAGGTTATTGTAAAAGTTGGTAGGCAAGAAATCTGATCTACATTCTCCATCCCCCCTAAATCTTAACACAAAGTTATTGCTTAAAGAAAGAATCAAATACATTGCATGATCTGGTGTTATTCTGCTAGATTATTCAGTGACTCCTACTACCAATTTCCTTGTGAACATATTTGCAGTAGTTTAGCCTTCGGGGTGGAAATAATTTCATTTTAGTAAGTTTTTTGGAGCACTGCCAGAGTTACAGGCAGTTTTTTATGCGAGAGAATTCTACAAGGATGAAAATGCATACCTTGAGATCCTGGGTTCTCTTTCTAGAAGAAAATACTGAGTCTCAAAGAGCATTAAAGTTTAAAATCTTTCAGGTAGCCATCTTGGACTCTTTCATCACCTGCCAGAAGACCTTATAGTTGTTTTTTTTGGGCCCTTTACTGATGCTTTAAAGTACAGCACACTTAAGATGGATGCGGGATGAGAAACCATAGAGAATTCTCCCAAGCAGCTGCTGTTTGGAATTCAGTGATCAACAAAATACATCAGCTGGGGATACTTCTGAATGAAGGCAATCTCTGGGTTTGATTTAACAGTTTCAGCTGTTGTCACAGAGTACTTGGCATCCTGTGAACATGAACAGGTCTTTCTTGTCATAGCTACTGAGGTTGTTACAGTTCCTCCACTGAGGTTCCTCTATCTCTTCCCACCTCAAGGTGAACTGGTGGTGCGAGTTTTCCCTCTCTTGGTTGCACAGCTTCAGCTCCAGGTCTCCAGGTAGGTAATAATGAATTATCTACCACAGGTGGCTGGTGCAGGTAGCATTATTACGGTCTTGAGGAGATACGGAAGTTTTCAGGCAACAGAGCACAAAGTCGAGCTGATTAGAAAAAAAAAAAAGACTAAGTTTGGCAGACATTTGAAATGTATGCCTTGAACTTCCTTAATGAAGAAAAATGCTTAGTTTGGAGGATTCTGATATTTTCTTTCAGAAGTCAGATGTAAAATCAAAAATCAGAAGTAAAAGGGAAATGCAGTTGTGGAAAATGTGAAAGCTTTTAATTAAGCATTTGCCCTGTCCTGCACACAAGAAAAGAAACACAAAATTTAATTTTACAGATTCACTTTTTCTTTTTTTTGAAAGGAGTTAATTTTGCGGAATGGGTTTCTTGGTGTTAATCATTGACTGTTCCACTATTGAAGAACCATTTGGGACCGTGAATGTTTCAGAAGGTTTGTACCACTGTGGGATTTGTGCACATTAACAGATGAGCTGGATTTTCCAGCAGTCACAGCACACCCATGTTGTTTGATGCAGGCACACAAAACAGGCAGTACTGGGGAAATCCTTTAATTTTCCCTTCCACACAATTAAAAAGCCTATCTCTTTGCAGGCATACCCCTTATTTAGTGAAATCCTACACTCCTCAAACTGGGTGCTAAAGCTTCCACTACAAAAAGGGAGGGTGTCACCCCTCTAATTTCACAGACACCACTGTTATGCGATTGATTAACTGTAGATTGTGGGAGTCAGGAGAGCTTCACTTGTGGGGAATTGTGAGTTTAACACTAGACAAAAAAACCACATATTTTCTAAAGGGCATTCATAGCTGGTTTGTTTAAGCCTTGAAATCAGAAGAGTACTGTGCCTGTCAGCCTAAAAAGAAAACTTGGACTACAGTTTATATCAACCCTGAAGCTGGTCTCAAGTTTGTTCAACATTTGAAAAACTAAGATGTATCTGATTTCTGGATCATTTGAAACAACATTTACATTACAGTTTTATACTTTTTGCCTATTTATCAATTTTTTTGAAGAAACACTTATTCTTGTCAAATGAAAAAAGATCCAACAAAACATCCACTAACAGAGACACAGTCATCTAACCCCAAGCTCCCCATTTCTACATTCATTCCATGTTTCACTCTTTAATATAATTACTCCTGTTTGAGAAAGACAGTTATGAAATGATCTGGCCTTTATGTATCATTACTTGATTAGTTTTTCCGTATTTGCTGAAAAAAAATAAAATCAGTTGCTGAACATTCTTATTAAAGTTCTTTTGCATGTCCTTCATGCTCTTTAGGATAGTGTAGTGGGTCGGTTGGCATTTATCCCTTCTGTGAGATACGAATTAGGGAGGAATACAAAGCAGGCACTACACTTTAATGAATGCAATGAAGTTTATTACTAAAACTAAAAGTAAAAAGAAATAAGAAGGAATTAAAGGAAAAAAAAAAAAAACAAAAACACTTCCTTTCTCCTTTCAGCACCTTTCCCAATTTATCCAACATAAAGACACAAACTGAGTTTCATTTCAGTCAGTTGACCACTTTAAAACAACTTTTCATCAGTCCATGTAAGGAGAGGAGTCTCTTTTGTTGCTGTGGTACTTTACCATGAGGACAATCTTCTCATGGCACCAACAGCTACCCAGGGTGGGTTACTGTTGGCAGGTGTGAGTCCCTTTCCCTTGATGACAGCTTTCCCACAACTGGTCTCGAGGGTTCATGCCCAGCCACTGGGGTACAAGTTTAAGGATGAGCAATTCCAGAAAAAAAACACAAGAGTTCTCCTTATCCATCTCTGGGACAAACTTCTCCCTCGCTATAGAGAGAAAAACCTGTGAAAACAAAATCCAAAGTCCTTCCATAGGCAATTTCTTCCCTTGGAGCGGGGGGGACGAGGTGGGCCTTCCTCGCTGGGCCTCGTTCACCTCAGTGTAAAGCAGTCCAGGAAAGAAGAAGAGAGAGGAACAAGATTCAAAATCATCTTCATTTCTAGGAAATGAGGTTCCCTTCTGCAGCTCATCTATCCATTGTAACCCTCTCGCTTGGAACAGACGTCTTTCGGGTTTACCTCATTTATTCATTGTAGCACAAACAGCTGGAAAGCTCTTTTCCCCCCCAAAGCTTATTATGAAATTACAAGGGAAACTCTAGTATCTGAGTCCATTCACCACAGCTTACAATAGAATTTCAGCTTTTAAGCATCTCCTCCACCTCTTCCCTCCAGGCCTTAGCCTTTTTCATCAGTGACTTAGGTGTCACTAGTCATAATGTCTATTCATGTGTCTTTGCCTTTCCTGGGAAAGGATTGGTCCTTGCAGGTTTCATCTGAGGGAAACTTAGAGCACTGAAGAGGTTAATCTTTCTCATGCCGATTGCAGCAGCTGGATGAAGTCTCTGAATGATTTCAGCCTTCATCAGGGAGGCAGGAGTGGCCAAAAATCTTGCCAGGCCTCCGTGCGGCGGAGTTGGGCCCGGCCTCTCCCACAGGTTGCCGCTGGCAGGGCCCAGCTGGGCCCTGCTGGGGCCGGCCCAGCCCCACCGGGCTGAGCGGGCCCTGCTGTTACCTCTGCCAAGGCCGGAAGAGCAAGAGAGCTATTCCCGCCTGTTTGTCTTTTAAAAAATGGCATTCACAAGGCGTTAACTATTTTTGAGTGGTTCCATAAAGCTGTCAATATTCAAATCAATTGATTGATTGGCTCTAATAAGTGTTGGAGGAAGTGACCGCAGCATTTAGCAACAGCATCACTTCCTTAGCTCCATTTCTCTCTAAAGAAACCTGAAAAACACGAGGAGGAGGGGTGGCCCCCCACGCTTATCAGCAGCAGCAAAATGCAGAGCAGCAGTAACCTTGGGATAGACTGCCGGAATTCTCAAACTAAAACTTCAAGCTGGGGTTAACCCATGACAGATAGTTGCTGTATAACAAAAAAGTATTTCTCCTTTCTTCTTCTGCACTACAGCTAAGTAAATTTTCATTAGTAATTATTTAGCTTTATGACTTTTTAGAAAAAAATCAGTTTAATCTATATGAATATCTTCAGGTAAATATATTTAGACTAAGGATGATTTATTATCATTTGTGTTGCCACACTGGCTGGGGCTAAAGGAATTTCTGCCTTTTTAGCTCTATATGAACCGAACTTATAATTACATAAAATGAGACTTGGCTGCTCTGATGCAAAGAGGCATGAGATGGGGTTCATAATGCCAATTTGGTTCCTCAGGATTTATTTCCTATGTCAAGATTCACAACAGTTGCCATGCTAAATTCTCAGATACTTAAGACAGGAAGGAGGAATAAGATGTGTGAAACTCTGGCTATGTCAGTAAATACAGCTTAAGTCCTTCTCAATTTGCAATACCCACAAACACATAATATATACATATATGTTTATGCAGTTGGCTTATTTAATTATCAGCTTTACCAAAAGGATACAAAAAAGTGAGTGGTTTAAGCTAAATTAAATTCTTTCTGGGGCAAAAAGATGTTACCCAACAGGCTGGGATGTTGACAGCATTAATACTAATTTTCTGAAAGACTTGTGGCTTATTTGGGAGATCACATAAATATAAGAGCCTTGAATACAAGTTTAGAGAAGCTAAAGAATTATACATTATTTCCATGTTTTCTTTAACGTCTTTTTGCTTGGACATGACATCTTCAGTCTGTGATCACAGAAACTACATCATCATCAGTGTAAAATTAGTATGGTAGGTCAGGAACAGTGTTCCCAATATAAAATAGAGGTCTTTTTTTTTTGCTTTTCCCTCTTTGGTGTGTTTTTACTCTATAAAAGGCTCTTTATCATATGCATTGTTTTTTTTTAAACTTTAGGACATGTACATGACATATTTTGCCTACTATAAAGGTTTCACCACTTTTTTTTCAATAAGGAACATATTTTAGAGAAAATTACATCACATAATGCATGTGAATTTTTTGAGACTTCTCTTGACTTCAGCTACTTCTCTTGACTGTTTCTTAGTAGATAGAGCAATACATTATTTGTTTGCTTGCCCTGAAGCATGACACTAATTACTACCAATCATTCTACCCATGTTTATCCTTGATATACAAGCACCATCTTGTGCTAACCACATAAAGGCATAAGAGCAAACCAGACATCACAGTAGCTTAATAGATCTAGTCACAGCATGGTTCCTAATGAACTCCATATTCATATAAATGTCTATTATATTTAAGGAACTCTGTTATGAATGAAATTAGCTGAACAGTCATTAACTGAGACAAGGAGAAGGATCACCTTGTACCTTTGAAAGGGAATGCTTGCAGTTACTGTAGCAAGGCTGTGAAAATCAGACGGAAAACAAAACTAAAACTTATCTCATTATATATTAGGGAGAAAGCATGGTTAGAAACCAGCAATGCTCACTAGGATGTTTACATTCTACTTCTCCTGCTTGTTTGTTGCATGACAAGCTCTTCAGACTACTACCTGCAAAAATCAACATAAGACAACATATCTGATGTCAAATGGGAGAGTTGTAAGAATGGGTGCTTCAATTAATTGTTCTGTAAAAGTTAATATGGCAGCTCACCACAGTATTAATGAACTACCAAGCAGCTATAAAACAATGCTATTTAATGAGCTGAGAAGATGAGGATTGAGTACTAAGAAGAAAAAGCAGAACAGCTGACTTAAAGACTGTGCAAGTCTTGGTTCATTAACTGAGTATAGTATTTCACAATAGTCTAATAGATTAGAACAAGCCACTACAATCAGCCAAGCTGAACAGGCAGTTACTGGTGCTCGCAGAATTCAAAATAATTATTTTGCCTATATCTGTGGCAGGTCATATCACCCCTCTCCCCACCACAGGTGGCTGGTGCAGGTAGGAGAGATAACCCAGGGGGGAAGGCCCAGCACGTATAATCTCCTGACACCAAAAGGTCTTCCAGCTTAACAGATGTGGGAAGAGATAAAAAAACATAGGTGACCAAAAGGCCTGTTTTCACACTGTAGAAGTACTATAGTTTATCACAGAGGCACAAGTCTCCTACACACATCCTGAGAAGCCTTCTACCCACATGCCCTGAAGGCATGTGAGACTTCTCCCTGGAACCTGGATGCAGATTCCATGGTTACTTTTCTGGGAATCGAGGGAAGAGATTTTCATGTGTGCTCCATCAGGAATTGGATGGTAAGAAACATTGGATCCTAAGTTATATTATTTCTTCACTAGGTGTAAAATTAATGGTACCTTTAACCTTGCGTGTATGATACTAATTGTCTCTTTTTGTCTTACTCCTGTGTAGTAATAGTCTGTCTTAAGTCTTATGTCTGTTAGTTTTGTGTCTATTAAATAAATAATCCATTCTATAATAGACTGAATCAGCCACTATTAAAGAACTTACAAATGAGAGTGGGTCTTGGGGTGCTGGCCACCTCAATAACGTGACTGCCTGCTGCCAGAGGCTTGGGCAAAAGGCAGGGACTTATTTAAACCCACATCATCCATTCATAACAATATCTCAACTTTTTACCCGAGAACTGGATTTACTTCAACATACAAATCAGCCTGTTGATGTGGCAGACAGTCTGCAGCCATGACCGTCTCTCAGCCAACACACCAAAGGAGAAAACCTCCTTCACTGCCTCTCTCTCTCTCTCCCCATATATATATACACACATATACATATATAATCTTTACTCTTATATATGCATTGATACTGGAATACAAAATTTAACTCTGTGGGGATTATGACTGGGAATATGTGTCTCTGTCAGTATGGATTTAAGGTTTCATGTTCCTGAGGAAAGCCAAGGGATAAGACAACTCTCTCCAATACTGCTAGGGTGAGACTGACTGAACTCTGGTAGATCCAACCAGACCAACCAGCCATGATGAAGGTGTTGCTCTCCCGGCTCCTATTCCAGTTTCCTTCAGCAACAAAACTGCCCTATAGCTGAAGAACGCTATAGATTACCATCTTCTGAAAAACATTTCCAGCTCTGACGCCACAGAACAGTAGCTCTTACTAAATAAATTTTTTTAAAAATCTAAAAGACACAGTTTAAAAGAAAAGAAGATTAATGACTTGCATATGACTGCATTAAGCACCTCAAGGCTGTGATTTCTCAGAAATAAAAAAAAGTACTAGAACAAAGCATTATTTTACTACGTAAAAAACCTTTTCTTAAGCCAAGATATTGACCCCCTTGTTTTTGCAATGACAGATGAAATTACTGATCATTGTCCAAAACCAGGCAGACAGTCTCTAGCAACACAGTAAAGACCTTGCAACACAGAACACTCTAGATATGGGTATGTACAGGTAGCACTTGTGATAGGGGAAAGCCGTCTCAAACTGACTCAGAATGAAGACTCCGTGTTTTGCCTTCAGGAATGAACTACGGATACAGCTGGGACCAGTTGCTTCCTTCTGCTGTGAGATGTGGCATTTTATGAAATGAAAACATTTTCTAATTTTTTGACCAGTTTTAGTCAAGCTGCCCACCTACACCCAGAGATTATTCAAAGAATCCATCTAGTATATAACTCCTCTTTCCCAGAGGCTGTGCAAGTGTTAGAACGGAGAAGAAAGTTTTGACAGGTACAGGATGCAACTAAGAAATGCTGTAAGCCGGTGCAACGCAATTAATGCCCTCTGAGATTGCCACTGGAAACTGTCACATACACTTCCCTACAGATGAACAGTTTTTCAGGTGTTGAGACTTTACAAGGTAAGTTCTGGACTTTCCAGAACAGGTATTTTGGTGTTTGCTCTGTTTGGCTTTTTCCAGGTGTACTGCTTTGTGAAAGCAGTAATCCCACTACAGGGTTGTAGAAACAGTTTGGAATTGGAGTAGATTGGTTCTTTGACTATTTTGATAAGGTCTCTGTTCTGTTTACTCTGCCTCATCTGTGTGGTCTGTACCATGTTCCTCCCTGAAAATACAATACAGCAACAGGAACACCAAGAGCTGAAACTTCCAAAACGTTATCTTTGTGTGGCATTAGCAATCTGCAGAGCTTGATATGCTACACACAACCTGACAAATTTTGTTTCCTCCGCACTCTACCATGCATATTTATAAGCAAACGTAACAGTTACACACAAACAGAAGCTGTGATATATATAAAAAACAACAGAAAAAACCTAAGTATGAAAACAAACAAAAAAAATCTGTTAAGAGATTGTTTTAATGACTGCTATTAACTAATATACCAAGGAAGAAATCCCTACTCTTGGGTAAATGACTTCGAATGGGCAAGTATCACCCAGTGAAATAAACTGCTGATCAGGATGGAATTTAGGGTTTCTAAGCTTCTTTCAACTAAGCAGGTTATGTACAGAAAGCATCTTAGACTTTCATGTGAAATCAAACATATAAAAAGAGAGTGATAGCAAAACGCCCATGATGCTGACTAATTCACCATGATTTTGTACACCATTCAAACTTGCAACTGATTTATTGTTTTCTTCTGGGAAAAGGCTGTCAAATGAGGCAGGCACTAAAGAGTCAGATTTTTGCTCTTTAAGCCTGCTTGTCTTAAGCATTCCTTCCTGCAGGAGAAATGAAATCAAATGCAGTATGTTTCACACCTGTAGCTATGAGACTTCTGATTTTGATAGCTAGAAACATCCTTATGTACTTATTCTGCAGTGTTGTTATTTTTTTCCCTTCTACAAGAAGGAGAGCATTTTCTAGAACTCCTTTTTATTTTCTCTTTGCACCTTTTACTCAAGGCTACTAGCGTGCAAAGTGAACTGTCTAACTCTTTAAATAATTTAACATGAAAACACGCACATCTGGCCATCTGCTGCTACAGCTCAAGAAACTCCAGGATTTCCGACGGCAGCTGTTGACTACGCAAAGGGCAAACTAGAGCAAGCGAGACCCAGAACCTCACACCTGCAGCAGGTATTCTGACCAAGGCAGGGAGGTCTTCCGAGGTGCCACTGCAGGCATGCCAACATCATCTCAAAAACGCAAATAACTTTTCCTAGCAACTGCGACGTGCTCAGTTATTTCGTGACGATCGCTGTGGCTCGGTACGCGAATCCCCGCGCAGCCGGGCTCCCGGCCGGTTGCAGCGCGGGCCCCGGGGCTCCGGCAGCCCCCGCACGGGCGGGACGACGCTGGGGCTCCACCGCCCCGGCCCGAGGGTCACTCACCATGTTGACCTCCGAGACCACGTCGATGCTGGCGATCTCTATCCGCATGCCCACATCCACGGGCGGACCTGCGGGGGGAGCGGGAGGCGGCGTTAGCGGACCTAGGGGGGCCGGGGTGCGGGTCAGGGGGCGCGGGCGCCTCACCTCCGAAGTCGGGGCGGAGGCGGATGTCGTAGCCTTGGAGCAGCCTGTCCACAGTCTCCTTCACGTAGGACATGTTGCTGGGCCCGTCGGCGCTGCGGAAAGAAGCACAAGCGGGTTGGGGAGGCGGCCGGGCGGCCCCGCGCNGCCGCTGGAGCGCCGGCTTCCCGGCAGGAGACAGTGAATAATTGCTGAGGGCGCTTCGGTGTGGAAATTCCCCTCGATGGGATGTTAGCCATAAAGTGAAAGGGGAATGGCAAATTCGATAGAAATGGCACGTTCTGGTGCAGGTAGCGTCTTGTCCAGCGGCGGATGCTTGAGGACGCGGCCGTCCCGCGGAGCGCTCGGCGCCCCCGCAGCCGGCTGGTGACGGGGCTGCCCCGCAGCGGTACCCGCGGTGCCCCGCGCGGGAGGTCGCCACTGATTTTTAGTTGCAATTTTTAGCCAATGTAAGTGATCTTGCGTTTAGAACGCGCTTTTCTTTTCTTTTTTTTTTCTTTTCTTTCTTTTTCTTCTTTTTTTTTTTTTTTTTTTTTTTTTTTTTTTTTTTTTTTTTTTTTTTTTTTTTTTTTTTGAGACTCTCGGAATGGATGCTCTAACGTAAGCTGACCTCTCTTGTGCATTATTACACAGTGACCGATCGGAGCCCTGTGAACAGTTCATGGCTTTGCCGGTGCCGCTCGCTTTCACTGCACCGTAGCGCAGCAGAAATAACATTTATCCCTTTCAGGTTCAACACATCTCATCTGTGCGGTGCACAGTCCTGCGTGTGGTGCCCTTGGGATACGTATTGGATGCTTTTGAGGCTACTACAGCGTCATGCACACTTGTTTCTGAGAAATGGCAGACTTTTGGTGGTGGCTTTTGTAGCTGAATATGCCACGATAGTTGAAAAAATGGTGGAATATTGATATAGTTTGTGACACATATTCTAGTCATAATTTTGAGCATTTTTTTGGAAAAAATTTTTGAATAATGCATTTTTCTATGAAAATTTATCAGTCTTGGAGAAGGAGCACAACATGCTTCCTGAGAGATTACTGTGGGAGTCTTTCATCTCACATCTGCTCTCTCCAACCATAACAGTACAAGTTTATGAAAATAATTATTTTATTGATTCTTTGTAACAGTATATAATAAATATTATCAATTTTCTTTGAGGAGTTTTATATATTTTCCTTTTCCTCTTAGTTCAGTAATTAGTTGCTGAAAAATGTGACCTCCCAGCTCAACTTGAGGGTATTTTAGGATTGCTGTTTGGAAAAAGTTTTGTTCAATTATAATTGCTGTGGCTTGGGTAGAGTGCTTAAAAAATATCCTACCTATAGACATCTACCAAAAAGTATCTTTTTATTTAGGGTTGTATCACACACAGCCATAATAAAGTTACCTGGTTCTTCTGAAGTACTGAATTAAGATTTACCATGGAATTATATAGTCCCTTTTACTTCTTGATCGTATGCAGTATTACATTTAGCTTTGTCATAAGCCATGTGAAAGTCAGATACGCCTGTATTTAAGGGAGACCACTGCTCTCCATGCCTTGCCAAAATCTGTCTTAAGGCGTAAGTGCAGGAGTTTATTCTATTAGAATTCTTAATCTGCACATTTCAGGGCAGCTTTAGTTCAGATGAGCTGTAGTTGGCCCTTGGACTGAATGCCCATTAATGGTTGAACTGTTTCAGGTGAATTTCGGAACTTACCATCTGGTCTGAGAAGACATGAGCAAAGCCTGTCCTGCAGGTGTCCTGCAATCAGGGATGTCTCAGCCCAGCAAGTATACTTCCAGGGAGGATGAGGTTCTTCTTGGCAAGCTGATTCTTCTCAGAGCTCTCCCAACCAAGCTGTCCAGGCTTCTGGAGACCAGCCTCGAGCTTCCTCCACTGAACTTCCCAAAAATAAGATCCAAACTGTCGAAATTCAATGCCATTTTGTACAGCTTGATTACTGGAGATATCCGGGCTCTAGACTTGGGTCTTGAAACAACTGCAAATATCCTACAGTGTGGAGACAATACTGAAAAGATCCGTCAGTAATGGGGGCTTGGGAACAAAGAGACTTATGTGGTTCTTTTAATAACCATACAAAGGAGAAGCTGCATGGCGTTACACTGCCACAGCAGAGGGGGTGAGAAGGATTTTTTTTTTGCCCCATCATAAGGATGATGGAAACATGTCTGGGACCCATGTTCCATTGCTTTCAGGACCGAAAAAGGTAAATTATTATCAGCAGGACTTCCACTCTCATATGTGTTACTAGCTGAAGTAGTCAATGAATAAGAATTTGAAGTTCTGCTCTCTTTGCAGATGATCTGTTTCTAGGAGAATATAGTATGCTTTTCCAGGCCACCAATGTGGAAGAATTTTGACGTAATTTTGATAAAGACACTCCATGTGACATAGTTCTTGCTTCAGGATCTCTTTAACAACCCCTTATACAAAGAACAAGTGACATCCAAAATGAACGACTGTGGGGAACAGGCTAACTCTCAAAGCCCAGGTATTATCACTATTGTTTACAAATATTTTCAAAAAGCTTATACGGGTGACGAGGCATCTGGTGATCTGATTTTGACATGTGCTTCATATGTTAGCTGCTTCTGCAGTCAATAAATTTGATTCAAAACACAGCAGTGTGTCTTTCCATCTACTCCAATGGGGTTTGCTCAATCACTCAGGCTGAATGAAACTTGATGGTTACTCAAGCTGGCTTTTGAGCATCTTGGAATTTGCTGAGCAGCCCAGAATATAGGCACCTAAGTAGATGGCTAATTTGCAGTTCTGGAAATCAGGCTGCTTAGTGCCCAAAGTTCTAGGAGCTTAATCTGGAGAGTTTTCAATATGCTTAATTATCTCTCACCTCTGAGATTATGCGGTTGTAAATCTGTGGTTTTTAATAAGACAGCTCCTACACCAAGAAAAGCACACATCCTCTGCATAGAAGTGTCTACCTTGACAGAAACCATTGAATATTTCTATTGCTACTGCCTTTCCTGTCCACTCTGCCTGTGAAATGAGCTCTCTTGGCAGAGCTGGCACTCTCACCCATGTGTGCTACTTAGTGACACCAGCAGCGTGTTGAGGTGGGATCCAGCCAGCTCACAGCCCGTAAGAGCTGTAATCCCGTTGAACTAAGCACCTGTGGTGCCTTCAATTTCTACTTTTATAGTCTTTTCTTGTGGTTATTTTCTCATGCTTGTTCAATAAGTTTTCTTGAAACCATTGCTAATGATAGTGCCAAATTCCTTTCCCAATCATTTCTGTTCTGGCTTTGGTATATATAGGGTCTATGAGACAGACATACAGCTTGTAAATGAGATTTTAAAAATATATTTTCTGGCCTGTATTAGAGAAGGCAGACATTTTGAGTGGGGAATAGTTTTGTATTTATTAAACATACATAAGCACTAATAAACTAAACCAATGGAAATCCACTAGTTCTAAAATATTAACCATGACTTTTTTTTCATATTCTGAGGCATGTCAAATGCTTACTAGAAGAAATATAAATAATATAATCATAAATCATGATCAGAAACTATACTGGGCCAAATGCATGTTCATTTTTTACTTTCATTTTGTTTAAACTTTCAGGAGGGAATCTTTTTTCTTACACAAATGAACATTTGCAGTTTCTTAAATATCTTTTTTGCACTGCTCCTTTTAATTTGGCATCAGAAAGTGCACACCATACAAAGATAATGTTGGCTAATTAAAAAAATTGCAAGATCACTGAAAAAAAGGGAAATTCTCTCTGTGCTCCAGATGTGGATAAGATCTGTAGGCAGGAAGACTGCAAGTTTTAAATAAACAAAGGGGAAAAAATGCAAAAAATTTTGACTATGCAATCTCTCTCTAGTGATATTTTACGCCTTCTTAAATGTAGAATGAAAGTAGGTGTCTCTGTGCTTCTGCTCAAAACAGAAAAGGGGAGCTGTGTCCCTCATACTGTAGTCTTCGTATGTGGATGTGATGACTGAGAATGTTAATATTTGTGATACTGACATTTGAGAAACTGCAAATAGGGACTTGCAGACCCAGGATACTCCTAATCTGTGTCCAACTGGAACTGCTGTGTGGATTTTTCATCCTATGTACCTAGCTAAAAGAAAAATGAGAATTAGGATGGATATTTTTTTTTTTTTTACTTGGCACTGAGCAGGTGACATTTCGCAGTAATTATATCAATAATATATATTCAAATTTTTTAACAATTAAGCTGAACGATTTGAAAACTCTGAAGTGGAACCTTGGAATTGTGAAATGACTACCTGTGCTGATGCCTGAGGTGGCCACCTAAAAACCAGAGACTAGACAGGAATAAGGGAATAAAGGTAGGTATTTATTTGAAGGGCCTTCAGAGGTCAGCCTGGGCAGGCCAAAGGCAACACCCAAGATGCACCCTGAGTCATGAGTTCTTCACATTTTTTTAAGTTTGGTTCATTTGCATATCAGGGTTAATTCTCCAATTAAAACTTCAGTTAATGGTGTAATTTCCCCAAGCTCACTCCCCTTCTAAAGATGTTGGTTTACACATTTTGGGCCTAGGACAGTCTGGGTGTCCTTGGAGAGCAGGCTTGGAGAGGCTTTGTTATGTCTAACTGGGATAAGAGAACAGCAGCTAGCAGGCTACAAGAAATTTCAGAGTTACACACTAGGCAGTACAGGATTTGAAAAATATAAAAACTAAAACCTAAGGCATCAGTGCAGGTAAAAAACAAACCTTGTTCATATTTATACATAAAGAGGCAGGTAACAAAATAGGTCACTTATTTCATCTGCTTAGTGATAGTGCTATTGTTGTTTTATACCTACAGTAATCCCTCGAGTCAAATAGAGCTTGTGAGCCATCTTCTCAAATGACAGAAAACTGCAAGCTGGAAGTACTTTTAGTGTGCCTTGGGGATTTCAGTGCAGCAGCAACGCTGAGCAAACAATCGAGAAGAGCTGAGGACTGACATGCTGAACTTGTGCTTTATCCTGGGATCTGTAGACAGTGTGATGCTGCCACACACTGAGGAGACCACCTCACCCTCACACCCATTTCCTCTTCTTTAGGTCTTTCAGTTAGCCCTCACTCTTACCTCAGGAAAGAAAAGGTACATATCTGCTTTGTGCTCCGTTTTCATCCCTCTTTTCACTGTAAAGATGAATTAGGATCTTTCTAGTGCAAGTTCTACTTTGTTTTAAGAGACTGAAAAATGCTTAGGACAGTTCTTTTAAGGAATTAATAGTAAATATTAAAACTGTGAGTCAAAGTTACTCACCTTTTATAGTCAAAACAAGAAGAGAATATATGAGCTATAGGATTTTGTCTGGTAATATCTATAGTCAGAATAGTTTAGTGAGTCATGTCAGATAAACATCTGTACCACTCATTTGAAACCCCTTTTTAGATTTCCCAGCCTTGTGTCTAGACCACAATCCAACATCCATTCCTAACTGCAGAATTTGCTTCCTCTCAGGAAGTGCATGTCCAGCACTGCATCCCTAATGTCAGAAAACCCTGCAGCAGTACATTTTCTTCACCCTCCCTCCTCACTACCTATGGGAAGCAACCTTGCTGACCTTCCAAATCCTTCATCCTATGTGCGAGAGACTCAGAAGCTCCTTCTGCCTCTGATGCTGGCTCAAGAGAAGTAGTAGGGGCTAAAGACTGAGGTCTTTGTGCCAGTTGCTATAGAGATTATCAAAAAAGACAATCTTAGCTTCAGAGAACAAACCACTCAGGATGAATTAGGAAGACAAGCCACAAGTGTTCAGACAGACACGAAGAAGGTGAAGGCAGTAGTTTGTATGTGTTTGTATAGTTTAATGGACATATTAACTACAAAGGAGCCAGTCATCTTAAGTGTTGTTGGAAAAAGGAAGGCAGTTGATGGCAGCCCCACAGAAGCTGGTTTTAAGGAGGTACTTAGAGAACAGAGACATATGAAGTATGATATTGTTTTGATTTCTCTTAAAAGGTACTTCAGATGCTTCCTTTTATACAGCTCCTAAAAACTGAGGTTTGTCAGTAGTGGCAGTATGTCAGAAGCAGGACAGAAAGAGTTAACACCTGATGTTTTATCCTGTAGAAATTGAGCACATGTATACCTTTTGATTACAAGCAGTTCCCTTGATTTTAAGGAGCTGATGCAAGATACTGTGGCAGGATACTGTGGCAAGATGCTCATATATTTGTAGGATTGAGAACTTTTGCTTCTATGCTTTTTAGGCCTGCTCCTGTCTTGATTTGTACAGGGTTTTTTTTATCATAAGAAATTAAATACTGTTAGTGGAATGGATCAGAAATTACTTTTCTGATAAATGGATTCGTTTTACCGAGCTTTGCCTTTTGATTGTTTTCTGAAGCAGCCAACTGCAAATCCCTATTTAAATTATCAGGTTTTATGGTTAGTATTCTCATACTCAAAAGTATTTTACCACACAGAGCCACTAGAATGCAATGTGTCTCTTTGTCCCATTTCAGTGATGTGATGCACTCATTTCATACACTTGTGAATGTGAGTCATGTAAATAAGAGCCTAGCTTGTTTGCTTCTAGCAATAAGGAGATAGAATGGCTGAATTTAGTCACATATGCAATTTCTCTGGCATGCGTAGCTCAGAGAGTTCCTTTCTTAGGAAGAACAGAGTAAAAACTGGATCAAAATGAAATTTTCTTTGAGAAGATACACACTTTTGCTTTATATACTCTCAAGAAATTTTGAATTAAAAATACTCCTGGTCTATCTTTGAGGCTAGTGCATCTCAGAGCAGAAACTGAGCTTGGCTCTGCAGTTGAGCAGGAGGTAGGCCACACAACTTGCCCTTCCATTTCAAGTATTTTGCGATCTTGTGGATCTAAAGGGTGGTAACATTGCTTTCTGCCTCTACTTCTGGTTTACAATTCTTCCTTAGAAACTGTAGTTTCAGTTCCTTTTTAATCTCCTTTTATCAATAAGCCTCTCCTTTAATCATCTTGTCTCCTTTAATCAATAAGCCTCTGCTTATTTGGCGTGTTACCTTGCTGAGAAGATTGAAGATCCTAGCTAGTTTTTCCTCAAAACTTGTTTTACATTAGAAGTTTTGGGTTTTTGACTTAAATCTGATTTGTGATGAAAACTGGTGCTTAACACAGGCCTTTTCTATTGGCCACCACTTCCAGTTTTAGAATTAAATCTACCCAAAAGCATTCTTAGTGCACTGAAGACCCAGACTCCAAATCACATACTCCTCAAACAGCCAAGTTCAGTAAGAAGGGAAACAGACATTTTGGTTGAGATGTTATAGTACTTTTTTTTTAAGAGGTTGTGCCTATATATGGTAAAATCCTAAAAAGTAAAAGCTAGAACAGAGCCAAGAATGGGCATTACAAATAGAAACAGCTCTTTATCTTTCTGTTGCCCCTGCATAATGAAAGGTGGGCATTTTGTATTTCTACTCATTATCAAGGTCATCTGCTACTTCTAAAGATGGAGGTGGCAATAAGAAAAATTTGCATTTTATTTCAAGAACATGTTTACAAAATATGTCACCTCTCACATTTAAGAGTGAGTTTTATGGAAAGAGCGAAATATAACAATAAAACCTGCCAGACTGAGAACTTACAGGCTGTTTTCTTTGATGATGGCAAATTCCCCTGGAATTCTGTTGTCAATTTACAGCCATGAAAATGACAGCATTAGGTATCACCATGCACAGTCATAACTATGCTAGGCAAAAACAAAGTGGGCATGATTTTAACAATTGCAATAGTCCTACACAACAGCTGCTTGCACACTCCTTTCTTGTCTCAGGAGCACATTTGAAGAGTGAGATAGATGCTTCTGGCTTGCTGAAATAAAGAGGACATGTGAATCTCTTCTGGGAGTCACTTTGTCATCAGGAAAGTGTAAGACATAAAGTAATTTTACTTATCTCTTTAAGTGATGTAGGGGTGCAGGTCTAAAATCCATGATTTATATATGTTGTGTGGGCTGGTAGCAGTCACTGGAAGCAGTCCATAAACTGAGAAATGGATTGCGCCCTGTCATTTTTGCTGCCTTTAGCTATTTGAAAAAGAACCTTAAAATAAAGGCTAAAATAAGTGCTAAGTTAAGAATTTGAAGAAAAAAAAATTGAACACAGAGAGCTGGTAAAGATGTTCCTCAGCCAGATCACAGAGCTGGGATGCTACTAGTTTCTTTAGCCCCTGTTTGTATCTCTTCCCACTGCAGTGGAGTGCACAGGGGCACAAGGATGCTCCCATGGATAACTGAGAAGAAGTGTTCAGGAGGAATCGTTCAACAGCATGAGGTATTGCTTCATTCACTGTTCATACATTTTGGAAAAGACTGAACTCTTTATGGCTGCCTTCAAACCCACCTCAGAAGGCAAAACCATTGTGACTTCTCTTTTAGGGCAATCACCAGAATGTTAAAGCTCAGGAAGCAGTAAAAGGTGAGATAAGGGATGCAGGACCAAGGGATGCTTTTGTTCCCTTGAGCTTCTCTTGAGCAGCATCAAGCATTTCTGTGATGTCAATATTAGCTTCAGGTAGTTTTTAGTACCATTTTGGGACAGAAGTGAATAGAGGTTGAAAGAAGATTTAGTTTTGTGTGCAGAAGAGGCCAAAAGAACAAATATCAATATATTGATTTCATAATTTGGAAACCTTTCTCTCTCATCACTTCCTACTGTAAGGGATGATTTTGAAATCCTTGGCATGAGTTGACTTCTCATATTCTCAACCTCTTTGTTGTATCTTCCTTTGTCTTGAGAAGTTTCTCCTTAAGTGACTTGTTCTTTGATTCAGATAGTTTATTTCCCTTCACCTGGTATATTAAGGCTTATTTTTAACTTCAGCTCTGGACATTACCAAGGTTTTAATTTCAGAAGATCTGCAAAATGTTTTTCAGTGAGAGGGGCTAGGCCATATGAGTGGCAGACAAGTCAAATTCCTTTTCACCCCCTCTGAGACAGCAAAATGTTGCCTGCCTGTAGTCAGATAGGGAACTGAAGAATCAGAAAATTTAAGAGGATAAAACCAACAATAATGAGGCTATAAGAAAACAAAGTGTTTTAAATAAAGAGAAAAACCCAAAACTATAGTAAATTAGGAACTTAGAATGAAAAATGCTATCTTGCTCTGATCCAGAATCACCAGTGTGAGTGGCAGGGTTTTTGTTTATTTCAGTGAGTTTTGGAACAGAACCTAAATGACCCTATATATCATATATAAGTCAGGGTAGATTTTTCTTATTTATTTTGGATGGGGAAAAGATCATGTATTGTTTTGGGTTAATAAGACAGTGAAGGCACTTTTTCCATTCTCTTAAAACCATTCATTTTGTGAAGTCTGCCTCCTGGAATTGAGTATTTGTCTGTTAAATTCAGCTTCCTTTTTGTCCCTTGGATCTTCCACCCACTCATTTTCACCATCAGCAGTGGAAGTCTTCATTTCTCATGTCTAAGTGGGCTAAGAGGTGAGGGAGGTGATGGTGGAAGCCTCCTCATGAAGAGAGGGTATTTCTCAGATAGTGTTAATCTCATGTACTCTGATATCTGTGTCCAGCAGAGAAATATTTAGAAAGTTGATTATGTATTAAACATCTGAAATGAGACACAAAGTTGACGAAACATCTAAACTACTAAGGACATGAGTATTGGTTAAATACTGACCTATTTGATGATAATACTTAGTAATACTTTACATTTTTTAATCCCTGTGTGCATTTGAACTAATTAGTGCCTTCACGTAGCTCTGCAATATAAGGAAGGCTTTTATAAAATTTAAAGAACAGGAAATTCAGACATGGAGGTCTGGAGATTTTAAATGCAGATTTGGTTATTTGACCTCCACAAGGTCTGTGTCAGTCTTATGTATAAATTGATGCATGTAGAATGAGCTACACTTGTTAAAAGATTTGGCCTAAGTGACTTATCCAAGGTCACAGAAATCAGTGGCAGATCTGGGAAAGGATCTGAAGAGTGCATCTTTAAAGGTAAAAAAGCAACTGAGGTGTAAAACTATTTCTGCTTTTAAGTGTGTTATGCCCTGTGAGTTTTATAATAGTGGATTTTTTTCATGTTGTTCTTGAAAAATTCAATCTAGTACGTAAGACATGAAATGCTGCAGCTGCACTGGATCAACCCCACAGTGTACACAAACTAGCACACTCTGTGACCGTGTCCAGGATTTTATATGTGTACTGTTGCAAACTACTTAGAGTGGACTTGTCATGACACATCCATTATCTGTGGATTCACACACTTAGGTAAAAGCAAAAGGGTATTGCACTTTGTCAATTATTGTACTTCTTTCACTCTGTGTAAGAGCAGACTACCCTCCCTTCATAAGAAATACTCCAAGGATAAGAAATACTCCAGGAAGATTGAAAAGGGTGAAGATCTCCTCATAGGCCCTGGACGTACCTGGTCTAACTTCGATCTAACTGGCTGTGCTTTGAGAAGTTTGGACCAATGGCTTCTAAAAGTCACTTCCAAGCTGAACCACTCTGTAATTTCTCTTCAGTGGAATCATTGTGTGGGAAGGGGAGGAGGTAGAGGCTATACAGTGGAGAGATACAGGGACTATTCACTGTGCAAGAGATGAGCTACTCCCCATATACCTGTAGAATGGAATCAGCTTCCGCTTGCTTACCACTGAGGACATGGGCCCTCTGCTAGGCTACCACTGTAAAATACCTCTCTGGGTGAGTGGTGAAGATCTGGGAACTGGTTATGGACAGTGGCCAACACATACTTTATCTTGTCAAATGGTCTAAGCTGCCATTGCTGCCAGTGGGAGGGAACAGCACACAACGCTTCCCAAGCAGTTTTCAGATCCTTGCAAATGATACTCAGGTACACCTCAAATTACTTGAGAGAAGTACTTCTTATTTTTTTCTCTTTTCTACCTGCTCATCTTCATAGGGTTTTCTTTGCCTGATGCCTTTGTATTGATGCCTGTAAGACAAAACCAGCCCCCTTGTGCTGCCCACTGCTGCTACAGTGTCCTTTCCTTTCTGAGGATATGAAATTTTTCCTCAGTAACTTTGAGATGTGAGTAATGCCACTCCATGCAACAACCACCAGATGGTAATGAAGAGCAGACTAGTTGTGTGTCTTTTGTAGATTTCGTGTATTACCACAGTGGCAGATTTTGCTTTTACACGCAGGCCTTACAGGTCTAAACACCAATTTGTTCAGCAGTTTACCTCTGGGCCAGTCTGCTTGGCAGCTCTATTTACATAAACCCCCCAATCATTCTGTTTGCTTTTATACTAAAATATGTGAAAAGGAATATTTTCTACCTAATGCACAAATGCTGATATTATTATTTAGTTCAAAAATGTTCTCATTATGAGGAAGGTTTTGACTATATTTGGGGTACCACTGTATGAGCTATCTCTTGTAAGAAGGTGGATGCAGAACACCTTTAAGTGACTGTATTGCTTGCTTCTTCTGCTGCCATTATATTTCTCCAAGTGTCATGAAGGATGTACCTCTTTCAAGGTAGAAAGGAAAGTCTCTGTTGCTGTGTGTGCTTGGCATCAGCAAAGGGAGCAGTGTTGAGTAGTGAACGAAACCAAAGCAAAGTTCTTAGCTGAACATCATTGTCAGTGAAGAGGTGGTGTTGAGCACAGCTCGCCAACCCCACAGCATGGCAACGTGAGGGAAGAGCAGCATAAACAGAGCCTGTTAAGTACTGCTAGCCCCAGACTTTTGAGAACCAGAAATCAGACCCACAGGGCTCATGAGATTCAGAAGTCTAAGTTTTACTTACCTGCCTGCAGGATTTTGGGTTCTTCATGAAGTACCTAGTAAACCATCTAGATCAAATTTTCAAGTTTTTCCTGGCACTGTACAATCCAGAGACTTTGCAACCCTTTCCTTTCTTCCTTTTAAAGAAAAATTAGGCTCCTCCTCCTTTGGTGCAAGCCAAGCACCAGGAAGGCAGGAATAAAATCAGTAGAGCTGTTGCCAGTGGCTTCACTGTGAGTCAGGGGCCAGACTTGTGGCTTCCATGGAATATTTAAGTCATTCCCCAGGTATCTGCCCATGACTCATATACTTCTGGGATTAGTAGACATGTAATGACTGGGAACAATGCAGCCTTCCAGGAAGGCAGTTTGTTGGTGCATCTTCTCTCTTGTTCCCTCTGGGAGCAGTTGCCAGCAGCAGGATGCAGCTGTCTTAAAACCAGTAGGCAGAGCAGCAGGCTGTGCCTGAAAGCAGAAATCTGAAGGAGACTGCAAGTGGGAGCATCCAGCCTTCCTCCCTTCTCCTTCTGAGCTATGGCAGCCCCCACAAACTCCCCCTGCCTCAGCCCCCTGCCCTTCTCTGCCCTGCCTATCACTTCTGAATGCTGCAGAAAGTTTGCAGCTGTTGCTCGTGGCAACTAAAATTTTTGACACATTTTGCATTAAATGTGGGAGCCCTGATAGGGAAAGGCAGGATAGAGGGCAGTGGCTTCCAGATTCCTCCCCACAACCCTGGCTGCCATGTCCTTCACCTCGATGAAAAAGAGATATATTTGTATTGCTTTTAGTAAAATCTGCATGCCCCCCTGCATGAAGAGGTTTTCCTTATCTTATTTTTCTGGGGATGCCCATTTTAAAGATAGAAATCAGGAGATCTGCTTGATTCCCCACTTTGCCACTGAGGAGGTGACTGTGACTTGTCATGATGGTCCTGGCTGCAGATGTGACATGGGTTAGTGACATACCAAATTATATGAGTGTGTATGCCAGGAAAGTATTAGGGTCAGATGAGAAAGAAGAGATGAAGGCACATGAATCCTCTAGTGCTTTCTTGGTGACAACACTTTTTGCCCCAAATTGCAGTTCCTGCAGTGAGTGCTTCCACAAACACATTTCCATTGCTGTGTGTAGAGTAGAGGTCCCCTTAAATATGAAGCTCACAGTTTACCTCCTTAAACATCCATGTGTCAATCACTAGAATCCATATAAATCTTCTTGCAATCGGTAATAGCAATATATGCGGGTATATATATATATATTTGGTATTCAAAGGATTTTCTAGTCTTTTTCCAAGCAATCAAGGACATGTGTGTTAAAATAACCATGGTACAGTAGAGCAGTCTTGTAAATACCATATGTCAGAGGAAAAAATACACAGCTTAAATGCATGTCGGCATCAGCTCCTGCAGTTTCGTAGGAGTTCTGGCCATGGAAGTGAAGCAAAGCTGGGCCAGCTGAATGTTGAGTTTTACAGAGAGCTTATGCTGTGCTCTGAAAAGACAGATGAGGAGGTGACTAGAAAACTGACCTGGGACACAGCAGACTGGAATTAAGCTCCTGTTCTGCTGCAAATTTCTTATATGGGAAGCAGTTACATTTCATACATGGTGTTGCATTGCCACTTAAGGTTTTTGTATCTCTACTCCCAGCAAAACAGAAATAATAGTACTTTCTTGTATCCGGTCCTTACTTAGTCTTGTTTATCTAGAATGTAAGTTCTTCAGAGAAGGAAGTGCATAGGTAAAAACTTTGTGATCAGATACTGAAATAAGAACCTGGAAAGAAAACTCCTAGAACTACATCAGGAAAGGGAACTACAGGGAAATCTGGAGCTGAAAGAAGAGCCAAAAAGAGCTTATGCATCTATCTTACTGTTCCCAGAGCAGAACTTAAGTTTCAATCGATAGACCCCAAATCCATATTCCTTAAACATAAGCACATCAGTAGAGTGCAGCCAAGGCCCACAGCGTCCTGGCCCCACTGATTGAAAACTCTTCCCTGAACAGGTAGCACAGACTTTCCCTGAACTCCAGATCAAAGTTTTGATAAAGCCAAGACATGTAGGTTTCCATGATCTCTTTAATCGGTGTGGATGTTGGAGAAGAAGGGAATGAAAGACACTTTTGTTAGTGCAGTAAAGATATCCATATCTTTTCTTGGTCATCTACCAAAAATGGGATTGGGGTATGCATTTTCCGAAGAATGGATACTCAATCCCTGATTTTTTAAAAAGGATGTATGTGAAGACAAGTTGTTTGTTCAAGACTGTAAGATACTCTATTGATATGGAGAGAAACTAAAAAATCCAAGAAATCAATGACTCAGCTATTTAGATACAGAAACATTGAGATGCTTGGCAGTGAGCCCAGTTTTATCTTCTCTTTTCTAGGAGTTAGAGGTTTTAAATTATGCAACCTGTAGCTGGGCATTAAAGATTTTCACAGTCTTTTCAATAGTAGCTTGCCTGTCTTCATGGATTTGATGCCAAAACTAAATCAGGTAAAAATCAGCTGAATAATTAAATCTTTCTAGGGAAAGGATGGAACCTATAATTTACCTACATAACCTGTAGTGTTGGTAGAGTCTTTTCCTTACAAAAGGAAAAAAAAATAGCCAAACCAAAAAAATACAAACCCGTAAAGGTTAGGTAATGACTAACACACGAAAAGAACTGACTTCCTTTTTCTCTACACTTAATCTGATGGTAAAGTAGAAATGGGAGGAGTGATGAGAAAATTTTCTGCTTCTCTGTGTTGTGACAAATGAAAAATGATTACGCTATACTTGAAGATCCATTGCTTTGGATAAGCCTGCTTTTGAGGCTTGGCCAGAATGTCTGTTTCATCAAAAATCATTAGTAGGATACATCAGTGTAGGGACAGTAAAAAAAAAAAGTCTATTTAAGAAATTCAAGTGCTTTCTGAGCATATGGAGCCTGGCAAAAATAGTCCCCTTCTTACAATAGTCCCCGATGGGTGAGATTTCTTCAGAGAAATCTTGGAAGAATTGGTGGTAAAAGCCGGAGAAGCTGGGAAAATGCTGAATTCAGCAAACATTTTTGGGGACCATCAATCCAGCCTGTGACCACTAAATCCTTCTTGGAGTCATCAAGTTATTTTAGAGAGATAATATAACCCAGATATTCTGGGAAGAGATCAAAGACCATTCGAAGCAGTGCTTTTCAAAACAGCATACATCTGCTGGTGACAAAGAAGCACCTCTGGAGTTTCTGTGTGTCTATGCTGCAAACACATTACCAAAAAAACCCCTAGAATAGCTCTTAAGTTGTAATTTAGAAAACATAGAAATTAAGCACGGCAATGCATGTATCAGAAGCAATAAACAAATACTCAGAGGTGCTATATGTGGCTTACAGGACTGTTTACTGTTATTTTGAACTGTTTTATGTTTCCTTCAAGTCTAGTTTTGTAAAAGCTTCATCAGTCTACAAATGATACAGTTTTTCAGATATCAAGGACAACAGTCTGGTTTTAGTATTAATCTTATGCATTTCTTGATAGTCATTGCTGGATTTAAGGGAGATATGAGCACTGATGAATTTGAGTAGTGCTAGAATTAATTTTCTAGATTTAGAGAAAGTGAATTTTCATTTAGTTTTACACTTGTAGGGAGTAAATGCACTCACACAGCACCTGAATATTACATCCATACAACCTGAGGCAGGCTTGGTGTGACAGGAGGGCACTGTGTCTACATTTTCTTAGAAAAAACATGGGCATCTTCTTAGAAGCCATAAGTATTTCTTGCCCTTGCATGTATGTCCACAAATCTTGTAACCCGATGTTACCTTTACTGAATGTTACTTCAGTTACTTTACTGAAGTACCTGTACTGAAGAAACAAAAAGTATCAATAATATTGTTCTTTGTTCTAAAGAACTTGGAAATCATTCAAAGACCAGCGCAGTTCCTAGATTTGATGAAAGGGGGAGTTTCTTTGATTTCTAGCTGTAGCAGAACTACCGACTTCAGGCATGGATTTGAGAGGGGGACGTGTTATAGCATTTCTCACAACATTCATGTGGTGAGGTCATTACTGGTGGATACCACTCGACTTTTCTATTTCAGTTCATGCAGGTGTCTATACATACCCAGAAGGTATTAAAACAATCTAAAACCAAGGATCTCCCCAGCACTGCCTGGATGTTCGTTTTCTTCCTCAGCAGCTGCAATAAGTGACAGTGCCGTAGAGCCACATTTTGCTTCAAGTTTGTGACTAGCCAGCAGGATTCTGCCCAGTTCTCAATTAGCCTCTATTGCCCTCATGTTTTTTGAGTTTTGCTTCTGCCAGCAAAATTTTACTGAGTTATTCCTATCTAAGATAATATCACTAGGAAATATTTTCAATATTCTGCACTAAGAATTACTTTTTATTGCAAGGGAGAAAAACTAGACACTCTCTTTAGTGGAGGCTAGTTCTAAGTATCCCCCTGGCATAGTCCATGCTAGAGCAGATCGGTCCAGAGAAACAAATCACAACACTTCATGGAAGATCCCAAGTGGCTGATTAACCCAGAGAAACTTAGCTGATGCTGGCGAAATTAGACTTCTGAAGAGCTGTGCATCTATCCTTCTGTTGTTCCTGATCAGATTGCTAATGGAGCCAGAGCAGTAGACTCTGGCTGTCGTGCTGGTTTTCACCTCTGTGTGGAGTTAAACATGCTGCTTCTAAAGCCTCATCACAAGAGCTGACGTGACCTTGGCATGACATCCTACTGTCTGTGTTGTCCAGGTTTGTAAATACTGCAGAGAGTGTGTGTCATCCATAGGCAGGCTGCCCCATATGGTGAGGTTTTGGCAGCACATTTGTCATTCCACTAAGGCAGTCAGATCAGGAACCTCTAAAGCAGTCAGGAGATGAGGATCCTTGTCAAAATCTCAGGAAGCAGACTAGTAATCTGCAGAGGCCTAAATAGGGCTTTTAAAATTGGAAGCAGAACTGACTGCCTAGACAGAGTTTTTTGAAAGATAAACAGCGTCAGCAAGCTAAATGGATTTGAAGCACAGCTTTAATTGTTTTTCAAACGAATCAGCAAAGGGCACCCTTGCTGGAACAAGCTCTGAAGTACAATCAGGAAGACTTCAAGTGTACAGTGGTTTTGAAGATAATCGGGCGTTTCAGTGCTAAAAGATACTGTAGTAAGTAATGAATAAAGACTTTTTTGCTGTCAGCATTGACAGTACTGTAGTCTTGGAGTCAATCACAATACCTGCCCTATGTGCATGATGAATTTTGCCATCCTCATTAAAAGTGACACACTGATTTTCAAACCTCAACAATTGTCTCTGAAGCACACTTGCCAGTACTTACTGTGTGTGGAACATAGCTTTCCTCCATTCTCCTCCTTTCCCCCTGTCCTCCCCTCTCCACCCAACCATCCCAACAGCCTGTGACAGACTAACAACACCTCTGAGTGGATTTCACTGTAATTCTTCAGAATCCCTTGGACCTTGCATAATGGAATTTTTTTGGGTCACAAAATCGTGCTTCCTAGTTATAGGAATGATAAGCAAAGAAAAAAGAAAATCCGACCAGATATAATGTGAAACGATTCCCTTATTCTGGCATTTTTTGCGTTTAGAAACCTGGGATAACCCACTCGCTTCCATCTGTTTTGGGTGCGCTCTGTTTTAACCTTGAAGTCAAGCTTTCCTTCACCTCCTCTTCTTGCCTCTCTCCTGCCAGCTCCTCTCCTACTGGAGCGGAGAGATCCTCCTGCGCCCAAACCGTCCTCGCTGGGGAATTAATCGCCCCCGCCCGCCCCCGCTCTCGGTTTTGTTCCCCTCGTGGGGAGCAGAGGCGATCGGGACGAGCCAAGACTCCGCCACCGCGGTCACCCCCGCGACGCCCCCAGCCTCCCTTCCCGCACTGTCACCGCACCTCCGCACGGCCGCGGGTAGCAGCGGCAGCCGCCGGCCGGGCCGCGAGGGGAGCGCGGGGCGGAGCGCGGNGGGGAAACTCGCTCGCCGCTCCTCCGCCCGTGCTGGGCGCTTGGCAACCGGGGCGCCGCGCATGTGGGACCGCCGGGGACCGCCGCCCCCCCGCCGGGCCCCGCGTCCCCCTCCCCGCCCCGGACAAGGCGTTTAACGTGCCCAGGCGTGAAGTATGGCATGCAAAGATGGTTTCTGCCAAGGAGCCAGCCATCGCCATGTCCTCGGGTCTCTCCATCGCCCTCCTGCACTGCCTGTGCCTGGCGACATGGTGAGTACCCCGGCGGCGGCGCCGGGGGGCCCGGGCGGCCGGTCCGGTGCCGCTGCTCCCCGCGGGCTCCCGGCGGCTCCGCTCACCCGCTCCCTCTTTGCCTCGCAGTCTCACCGGGCCGCCAGGGCAGATCAAAAAAGAGGAGAAATTGTGGCCGGAGAATTTCACCAACATCCTGAACAGCCTCCTGGATGGCTATGACAATCGGCTGCGACCGGGATTTGGGGGTACGGTGGCGGCGCGGTGCCGGCGGCGGGCGGGGGGTCGCTGGGCAGGGCCGGGGGACGCAGCGCTCACCGGTCGGACCGACCCGTTACTGACCGAAAACGTGGGGGTGTGTCCCCACTCCCTGCTCCGGGGTCCGAACCCTCCGGAAAGGGCCGGCAGCGAGGCAGTGCCTGGCCCGAAAGCCCGGGGGGTGCTGCGCAGTCCCGGCCGTGGGGGCCCCGCTGGGGCGGTCCCGGGCTCAGCCCCCGCTTTGCTGCTCTGCCCACATCCCGGGCTCGGGCTGCTGCTGCTGCGCTGGAGGGAAAATAAGCCCTGAAGCCCTTGTGCGTTGGCTTGATGGGGATGGAGGGATCTGTCTAGCACCCAGATTCTTCTCGTTCTTGGCAGTTTTTGACCCGTAAATGCCGCGATCGGGTCCTCATAGAAGCAAGTGTACTTTCAGCAGCCTAGGAGGTTAGGTCTGATGGATTCTGTCCCACTAGTTAGGGAAAATCAGAGCTCAGGTGCCTGAGCTGTACCACAGTTGCTGAAATTCCAGCTTTGATTTAGAAGTAGTAGACTTAATTGCTGTATAGGAATTAGCTGTGGTGGAGTTTCAAATTTGCCTTCACCTGTGCTCTGCATGTGGGGGGTTTGGGCCTCTTCCTTTTCTTAGGCTGTTAAGATGCAGTTTTGTGATGCTGAAGAAACAACCAGACTTGCTGTTCTTTATGATTTTGATGTTTTTGTGTAGGGACTTGGAATGAAAAATCATTAAGATTCAGGCAAAATCAAAGTTTATTTTGTAATCTGGAATGAAGATATCAAAAATGCCAATTGGAAAGTGTAAATAATATAAAAATATTTGTAAATGAATGCTACAGCCCTTTTTTTGATGGTCAAAGCTGTAACGAGGTTTTTATAGGCTGCTTCCAATACAGGATTGAATGAGATCCTTGCGTAGGTTTATGTTGCGAAATACTTTCTCCCTCCTCTGAAAGTACCTTCTCCATACATGTGATCCATCCACACTGACATGTATGCCAGCACATTCCCCACACGCCATATGCAGTGCTCACATGCATGATCGTGATTGTTAAAGGACAACACCTGGCACCATGGACCACTCTTATTATTTTGAGTGTATGGAGTAAAGGAGGCCTTCTTAAGTTAGCTTACACATTAGGTGAGAAGGAAGCTAAATTTATTAACACCCGGAGGAGTCATTGGGAACTGAGAGCCTTTTGCAATTTAGTCTTTGCGGAGAGGTTACAGACACTTCTGCACGCGTACAAGAGATGTGCTAAGTTTGGCATCATTTTAGGTTGAATGCCAACTAATTAGTCATCTAGCAAAGATGCTTTATGAGCATTATCAGATTTCCAAAATTAAACAACTACTAAATATGTAATACATGTTGATTTTTATTTTAATACAGTTGTCCTTTGCAGGATGTTTTGCAAGAGAAGGTATTTTTCCCCTGTAAGTGTGGCAGACATTCAGCAAAATGCAATCAAGGAGAAAAAGTTCATTGTATCTTCTTGAACTTCCATACTGGCAATGTTGAAGTAAATGAGAGAGGGAGGAAAAACCACTCAGATTTCAGCCTGGGGAAAACACTTCTGGGTCAATATTTCACAAAATGGGTATTATTTTGCTTTTTCCTTCCTCATAACCATCTCTATGGTTTATATTTAAACCACTTACCTCTGAATTTTGAACTTTTACGTAAAACATGAGGGAAAAATGCTTTGTTTTTAAAAACTATGCTTGCCTCCCTAGCTCCTTACAGCAAAAATTGTGTACACCTGATTTGAGAAGAAAACTTTGGATAAAAGAAATCAAACAACAATACCAACCAAAGAAAGAAATTTCTGTAATTGATAAGATTTCACTTTTTGACATTGCTTAGAGTAATAACTACAGACTATTTATTGAAGTACAGAATATCAACATCAAATTTTACCTATATTTTGGGGGTTTTTTCTGATAAATCTTTATGACAAATGGGATTTGTAGCTTAAAGTGGGTCACTCGCTAGTTTATAGCATTGCAAACGAAATGTCAAAGGGGATGGGAATATTTAGAGATGGAAAGTATAGTATATTTTGGTAATGTTAAAGCTACATCACTTTCTGATGAACAGCAGAATACTTATTTTTGTTTTGTTCTTGAAGCTGATTCACCATCTAGTTTTCACATGGCCTGAAATGAAATGAAGGTTTTATTTTAAGAACAAAAGGCCTCACAGAGGACTAACTGATGCTGATTTTAAACTTCAAATTGATGAAAATATTTCTAATTCTGGCACAAGTTATGTTTAAAATCAGACTTGGGGAGGTAGCCAAATTCTGAATTTTGCTGGCATATTCCAGAGTTACCACAAATAAAAATACATGAAGATAATACACATGCAGAGCAAGTAGAAAATGTTTGATTTTGGAAATTTCCTACAACTGGATCAAAATTCAACATACTGTCATTAATTTGCACAATTTTTGGTCGTTGTGGAGAAGTTAAATTGCCTCAGCATGCTTACAAATGTGGATGTGGTCTCCCAGGAGAGCTGTGAACCCCAGTGGAGTATGTGGAAGCTTCTCTTGGTGGTACTTATACAGGAGCATGGCATATGTTGAGGGTTAATAGCAGAATGAAGTTCCCCATGTCATTGGATTGACACCTTGCATTATAAATTCACTTTATTAAATGAATTTAATAAACTTAAAAAGTTGCTGTCACCTTATTAGGCACTGTGAGGTTTGGTAGTGTGATAAACAAAACCAGAAGAGTTTATTAAAAAGATTACTAAAGACCATTTAAGTGAAAGTTCACACTAAGTTGGGGCAGGGGAGAGAATCTAAAGAGAGAAGCAAAGAAATGTCACCTAGAAATTAAATGAAATAAAGCAGAATGGGCAGTTTCATGTAGGAAAGGAAAAAAACTGCAGCTGCTGTCAGGAAGGCTTTAAATGCATAAGCGTTTTGAATTCGAGTAGATGGAAGGTATTTAGGGACTAATGAGTAAAGTAATGCTATATGATGTTTGAAAACAGTGTGATGGAAATGAAGTTCATTCCCTACACTGTATGCTCTGTTATATCATTATCCTGAATTTCAACATGCAGTTTATAATCCAAGTGTGTTTCCTGGTCAAAACCACTCTATAAAAACAGAGTTTTTACAGAAGCTGCTTGTAGTGTCATTAATTAAAATCGTCATCTGCTGGAAAACTCGAGGAGTACTACCATAGTACTATTTTGATTCAGCCATAAAAGTTTGAAGTAAAAGCATTTGTAGCTAAACACTCTCTCCAGTTTTCATCTGCTTTTAAAAATTTTGTGTATTACGTGAAGAAAAATAATAGAAAGTTACACAAGCTGTATTTTCTCCGAAAATCACCTTTTTACTTTTCTGGTGATTAGTTTCAAAGTGACAGTAGAAGTCCAAAGTCTTTGAAAGGAACATTATTCACTTGAAGTAAAAGGCCTGCATCTGATTTGCCATTTTAAACCCTTACGTGGTTTCAGACTTTACCTGAGCAACTCTTGACGTTAGCAAGGGCCTGCAAGAGCTGATTCAAGCCTGTATTGGATGGTAACTTTAAAAAATGTAATGGTGTCTTTGAAAATTTCATGATACAGTAGCTAATCACACTTAAACCTGAACTTAGGGATGTAGGAAGGAATAAGGAGACTGAAGCTGATGAGGGTGACAGCACTGTGTGCTGCCATATATCTGCTAATTTTTATGAATTGTGCCTTTCAGAGAACATCTAATCTCTGGTGTCTTGCTTTTAATGGCCAAATGTATGGCCAGACCAAAGAAGGAAAGTGGTGTGTGATTTGCCTCCTGCCCAAGGTTCTTAGGTTGACTGTGAAACCCGCTGACCACAAGCTGCCAGCATTGCCCACAGCCTGTTACTGGCGCGTTGTGTGGTTGCCCATCAGTTGGTGAAAGCTGGAGCCCTCTCCCTTCCTGAGTTCTGTTCGTTTGTGTGAGGTGGAACCTGGCATAAGTTTTGAATCTCACTGTCAACTACTGGTGTTAGCTCTATGGCTTTCTCTTTGGAAATTGCCACATACACTGCTGAGTCCTAAACAGAAGGAGCAGGGCTATGTCCAATCATTTCCCTTTTTCTCTTCTTCCCCCTTTTGTATTCTTTCTCATGATCTCTTAACTGTGAAACTGCAGCTGAGTACTTGGTGGAAATAAATAATGTTGCCCACTGTCTCCCTTAGAAGGGTAGGAGAAGGATTCTCTGCCCCATCTAGTCTGTGTGTTGTTCAGCTGATGAGCAGCATTTCTGAAGAGTTTAATTTCCCGTCTATGCAGGACTTTAGTCAGAAAATAAACACAGAATACATTTGAAGAGCAAAGGCAATTTTCTGTTTTTAGAGAAAATAAAAATATCTGCATGATTATTTGCTCTTACTGGGAACTCAAGCATACCTTAAAGGTTCCATTGCTCAGCATAATAGCCATTATAATTTGTTTTTACTATTTAGATTGCAAATGGACTTGAAGTGAGCATTGAAAAGTGAAGCGGGTCATTTTTTTTTTCCCGGCAGTTGTCCATTCTTTCTCAGCTGGTGACAGTTGATGACTCAAAGCTTAACAGGATATGGTGTTAGATACCTGTAGGTGACAGATTTGAATTTGGCCTCGGTTAGTAATGCTTGAAGTCATTACCATCTGTCTATTGTTCGGTGATCTGTATAAAATTAGCTGATATTCTTAGTCCAGTTCTTAGTAGACAGGTGTCCACATCGTGGAAACTGGCACCAGTATCAGGCTTACTGGCTGTCTCAGCAGAGATGATTTGCTGATAAAAAGGCAAAGAAATAGTAATCTCCTAATTTCTGAGGTATACTTTTCCCTTTTCCGGTTCAGACATGCTGATGAATGAACATACATAGAGACAAAGGTTATTGTGTGCTGTTGTGTTAGTTGCATTGTCTTTTGGTAGAGAATGTAATCCATGTGTTTGAATTCTGCTTTAATTTTTTAAAAATGACCAACCTAGTTCTAGCTTCTGAACAGAATTCTTACATATAGCAGGTGTCCTTAGCTGTTCTTTCTGATAGAATGAAACAAGAGAACGTGTTTCATATGATGGTTTTTTTTTTTTTTTTCCCCTCACTTAAAAAATGTCAACCCTTTTCAGGCAGCAAGAATTTGGAAAGAGCACAAAATCTTTCACATGTAGTTATATTTAAAAAAAAATCTGTAGCAACTACTTTTTTTTTTTTTTTAAGGTAGCAGTAGGAACTGATGTAATGTGATTTTATGTGGTTTATATATCCTGGGATTGATCTCATAATAGCAGCAATAACTGCACAGCATTTAGACTGTACTTTCTATGCTGAAACCATTGTACAGACTTGTTAATGTTTCTGATTAGTTGTGGGACCCTTGATGGCAAAATTTGCAACATCCAGAAAGCCTGTGCAGGATTTGAGTGTTTACATACAGCGGAGATCTCTGCAGTGACAGTTGCCTATGGAGACGCGGGGATATTGGAGCCCGAAGTCTTTCACTGGGAGCTGTGCTGCAGTTCAACCCATATGTTGACGTAAAATGCATGGGAGAGCTCTCTTATGTTCCTCTTCCCAGGGTCAGGGCCTGGTATCACTTCTTTAGCCCACATGTAACATCTCTAGCACTGAACTATTCTGGCTTTTTGCAGGGGTTGCTTTTAATCCTGCCTGAGCTTCTTTAAAGTATATTATCTTGCAAGCAGTGATTCAGACTTAACTGTTCCCACTGCAGTGTGTAGGTCTCTCCTATTTCATTGACATAAAAATACACACCAGTATGATATAAATAGTTCTTCAGCATTCCTGAAGATTTATGGTGGATACATACTTTGTGAAGATCCGTTGAGGGGTAAACCCAAATGGTCATATTTAAAGTTAATTTGCCTTCTTACAACTCACTGCATTTTATTGCCAGTAATAGAGCGTTAAGGATTCTAATAGGATCTTCTGCTTGCAGAGCCTGAGTTGATTAAGTGGTGCAACACATTCTTTTTGGAGGGCTGCTTAAATCACTAGTAAAAGTAGGTTAGGTGACTACAGATCACCTCCTCGTTGACAGGAATTCCCACGATTAATAATAGTTTAAAAAAGAAGCAGCAGCGTGACTCACTATTTATACCCCTGCTATTGTTGCCAACTGGAGTTATGTTTTCTCCTAGAACAAGAATAAGAGATAGGTATTGGTGTCGCCATAGATACTCCTGGGTTGGCATTAAGTACTGGGATGTGCTAGAAAATCCAAGATTTGTCATTCCACAACTGTTAAGGCCAATGTAGGTGGAAGATGTGGAGCATGAAAGGGCTGCAATTGGAGAGAAAGCATTAAGGAGATAATCAGCTTCACTGTCTTTGCTCATACCAGACACTGAACTGTTTGACCAAGGTTTTGGCTGCAAAGCAAAGATTTGTATGCCCATACTAGCTGGATAACTGTTATGATGTCTAAGGTATTTCTAGATCCGCATTCATCTGCCATTTTCTAGTTAAGTAAGATGTGATTTTAACATCTGTTTGTCACTCTTCTGCCATCATGTTGGACAAGCAACTAAAAGTAAACACTATTTTGTGGCCTCGTAATTATCTGAGAGTTCCTGCTTCCTTCTTTCTCATGGGTCATACTAATAAATATTTGAGAACAGAATAGCAGTTACTGGAGAGTGAACTCAAACACGGTTTTAGTCTTGTGCTGCTGCTGTAGTGTTTCTAATAGCATTAAGTCGTAGGCTTGCTGATTTGGAGATTAGCTTCTTGATCTTAGTTTACCCCTTCTTTCTGAGAAACTCCAAAAAACAAAGTTGCAAAAGCCTTTGAATGCCTATTGCCCATGAAGCTGCAATCATTTAATAAAACGAAAGAGATCAATGTCTGAGGTGAAGCAGCTCAGGCCTGTGGGAAAATCTGTCCCTTTGCTCAATTTGGTATGATTGTAAAAATATAGTGTTCTGTGAGCTAAAGAAAAGAATATACCATCAGAGGAAAAACACTTAAAGGTTTGGAGTTTATTTAAGGACTATTCCTATTTAGTTTCTTAGAACTTAAAAGTAAAGCAGTTTCTGAGAGGAGTTCAGGGACTTCTCTCTGTTACTCAATAATAAGGGAATACTGAATATTGAACTCTGTTCCTGAAAGGGATTCTTGGAGGAGCTGAGTGCAGTATTCAGTATTCTCTTAGTACTGAGTAAGACTAATAGCTATATTTCTGTACTAATTTCTGTATTTTCCTTGTTAAAGCTCTGTGGGAAAATGAATTTTTTATTTCCATGGAACTGATTGCAGAAATATTTCAAGTTCAAATGAAATAAATATTTATGTATTTAAACCAACCCTGGATAAACTGCAATAGTGTGTTTATGGGAGATCAGTTGCAACTGAATCTCTTCTATTTCTACATACAAGTATAACTGGGCTTTTCTCTCCTATCTTCTAGCACTGTGGATAAATGTCTTCACTTCTAATCTCTTGGAGCTCTTTTGCTCTCCAGGAAAACGTATCTTCAGGAAATGTCATTGGACTATGTTGTCAGTTAAATGAGTGATCTAAACAGTCATGGATTTCCCTGACCCAGGAACACTTCGTTATTTGTAGAAAAGGGAGCAGCTTCCATTTGACATGTTTGGAGAGCAACCCACTGCAAAACAAATGGCATGGTATGAAAGTGTGTTGTCTGGAACTTGGGAGTTGCTTCTTAAAGCCTCTTCAAGACAAACATGGCAAATGATGCAACTTTCCAGAGACCTCTGAGCTACCAACTGTTGTATAGTGGAATTTCTTTAGAGTTATTTTGAAAAAATGCCCTTCTGTGGAACTTAGCTTCCTGTAAAGTAATCTTTTTGACATTTAGCGGGAAAATTCTTAATAATAATAAATAATAATTTGCAAATTCTGTAGTAAAATAATTTTACATCATTTTCTTTCACTTTTTTTTTCACAGCTTGAGACTCATTCTAGGTGCAAGAAATTCAGGTTCCCTTATTTCCCATTGATTACTTCTCTTTTTATCTATTACCATTTGACTCAAAGTGACGTCCGTGAAGAACGATTTTTTAAATTTTTTTTTTCTTTTCAAGTGGGCATATTCTTCTGCTGCTAACTTTGTAGTGTCTTTCCTCCATTCATTTTTAGATTGCAAATACTATAATAAAGCCTGAATTATCAGACTTGAGCCACTTATCCTCTTTAGTAATTTGAGTTGTAGGGGTTTAGAAGCTGATTGTGAATTCGTAGATCATGCATGTTTTTTCAAACAGATACTGTTTGGTAAGACCTTCTGTAGATTTTTTTAAAAAAAATTATGATGTGAGTTAATTACCTGAATTAAGCTGTTAGCTAATGCTTTGATCACAAAATCATCATAACAGGTGGTAATTATTAGCAGCTTTCTAGCCTTTTATCTTAGGAAGAGACCTAAATCCCAGTGAAATTAGTGCGTGTATTCTTTGGTTTAAGGGGAAATGTAGAGTGTACTGTGGAGTGGATGCCCATCTAAAATTCCAAGGTAGTAGAGGAGATAATACATTGAACTGAAACTGCTTTCTCTGGTGCTTGATTTGCCATACACAGCTGTGAGAGTGCAAAACCTCTGCTTGGGGCACTGTTTTTACCAGTGTCCTAAGTATCATTAGTTCTTTCAAGACAGGCTTTGTAGCAGAATGCAGATCTTGGTTCAAACTCTAAAAAATGCTTAGACCTCCAACTTTTATTTTGGATATTAGTATTAAAGCACTTAAGTACATCTCAGGATATGGATTCAGTTCTTGATCCTGCAGTACTAAATTGCTCAGTGCTATGGCATGCTAATGTCTGTAGTCCAGTTACTACCAGTAGGTCCAAATATTACTAATAAATGCTTTGAGGGATGTGGATTTCCTGGATTCAGTGCTTGTTGTTAAGTAGAATGGTGTTTTTAGTGAGCCTTTTAATTTTTTGGCATCAGTTTTCTGAGCCGCTGAGTCAACATTGGTTTTCTGAATGGGGATTTGCATGGAAATGCTGCTTTTGGTTTACTTATGTGGTAAAGGTAATTGAGCAGTGCTTCTTATTTGAGACTTATCTGAACTGACCTCTGTTTGCGTTTTGCTCTTGCTTATCCACAGAAACCTGAAAGCGGTAACTGTTCACACGCCAGGATCATTTATGGGAATTGTTGACCTGCAAAATTCAAATTTTCTTGCTCACTTCCTTTTCATACATTAGGTCCTGTTACTGAAGTCAAAACAGATATATATGTCACCAGTTTTGGACCTGTTTCTGATGTAGAAATGGTATGTATTTCTGGGATTAAAATGCCATTTCCTGGTTCTGAGAAACCATTAGCTGCAGTAGGAGTGGATGCTTCATCTGTACTGTTCTGTCAATCATGCAAATTAGGCAAGATTAGTAACAGCTTAATTTACAGGTTATAATTAGATACATCAGGCCTGATTCTGGTCACACTTTCAGTGGGTTTTGGCTGGCTTAAGAAGTTAGCTTCATAGGATTTAAAACAGGTTTTCATGGCACAGAGGCAGAATCTGGCCTTGCAGGGAGTGTCTAAGTCAAGCCTACTGTGGGGACGATGTGTAATATCTTTGGAATTGCTTTTTGTTTCTGAAACTTGTGTTATTCTCAGGTGAATAATAATGACATCACTTCACAAATACTTGTTGACGTTTTCATTTCAGATGAATGCCCTTTGCTGATCTTTGTGCTCCTTTAAGCATCACTTTCAGCAAATGTTTGTCTGATAAGAGTTTTCATAAGTATCTGCAGGAATTAAACGTCCAAGTGACATGCATGAAAAATAGTAACAGAGGAGAAATACTGCATTTGCATGTTCTGTTATTTCTGCCTGAATGGCTTTTACTTTGAAGGTCAAATCCAGCAAAACTCTCATCAACTTCTAAAATACAGTGAGATACCCTTAAATCATACAGCAGTTGGTCTTTTTATAACATATTCAAGCAATCCCATGGAAATAACACCAGCCATATGTGCTGAACTGAACTTCTTCATGGAAAAAGCAGTTGCAGGGTAGTAATTTTCTTCCCATATAGTGCTGTTGTTCACTTTGTGGTGCACCTGATTTACTTCTATTATGTGGAAAAGTATGTGATAGTAAGGTATTTTTTCAAAGGCTAAGTTTGTGACAGCAGTCTCATGTTGAAATGCATTTTACCCCTTCACTGGTTGTCATGTGCAGTATTATGCTTATCAGAGTGACAAGGGGTACAAGAACGTGGTGCCAAGGAAATCTAGTGATATGTGCCTCAAATCTACAGTGAGGGCTGCATGGCATCTCTCAGGTTTCATTTTCATGGGAAGTTAATAGTTCTATTGGAGCAGGCAAAAGTGAGAACATGGACTGAAGATAGGTAAGGAACTTGCAAAAGGAGAGTTTGCAGCAGATACTTCCCCTTTCTTCATTAGGGATTTTTTAGGGAGCTATTTAGCAATACAGGAATTGTTTCTGGAATACTCTGTAGTTAATATATCCATTAGTGACCCAGTGTAATCTGAATATGGCTGCACTCAACAGTGAAGTGTGGTTTGATCTCAGTACAGGGGATGATGAGAATGTCTTTTTAGTTGCTTCTGTACACATTTCCATTTTGTAATGAAAATGGTTGAAATCTTACATTACAAAGTCTGTCACGTAGAGGCTAATAACAGAAACTGCTGCTTATGAGCTGTGAAGTCGCCAGCAAGAAATGACACTAGAGGAGACACTTTTCATGGATTAGCTATAAACCACAGTGGAGGATACAGTCATGGAAAAGAAGACAGATATAATCCTAAAATGCATTGCACTAGTAGACATGCCTCCTTGCCAGTGCAAATAGATATGGCCTTACAAGTAATTTCGATGGAAACATTATGCAGATGAATTTGAAATGAAGTCAGAAAACATTGTTTGGCTTAACAACAAAATCAAAACTGTAAGTTAGAAAGGACTTAAAGCTTTCCATATGACCTTTTTTAATGCCACATGATAGGTTTTTTTGTGAAATGCTTTAGCTTCCCAAGATGACAAATGCATTCTTTCATCCATTCATTCACATATGATTTCTCATGATGTGCCCGTGTTTGCAGTTCTGCAGTTGTTTGCATGTTTTCTTTGGAGCATCTCAGTGGCTTTTCTGAGGAAGTTAATGGGATAGTTACATATTTAAAAAAGAGTAAAAATATACAAATCTCTATATCATTTATTATCCATGTTTTGTGGGCATGGCAAAGGACTTACTTAGCTTTCCTCAGATAAAGCTTACTTTCCATGAGATGAAGTTAAGTTTTCTTTCCTAACTTTAAAGTGGAACTAATCATTTGTCCTGGTATTTTCAATTTAGCCAGCAGCAGCCAATCTGTGGATGTATTTTCTTTAAAAATCTATTGACAATTCTTGTCAGAGATCATTTTGTTTCCAGTTATATGCTTGACTTCAAATTCAGTTGCCTGCTTCCTGCAGCCTAATTAGGTTAATTATTCCTTAATGATTAAATGTGTAGCAGTTTATTGATATGACTAATGTAAGAAATTAAGCTATTAAGAAGTACACAAGACACTTTAATTGGTGGAAAGATGTTTGTGTAGTGGACGTAAGATTTTCTTTTCTAATGATTTCTTTGCTCCTGAGGGATTTCTTCTTTTACAGGAAACACACATGCAAATGTGATCTTTGTTTTTCTGCAATTTAATACAGGAATATACAATGGATGTCTTCTTTCGTCAGACATGGGTAGATAAAAGATTAAAATATGATGGCCCTATTGAAATTTTAAGACTTAACAACTTGATGGTTTCGAAGGTTTGGACTCCTGACACTTTCTTCAGGAATGGGAAAAAGTCTGTTGCACATAATATGACAGCCCCAAATAAACTCTTCAGAATAATGAGAAATGGCACCATCTTGTACACAATGAGGTATCTAATGTGTTTGTGTGACTTCTTACAATTACTGTATGCAAAAGTTGTACTGCCTAGACAAAATGGCAACCAGAGACTATTTAATTTGTTCCATTATAGGCTTACAATAAGTGCAGAGTGTCCCATGAGATTAGTGGATTTTCCCATGGATGGTCATGCTTGTCCTCTCAAATTTGGGAGTTGTAAGTTGCAATTATGAAATTTCTTGTAACTACAGAATTTAAATAGTAGAAGTAAATTTTGAGCAATTACTAGACTTTCTGAATATGTACGGGTATGTCTTAATATGCAATCCCTGTGCAGACGAAACTCCTGTTAAGTTCCTTGGGACTTCTATTTAGGAGGACCTCAGAAATTAAACCCAGAGAACTAAAAAGCAGATGGTGATTCAGCTGTTACATTAAACCCCACTATTCTGGATACATGGTTGCTTGAAATACATAGTTTTTCTTGGTTCTTGGGAAGGAATTGGATACTCAATGAAGTAAGAGATTCTCTGGAGAAGACAAACTTCACTTAAAACTGCCAGGTAAAAGACACCTAGGAAAGCAGATTAGCTAACTTTCTCTACAGGTAGTGGTAGCATGTTGGCATCTTAAGAAAGAGGCGTAGGTTATGTTCAGAGATTTGACCTCTAGTTGTAATTGTCTTTCTGCTGACCTGTAAGAGGAGTCTGCATGGCAAGTTCAGACTAGATAAATAACTTTTTAACTGGTGAGAAGAATCCTAGTGCGGATGGCTTTTCTTTTCTGCTTTGAAGTCAGATGTAGATTTTTGAAAAATGTCCAGACTTTGGATAGAAGGAACAGTTTGGGACATCTGTGTAACAAACAAGAGAGGGTAGGTGTGGTTCCCTGATGTGAATCCAAAGCAGAGACCTCTGAGACCCCCTGGAGATGGTTGGTGCACACTGTTAACTATCTTGTCATTCTTTTAAACCTTCTTGGTCACTGCCTCTCTGCTTTAGACCCTCTGATGGCTGGACATTAATCTGTTTTCCTTGACCCCAGAAATGGCCAGAGAACCCTCAGAGATTTTCCAGAGCATAAATTTAGCTTATACAGCTGGGTAGTCAGCGTGAAGGGGAGTATTAAAGACTCTGCTCTGATATGATTTTTCATTTCTGCCACAGTGAGACTGGAGACCAGGCACTGCAAGATTTGGTTTTGGTATCAGCTGTATGATAGGGCTGCTTTGATAGAAGGGGCTCATTCACAGTCATAGCTCTTCAGACAGAATCACCAGTCAGCAGGAATTGTGCTGAACTCTAGTCTAATATTTCCCACAGTGGAACTTAAAATAACATATAGCCATTTCAAATGTAAGACTGATTTGATTCAATTTTAACAGGAGTTTGGACTGTGTAGGGATTGAATGCTAGCCCTAAGATACGTCTTTTGCATTAAATGTAAAATGTTTCTATGTGTGTGCTTATTTTGGGGCTGTTGTGAATTTTTTACTTACCTATGGTGGCAAATATTTTAAACAGAAGTTTAAAATATTGTAGTTTTTAGTTTAATCATTCTTTTCTATAAAGAAATGTGCATCCAATCTCAAAATATATCCTCCTTGTACATACTTTTTTTTTTCAGATTAGTATATTTTAACAGTAAAAATTTAGTTAGAAATTGCTAAAATAAAGCTAAACTTTGCATGCCCAGTAAGGGCTGATCCAGAACGGATTTGTGTTTAGTCTTCACATTCATACGTGAAGTGAATTTATGTGTGACACTTGACATATTGACTTTGCTCTTATTTATTCTACTCCGAGGGTGGCTTTTTGGGGGTAACTTAACATGAAGGGTGTCTTCTGAAGTTGTTCATGTGTGTTTTACTGTTTGGTTTCAGTAGATTTGGCTTGGTATCTTAGTAAGGCATGAGAAAAAGTTTCCTATTTATGCAAACTGATGCTGTGTTGTAGATGCTTATCCAAAGAGTGAAATGATTTATACCTGGACAAAAGGACCTGAGAAGTCAGTGGAAGTTCCTGAGGAGTCTTCCAGTTTAGTTCAGTATGACCTACTTGGGCATACGGTATCCTCTGAAACTATTAAATCTATTACAGGTAGGAATCTCGTCAGTAAAAATCGACTTGAGGTAAAACTAACCTGTAACATTGCCCAAAGCTTTTTTTTTTCTTCTTCCTCTAAGTTATTCTATGGAATGTCATAGGGTATGTGTTAAGGGCTGAGAGTGTAAATCTAAGTTAGGTTTCTGTCCTTGAGATTTACATTTGCAGATTCATTACAGTAGATTGCGACAGTCTTTCAGAAAGCTAGAATGAGATCATTACTCCAAGGGACAAAATGAGCATTTAATCACTGCTTAAAATGCAGTTTGAAGAGTCAGGAGGATGCCTGGGTGAGGAAGTAATTTCTCAGCACTGTATCCACATTATGTGCAAAAGACTTCCTTTGTTTGGCGGTGGAAACAGCCCAGGATAGAAGTACAGCATACAGAATGGATTATTAAAACCATAAAAACCCTCTAGTCAGATAAGGGTAGGCACAAATACATTAGTCACAATAGATACTTCTGCTGATTTGTGCTGTAAGAAATAAGGCAAATGGCAACTACAGGCATCCAAAATGAGTGAAGTATCACTGATGAGCAGTGTGGTGGTAAACAAGCATGTTCCCAGAATATTTTTAAAATTTGGAATCATTTTCTAAGCATCAGCAGGTTTGGGTGTTGTGAGATAGTAAAAATGAAAACAATAAAGCAAATATATTTAATGTGTTTCTCTGTGGATGTTTTACTCATAGTTAAAATGGCATTTTCCAATTCACTAGAAATTTACTTCTCAGCATATAGATTATTATGAGTTAGCAAAAAAATATCCTTGCTGTCCCAGAAGACTCATTCTGTAGTGATATATTTAGACAGTTTATTGAGTTTATGGTAAAACTCCTTTTTTTGGTCTGTTTGCTTAATATGAATGATAGCATTTTAGAAAAATTTAGACTATTTTTAATTCTTCCCAGCAACTTTTGCATTTTTTTTCATTATCATAGCAGGGCTGACTTATAAACCTAGCAAAAAGCTGAGATAATGTATGATGTATATCATTGTTCTTATTGTTTTATTCAGCAGGTAGGTACCACAATGTTACGGATACTATGGTAGGTAGATAACTTGTGTCTTCGGATTCTCTTCTTCAACAACTGTGAAAAGGATTTTTAAAATCATGCTTATACAGTAAAATGTAATCCAGTATTTGTTGTATTACAGTATTTTTGATATCAGCTTCTGGATGGCACTGTAGGTACCTACTGCTTCTAGGAATTTTTAAAAAAAACCTTTCATTCCTTCTTGTTCTAAAGATCTCTTTCTGTACAAGTTAAGTAATATGAATAGCATCACCTTAAGCAATCCTACTTGAGAGTCTGAGACAGTTATTCTGCAACACAAATTTTATACACAGAGAAATATTTTCTATTTTTTTTAGGTGAATATATTGTTATGACAGTTTATTTCCACCTCAGACGGAAAATGGGTTATTTTATGATTCAGACATATATCCCATGCATTATGACCGTGATCCTCTCTCAAGTTTCATTTTGGATAAATAAGGAATCTGTTCCCGCTAGAACTGTGTTTGGTAATTATTTCTTTTTTTACTTTTTCTTGTTCTTGCTCTTTTAATAACTCTCACTAGAACAGGACTTTTTAGTGCCTTGGGGTATGCTCCATGCTAGTGCAGAAATAAGGGAATAATTTAAATTCAGAGGAAATTTTGCTATTGATGTATGAAGAATGTTGTTATATGAATCCTTGGAATCTGAAGAGAAACTTGGAATATATAACCTGAAGGGTGGCATGGTCACCTGTAACAAATGGCTGCTCAGCTCTAGGGATTCTACGTGCTTGAGGGAGCAAACTGGAAAGACCTTGCTCTGGGTAATACACTCAAGTCCTTAGTCTACATCCAGATCAGGTTTGTCTTCCAGTGGACAGTAGTGTAAGTACTTGTACTCACATTTTATGGAATACTTGTAAAATAAATTGATTTGGTGTGTGTGATGTTCAGATGTCTTATTATGAGGTATCTGTGTCATCAGTGGAAGCTTGCTATGACTAAGGCTTAGATTCTGTTACTATAATTTCATATTTAGTGCTTTTCTTTCCTGTCTGCCATTGCCATCATGAGAATGGATAACAAAAGCAAAATGATCACAAGATATTAAAATTGCCCTCATCAAAATGCAGCTTGAATGAGATGCTACAGCGAAAATAACAGAAAATCTTCTGTGGAAGACAAAGTGTAAGAATCTAAATGGAAATATGTTTCCTAACAAAGAAATATGATAAAAACATTTTAAAAGCAGCATTTATAGAACAATGTCTTGACTTCATAATGTACTGTAGTCTAAAGCAGGAAGAGAATGTTCTACTAAAAGTGTTTCTGTAGACTGATAGATGCTACCAAGAGTGATAGGAATTAATGTTTCCCTGGATGTTTCCAGTGATGGCCCATTCAAACATGTAACTGGAGTCAGAACACTGTTGGTATCACAAGTGAGACAAGGTTGATGATTATAGGAAGAAACAACCTGTAAACCTAATAAGAACCCCACTAGCTTTCAACTCAATCATTACATTAGACAAACTGGTGTATCACTTCATATGCCTTTGCAGGGGCGTTAAATAATGGTACTTTTTTGAATGGAGTATTGCCATGAACTGGAAAGACAGAATTTGTATTTACAGACCAAATTAGTTTTTTCATCGAGATTATGGAGCAATATATGTAATATGTGTAATAATGTCCATATGTGAAGCTAAAAAAAAAAGTTTGGACATCCACTAACTTACAGATAAGTCACTAAAATGCATTTGATAGCAAGTTACAGAAAGTATGTCTTCCTAGTTTTGAGACAAATTGTGACAGGGACCCTGTTTTCCAAAGGTTTTTTTTTAAAGGAAAAAAGAGATAGGCAAGAGGTAGGAATGAAGCCATAATGCTGCTCTGGTACCAGCTTTCTAGAGGAACTGTCAGAAGAGGCTAACCAAAAGATCATTCCATTGGACACTGCAGGATTAGGGGGAACTTGGAAAAGGTAGCATGAAGGACTAAGGGACATTGGTTCGTGATTTCTGCAGTCAGAGCTTCAGACACCTAAAATCTGGTGATTGTGGGAGAGTGGAAAGACAGCATTATTTTTAGAACAACTTATAGCCATATAAAAATATATGAATAGTATTTAAATATAAAAATTAATATTAAAAATTTATGTGCATTTTCAGTCAGAAGCTTGTCAGTATTTAGCTCGGGATAAATACAGTGTATGTGCAAATATAATATTTTTACCAGAACTTAATTCCCTATCCTGTAAATCCCTATGACACATATGGGCGGTTGTACTAGCAGCTCCAAGTCTTCCAGAAGAATGATTTAATAGGGAAAAATCTGATAAAGAGTGTCAGTAAACTATAATATTATCACAGCCTCCTGTCTCCTCCTTGTTTTTGGTTAATGTTTGGTCATTTATTTCACTGTAACCTATTTTTACATTTATTAAACAAATGTTTTTAGAAACAATTCAGATGAACTTTTTGCCTGAAGTGGACAAAGGTCCACTCAGGTCCTTAGAAAGGATAGGGCTAAACAGGGATGTGTCTCCTCCAGGGAAAAAAAAACCGAAGCAGCTTTCTATAATTAATTTTTTTTTTTTTTCGGACTTAAACATTTTCAGTGGTGTGGTTTTCAACACCTTCCCACTGAAGAAGGTTTTGTGAGCTTGCATCGGTATTTTTTATCCTCCTGAAAACTCTGAGATATCCTTTGAGCTCTCATTACCCGGCTATTACTCTTTTTTCATTTTTCTTCTTTAGTAGGAAGCATCGATTTCATGGTGACCAGTTCCCTGTATGGCAGTGTGTAGGTGAAGCTTTTTTTTATCATACTACCTTGCTGGAATACCATCATTTAGCAAATAGGGATGTGAGGAATCTGTTGAAAAACATATCCTTAATGAGTTTAAATTCTTCTGAGCATAAGAATTGCATCTTGAATTAGAATGGGTGCAGTGTTCTTTTCATAAGAGTAAAAACATGTGTATTTGTAGTCACTCATGCTTGAGGTTATCATACTAGAATTTATGCAGTGTTCACTACATACTTGGGGTTTTACATTTGTATGATATGGGGTATTTTGGATGAAAACAGAAAAAAAGACCCCATTCATTTGTTTTAGTACAGCAGGTATTTGCATTTGAAGTATTCCCATGAAGTGGCCATATTTTGAGTTCAGTGTTCATGCTTGCACACTTTTTAATTAAAGTTGTTCTTTTAGAAGATGAAATTCTAATTAAATTTAATTGGCTGACTAGTAGCAGAAGGGTTTAAAAAAAGTGATAGTTTCTTAACTAACAGAGTTCTTAACTTAATATTTTTCCCTAGCACCAAAATAATTTGTCATGACTTAACAGCTCCTGGATTACAAGTGTGATCAGAGGCACCGATGCAGAGTAATAGGTGGCACTCAGAACCCTTAACAAGCAAAGTCATGTTTTTGTTGCATTCTGAGGAGTATTACCCAATTTAACAACTTAAATTTTATTCAAATGTTTAGAAAATAACTTGTAAAAAATTCTACTGAACTTGACGTGAAAGAAATATGAAGTGAAGGCTTCTGTGTCTTCTCCATGTGAACTGTAGATGATCTGCTAAAGTCATGGCTTCCTGTGCCTCCTTTAAAAAGTGGTGAACTGTTTGTGGGCTTGGCTGCTCATGGATATGTGATGGTTGCCATGACTTAGATCTAATGCAGTATTCACAAGCAGCTGCGAAGGACTCACAAGTGATTTAAAATTCTTTGTTTGAAACTGCTTGCCAGTTCTTGCTTTGTTTTACTTTGATTCAACAGTTCTTTTGCTTTATTTTTTTTAAGGAATAACCACAGTGTTGACAATGACGACACTGAGCATCAGTGCAAGACATTCACTGCCAAAAGTATCCTATGCTACTGCCATGGACTGGTTCATAGCGGTTTGCTTTGCCTTTGTGTTCTCTGCTCTTATTGAGTTTGCTGCTGTCAACTATTTTACTAACATTCAAATGGAAAAAGCCAAAAGGAAGACGGTGAAGTCCCTTCTTGAATTTCCAGTTGCTGCAGTGCAAAGAAAAAGAAGTACAGAAGAGACATTCACGGTAAGTTTTCAGCTTATGCAAACATTTTCTGTATTTTTGGTAGCGTTTCTTGGTAAAAATTGGCCTTTAGCTTCCTCCCAAGTTCCTTTTGAGATAATGATGCAGTGTACATCAGCTTAATGGAAGGCTAATACTACACTATATTTGATTATAAAAACCTGTAAAACATGATTTCATTCTTATTTGCATTATTGAATAAACTTGGGGAGATGGAGATGATGTCCATCCATACCTGAAGTCTCTTCTATGTTTGTGTTTTGGTGAAGGTCAGTTAGGATGGGTATCTTGAGGAAACTTAGTTTCCTTTTGCGCTTTAATTCTGTATAGACTGATTATACAGGCCAAGATATTGCAGATTATAAGGGCACCATGTTATCTTATGTGGCTAAAGACTTTAATGAATTAAAAGATGCTAAAGCATTGCAGTTGTACCTTGAAGCACTTCCCTAAACATCACAGTTCTCCTTGCGTTGCACGTGTTGCCTATCAAGAGTTTTCTTTCTTTATCGGTTACAGTTTGAGGAATTTTTGAAGAATGCTGGGTGGAAACTTTTTGCCACCGTAGATAGAATATTTATGTGATTTGTGTATCTTTGCGCAGTAGTTCACCTCAATTCCTGGGTTTTTAGGGCTCTGTTTAACAAAATGCTTTCCTGCTTTCCTAATGCTTTGGATTAAGTGTGACTTGTGTGAGAGCTGTTTTAGTGTGTGGACTAGTTAATAAGGGCTTGATCTCATTTCCAGTAGAGCTCACTGGTGATTACCCTTTCCTCCCTTTTCCTGTTCCCAATAAATGGTGCTTACTCTCTGCTGCATCTATTCACGAGGCACACAGCTGACAAAGTCATTGCCGCACCTGTCCCAGCCGCGTGGTAGGCCGGTGCTTCCCAGCCATGACTGACTCTTGGCAACACCACTCCAGAAGTGAGACGCTGACAGCAGCGTTGTAATTGACTTACTCTTCCTGTCAGGCTGACTTTGTAATTTCCTTTGGCTGAGCCAGGATTTAAGAAGTGCTGTTTTAGGCTAACTCTTGTTAATTTTGTCTTCTGTCTCTTTTAACATCTCGTTTGTCTCCTTCTCTATTCATCTTCTCATTTTTGCCTTCCCACCCCTTCCATTTTCTATTGCTGCTCAGCTGCTGTCCACCCACTTCCATTTTTCTTCCTCTTCTTTGCTCTCCTACTGTAGATACTGTTTTCAATCTCCTGGATATGTTGTTCTCTTAGCTCCTATTTCTGCTTGAAAGGATAGATGTGCTCCTGAGGAGTTTGTTATTTGTCACTCCATTGGCTGCTGGTAAGAGACAGGAACCAAAAAATACGTTTATAGGAGCATGTACACCTTGTACACAGAAGTTATTAGTGCTACGAGCTTATGCTAAGCTTCTTGACTATGCAGCATGAAGTTTAGTAGAGTATCTTGGCTGCTCCTGAGGAGTGTTGGTAAATACTGCTTTTGGTGATTGGTTTTATTTGCATGCATAGGAAAATAAATTCCATAAGAACAGTTTAATCCTAGTTTTATCTATAAGATTTTATTTAAAACAATAGGAAAAAACAGTAGTTTTCTCAGGTAGGTTAATAAAACTGTTATTCTTCTGGAGGCTTAAGAATTCTTTTGATTCATGGACAGAATTGCTTAAAGTTATTAGTGTATAATGCCTAGCCATTTATATATATTTTGGAGAAATTTCTCTTTTTCCCCTTTTTTTTTCCCCCATCGTTGTTACTATTATTATTATTATTATTATTATTGTTATTACTATTACTATTATTATATTATTATTATTGTTATTACTATTACTATTACTATTATTATTACTTTAAAAACAGCAGCAGCCGAACATACACGGCTTCACCCAACTTAAAAGATAGATAAAATGAGATGTGAACAGTTCTATTCCACTGCTTAATTAATACTGCTGTGATAAATGTGGTAGCATTCTTACAGATTAGAAGATTTTGAAAGCACTCAAGGGAGCAATCTACTCAAGGGGTTACACATAATGTTATGAGTATGTGAGTGATAGTGTTGATTTTACCTGGAACTGTTACTTTTTTTCACGGCTTTCTCCCTAATTGTGCCTATACTAAGACTTGGGACTTTGCTCTTCCAAGGCAGGTGTACAAGGTGAGCCCACAGCTACTGTTATAAAGGCTTAACTATCGTGCAATCGTTTCTATGACTAGAGCATTACTTCTGGTCTCCTGCTGTGCTGAACAGAAGCTAGGATCCCTGCTCTAATTCTCTACAACCTGACATGGATGTTACACTCTGCTTTCCAACCTGACGTGTAAAATACTCCTTGCTATATTTTGCTTATAAGGATTAATCTAGAATTTTCTTTATTCCTTATTATTATGTATTATATTATTTTATCTTTTATCATTATTATGTTATTTCTTTATTCGTTATTATGAATCTGATTTTTTGTTCTGCACATGTACTGTCTAGTCAGTGCTGATTTACTAGAGATAATGAAATCTCAGCTTCCTTGATGCTGAGATTGGTGGTGAGTTTGTGGTGCACAAAGAATGCAGGATGGTAGCTGGACTGTAGCATGTAATCTGTAAGCAGTGTTTCTTAACATAAATCTACACATTTTTTCTCCATGGAGAAATGATAGGCTTGATTTTTTTTGTGTTTGAAAAAGTTCTGTACTTTACTGGCACTCTTGTGATAGAAATTCTGTTGATAGCAGTACAATTGCCAGAGCTCAAAGAAAAGTTATATTTTAATCTTGAAACTTTTTTCAAACAGACTTTGCCTATAATACTAAATTTGCTAGTGGTCCCAAAATTAAAAATTTTCACTTAGCCCAGGGAGGAAGTGTATGCTAATTGGGAAAGAAGATGCCTGAATACCTAAACCTTACAGTTCTTTCTGCTGTATATCTCACCATTTGCAACCTGCTTTGGATCTTCTACTAATTGAGGGGGGAGATCCATGTTAAACCTATTAGACTTATACTTTAGCCTGCCTTGAAATGGCATACAGGTGTCTCTGCCTGCTCTTTTTGCAAGTGAGGTGCCATCTGTGTAGGTCCCCTGAAAAATTACAGAGCAGTTGCGGTTGTTAAGGGATGGTGCTATTATATTTTTAAATGAGGGTTTTGTTTTATGAGCTGTAGATTCTGCATTATTAACTGGATGGTTTCATGCATTTGACCTTTTTTTTCCTCACGTAACATGGTGGGATTGTCTTTGAAGGATTCTGTGAGGGAGCAAGTTGGGTTATAAAACTGGATTAGCTATAGAACATGAAGATTTTTCTATCTGATGATATTAGAAATTAGGCATATTAGTTGTAAACTTTGGTAAAATAAAGATAAATTGCACATTATTAGAAGTCCTTTTTTGATGGGTACATCTTTGACCAGTTTCAGACCACAGAAATAAAGTGGGTTTTCTATATTGAATCAGTTCATATATTAGTCATGCTAATTAGAATTTTTAGTAGTGGATTATATTTCTCTTTTCAGTCAAAACAACTTTTTAGTTCTCTTGGATCAAAGGGTACTCTTATAATTTATCATTGTGATCAAATGATTTGGATATATTACTTCTTATTATATAACTCTTTAGTAGAACCAATAAATCTTTACTGTAGCCAGTTTGGGCTATCTGCTTTTCTAAGTTATTCTCTTATGTAATTGTATTTACCTTTTTGAAGCCACATGTTGGTTGTGACTGATGCATACATTGATTAAAGTAAGCATTAATGCAGTTCAGAGGCTAGCCAAGTAGTCTGAACTGTGTTAATTCCAACAAAAAAATCCTTGGCATCAAGCTAATTTACTAGGCTGAGGGTGGCGGGAGCAAGCCTCCAACAGCTGCAGATGCAGTGTGTGTTCCTCTATCACTTGATTTGACTTTAGCTATGGTAATGTTCAGTATTTTTTTTATTCCTTCCCCTCCCTACCCCATTTAAACTCTTCTTGTGTTCGACTTCTTGATACAAAGGTAGTGTGTTTCAATAAGGAGGAGTGCAGGTCTGCAGTAGACATCCCAGGAGTCGGACCCAAGCTTTTTTGAGGTCTGCCTTGAGTTCACAAGGGACTTGGACAGACTTTCTGTTAGGCACAGCAGGATAGCACTGAAATATGTCTAAGCCAAGAGAGGTAACTTACATCATTGCTACCTGTGATTTCCTTGTTTTGGGAGCAAGTTAAAATGCTGTCTGATTAGAAGGAATGAACCTATCCCTAAATGTTCTGAACTACTTTCTTTAGTATAAGCAGAAATGTTGCTGCAAGTCAATGTGTGATGGAAATGAATGATTTATAGTTTGTTATTGGACTCCTGAGTCTATTTTTATGCTTCTGTACTATTTCCTTTTTACTGTATTCCTATGAAGTTTATTTTTAAAGACCTACCCAGTTTTGGAGATGAAGAATGCTACTGAAAAGTAGTCTTCAAAAAATAGACTCCTAAACACTGGTAACATGAGTTTCAACCTCAACTGTTTGTTAAAGAGTGTGAAACTCGGGAAAATCAGGTCAGACTCAAAAAAACCCTTTTGAATGGAATTATTTCTTCAAACTCAGTCACAAATAGGTTGTAAATCTCAATTTTTCTTCCTCTTTTGTGAAGACTGTTAAATGTCATCATACCTTTAGCAAGCCCTGTAGTATCTAGTGGGGGGACTCGGGGGTCAAGCTCTTCACTGCCATGTAGGCACACACTCCTCTCCTTTCTTGGGTGGTATGTGACTGGCATGCACCTCACAAGTTTACAAGAAATGTTGTCATGTGGACAACCTGCACACTGCTTTTGTGTGATTCAGATGTATTTTCTCTGGTATGAAATACTTGTCTTTTAGTCATGTATGGACACAGCTCAAGTTACGTGATGGGGTGGGAGAAAAGTGGAGATCCTTTGGCAGCCCTTGGTGAACAGACATCTAGAACAATTAATCTGGCTGATGGTCAGCTCTGTGCCCCAAACTCCTGACTTACAGAAGAAAGACTGAGCCCGATAAATTGTTTTGATGGGCTGCATACAATCTTGAGGTTATAGGTAGGATACTTCTTTTTTTAGTGTATGTGCCATTTTTTTGTTGTTCTTAATCCCTGAAGCTGATTAATGCTGAGATGTCAGCAGATAAACTCCTGTGTCTATGGTCTAGACTTTAGGTGAAGCTGAAAATTTTAGCCTCTGGACCAAAACTTCTATTTGAATACATAGACATATTCTGTAGTAGTGAGGTACAAAAAATGTACCAGACCCAGAGTAGTACCACTTGGTTACTTTGCTCCTTTGGAGTAGTAGAATAATAGCTTCCTTTTTCCCAGCAAATAGTGGAATTAAACCCTGCTCCCTTATATGTGAAAGGAAGTATCTGAAGAGCAGCTCAGCCTTGATGGCCGTACTTGGGCCACAGGTCTGGTTATTGGACTCCTTATGTGGATGCATAGCCCATCTCCTTTGTGTGACTTAAACAGTCCTGCAGTTGGAGCATCATTTCAGTTTTTAAGTATAATGACCATTTTTTTCTGCTTCACTACTTCTTCACTGCCTTGGGTGTTACGGTTTGGGTGTTTTTAGGGCAGTGGCATTTAAAACTCAGATCCTAATGAAGGACGTCAGGCTCAAGAAATGCAGAGTTCATCTAAATGTAAGGGCAGGACCATACAAATGGAGGCTGCTGTGCCACGTGAATAATTTCATTGACACGTCAACAATTTTCTGCTGCTCTAGTTTCATTAGTCAACATTTTTGTTGATGATGATTTACAGTCAAGATATGCTAGCATAAGGTTTAAGTAGGATGAGAGTGGATGCAGATCATAAACAACTGGCACATTTTGTACTAAATCCTGTGTGAAAGATAGGACGGATTGATCACCTGGGAGAAGGCTGCAGTGACTTAGTGGGAAATTTGAATGTTTGGATACCTAAAGATAGAATAGATCCAAAATGGTTCATAAAATATTTTTTTGGGTGTGATGCTCAGGTACAATGTTTTGTGGGGCTTTCTTTGCTTCCTTGATTTTATTTGCCTTATTGTTGTTTTGCTTCTTTATATTTTGGGAGTTTTCTAGGGTTTTTTTGTAGGGGAGGGATATTTTGTGTTTGGGACTTTTTTGTTGGCTGTTTTGGTTGTGGGGTTTTATTTTTGGGGTTTTTTTTGTGGTTTGTTTGGGGTTTTTTGTTTGTTGTTGGTTGGTTTGTTTTGGTTCTTTTTTTGTTTTGTTTTATTTTTCACTTGGTTCACTAGACTTAGACAGTCCTGCTGATCAACTGGCACTATTCATAATGTATAAAGCTAAATATGTTCTCAAACAATATGATTTGGGCATAAATATGAGGCATAAAATTTATTTGTTAAATATTTCGCATAATATGTCTTTTGAAATTGCACAAATTAAAATGCTATATTAAAAAATTTTGTCTCTCCTCAGCAACCTAATGTTACTCTACCTTTAACATGGTTGGTTGTGGAATGAATTTAAACTGTAAGTAGAAACATTTCTCTACTGCAAAGTGAGCAAAGTAATTGATGGAAGTAGGCAAGGTGGTATGGGATTTATGCCTAGATTCTGACCCAACTTAACTGTGATGTAAACTCCACTGAATTCCAGAATTCAGTTATAATGAAAGTAAAAAATGGCAGGTTGTTTGATCAAAGGGGGCATTTAAAGGTGGGATTTAAAGATGGGCAGTGAGTTTTTTTCTTATTGTAGTGGAAATGTTTTTTGTGTTTTTTTTGGGGGGGAGGGGGAGTTGTGTTTGTTGTGTGAGTTTTTTTTAGTATGCACAAAAACAAGCAGAAATTTAGTTGCAACACCTGGCTGATAACAAAAAGTCCTTCTGGAGTGCTATCTCCTCCAAGCTTTACTGGGAAATGTTATAATTGATCATTCTTCAATTTTCTGTAAGTATTAGAACTGTCACAAGGTAGGCAAGGAAATATGAGGGATATTCTTAGCTGTTACTCATTTGATGCTCAAATGCCTGACAGTGTTTACTGTAAGTAGTGGAACACTTTATTTAAATAGTATTAGGATAAGACTTCTCTTTTGGAAACCAAAGCATAATGCAGTTATTTTAAAAAATATTACATCCCATTACTTTTAATTCCAAAAATACATGTGAATGCCTTTCTGTCTCATTGTGATGATCTACTAGAAAAAAAAATACTACTATGCTCCAAAAAAACATATTCCTTATGTTCTTTTCATTAGAATATACAATGCCTGTTTCTGTTTAATAATAAAAAGTTATTTTCCTGCCAATACCAGTTGCAGGCATTCATATAGGTCCTATATTGATATAATGGCAATTTCCTTCCTTTTATAGATCTTTTGTAGAGGGAAATGTTATGTAGTCAAAAAATATGTGGTAGTATTTCAGAAACACCGGGTCAGGGCAATCCTTTATGGTGACAAGGGTAAAATTTCCAGATTGTTCAGCATTAACCCTTGTGAATTGTTCGGGAGTTTATAGTTTTCCCTGCGACACTTAGTATTAAATGATACCTTTGAACACAAGACTCTTCATATCTTCTGCTTAAACCTCTTCATGTATTTATATTTAAATTTTAGTTTTGTTTCCCCTCCACAAAGTTTTCAATACTGGTGCACCCAATGACACCAAATCGCATTTGAGGTTCACAGCTGTGTGTGAGATTTCTGGCTGACTTCATTTTTACACTGGGAAAATGGGAATCAGAAGAAATAAGCTTTGAGAGACTTGGGAAGATCTACAAGCCAATGAGTGTTCCAAGCATTTCCAGCAAACTACTGAAGCAAATTTAACTGCAGCTTTAAGGTCAATGAAAATTGAAAGACGCAGAAAATAACAAAGGTCTTTGGTTCCTAATCAGCCATTCTTCTTCCTTTCAGTGATGTTGCACAAATCACCTCCGCAGTTCATTAGGACATGATTTAGGCTAATAGATTTATTCGCCACCATAGTTATGTTTTCAGTTCTTTCATTTTTGTCAAAATATAAATAAAATCTTTAAGAATTGTGCACACCAGTGCTTAAGAACCATATACCTGCATACTTACATTTAATACATATATATACACATATTAGTTTGCATGTGTAAGGCTTTTAGGCAGCATACAGGTGGATGTGTTTATTTGGCATAAATTTGGCATCCATTTATTTTAAAAAGTTTCTTGTAATTTATGTTTCTTTGATAACCTCAAATTCACTTTTCTTCTACTTTGTGCACTTCTCGGCATGTCTAGTGGTAGACCATAGAATGGAGCGCTCTTCTTACCTCTTTCCCCCTCCCATCACATGATTCAGATTGCAAAATGAGCAGAGTGGATAGTGGACTGGCTCTTAAAACTTATCTCCCCTTTGTTTTTCCTTTCCAAATAATTTGCACTGCTCTCTCCACTGCTAGAGCTGTGGAATAGAATTAATTGTGTTTTGTGGCAGGTGGACATGTTACTTGGTCAGATTCCAGGGCTCTGTAAGGCAACCCAAAATCCCTAGTATTATTCCAGTAAAATTCTGATTGACTGGCTCTACAACACAGTAGTAAAACAGGGTAGATTTCTCCTCCAAGTTTTGCTTTTGCTCGCAGCAGGTCAATATGGTGACTCAGTGGGATTTGGGACAAGCAGCATTGTTTACACTGATGACAACATGCTGCTTCCCTGATAAATGTCAAATAGTGTAAATTTGGCAGGCTATACAATGTCCTCCCAGAAGAACAGACTGTTTTCTTAGGAAGGATTGGTAGGGATAAAAACCTTCATCTAATCTACTTAAATGGTAGATGTTTAATAGGAAAATATTACTAAATTACCATACAAACAATTTTGTTGTTGCAGCTAAACAGTAAGTAATGTCAGACTTTTGGTGCTTTAAGCCTTCCAATTTTTGCATGATTTTTTGTTTGGATTAATTGAGTTCTCCCAGTTTGGGAAGCCCATACTCTCATACAACACATTACTGACTCTCCTGTATATTAATTTACCTGTGTCTCATTGAAGTTTTAGTAGTGCTGTCATGAAAGACTCTAATCGTATTCTTGGAAAATTAACAGAAAAGAATAAAGATGTTTATTAACCGTTCACTTTTAATTTTGTTCTACTAACACCTCATTCTTACATGCCTGATTATTCTAATAAACAATTAAAATTCTTTGCAATTTTAAAACTGCTTTGATTGTGGTGCCCTTTTCAGGAATTTTTTTTTACTGGTTGGTTTTGTGTTTGAGTTTTATATTTTACTTAGGGAGGTGAAGTATGCAGAATGGTGATTAGACTCTTGAAAGGCTTAATTACTATATTTCCCTGGGTAGGCGTGTACAGAAGTGACTTGCAGCTTCTTAAGCATCTGCCATGCATCTTAGGTGTATACCTACCCTGTTTCAACTCCGTGGCCAGCATGCCTATTAGATACAGCCTCTGACAAATCCCACATGGGAGTCTGAGCAGACTTGAGTCCTGCCTTTTCAGTATTGCATAATTAGATTAGTAGCCAGACTGCTAGGTAGCCCTTGGCATGTTAGGTTGCTATTGCAGCTGCTCTTGTTATGTTAAATAATTTATATGGGGCCAAGGAGAAGGAGAGGAATTGATTATGGAGCCAGCTTGACTGTGCATGCACTGCAATGGGAGGGCAAGATTGAAGTGTGGAGAATGCACCATCTATAACAAGGAAGGATGACCACTTGTCCTAGAATATCCAGTGGCCTGGTGGGGAAATGCTTGAAGTGTGAAAAGCCTGTGTTGCTATCCCCGTGACAATCAGGGCAGATTTGAGAAGTGGCCTCCTATCACCAAACCCATGTTCCCATCCTGGTTGCTGGGTTACAGTAGAGGATGACAGAGTCTTTTTGTGAGTGTCTTTTTACAGTCTAACTTAGCTGTCTCTCCTCAGGAAAGAGCTCAGAGCTCAATGCACTGGATACACTTGGGTGGCTCCTTCTGCAAAGGCGTGAAATTTAGGCTGTGATCCTACCCGGGGCATTTCTCTCCAGCTTTGGCAGCTGCTTGCTGGATGTCGAAGTGTTAGCTCTCTCTCCCACTAGAACTGGTACCAGATGGTGGTGTTGTGACTTGTAAATTCTGCTGTGCATTTATCCCTGGGAAAGAGAAGTTACTGCTTTAAATATTGTACTACCTCCATCCCAGCGAGAGTTACCATATTAGTGATGTCCTGTGGCAAAGATCTGTTGTGAACTAGAGAATATATTGACCTGCAGCAGTGAGCTCTCCACTTGAGTAAACAAAGGGTGCAAAAGCAGCCCTGGGATCTTGCACAGTGATGTTGTGAAGCTTTGTCATAGGGTGAGGCTGATGCAGATCTTCAGAAGTGTCTGTGTATCCAACCCCACAACTGCTGAGCTCTTTTCCAAAGAGGGCTGAGCCAGATTAGAAGAATACATCTGAATTATATTGCCAATATATGATTCTAGTTTTAATGTGCACCTGTTTTTCAGGAGTTGATGATGGCTGTGCTTCCTAGTGATCAGAGGGCCTAAGAAGGGGATTTTCTATTCGGAGTACTACTGATACTCTGTTAGCTCAGGCAGTAAGAGCTGCTTATTTTAGATTCACATCCCCAAAGGATGTGCCCATCATAAAAACTACGAAGAAATTTAAAATTGCAGAGACTGATTTAAAGCTGCTATGTAGAGCACTAACAGGCTATAGGAAGATGCTCTTGAGTTGTGCTCTTGAGCTGACTGTACAGTGCTGTACCAAACCAAGAATTTCTCACAGCTTGCAGTGTTCTCACTGCTTTTGTTCTTAAATACAGTCCTGAGGATTAGGTTCCCTGGTAATCACTTTTATCATTGCTGCATTCTTCCCAGGACTTGGCTTGTGACTTTCAAATTATGTTCTTGTTTGTTTTACAGACTCTAGGTTGGCCTTATCATAGGAAATACGCAGTGTGGTTGTTACCAGCTCTCTTTGTTCTATAACAAGATGACTAAGTTTGGCAGTTCAGTACTGCATATTGCTGTGCTGATGATCCCCTTCCCTTGAACCTCAGCTCAGCTGCTGCATGCTACTTCAGTTCATGCTAAATTTGCAATCTTGACTTCACTGAAGTGCAAAATTGCCTTGCTTGTCAAAAACTGGTAATACATACAAAACAATCCAGTACTTTATTTTTTTGGCTCAAGTTGAGGCTTACATAGACTTAGAAATAGTTTCAGAATTTCCACATTTTGTGAGCAGCTGTTTATGGTGTACAAAACATGTTAAATATTGAAGAGTGACGATCGACTCATATTTGTGCATCATTTTAGTGCTATAGTAAACAGCAGTATCCATCAAAGTTGAGCTTAAATGGAAAAGCAAATGGTGTATGAGTTGATTTTTGGCAACAGATTTATTGTAGGGATTTTTTTGTTTGTTCTGTACATTCTGTCATAGAAAGTGACCATCAGACTTCCTCCACAAATCTGCCACAGTATTTAACAATAAATTGTATAGATTTATCCTGACCTATGCTAACAGCATCTTTCATTATATTATTCATGGTTAATTGCATGAATCCACTGGTCAAGGGAAGCGTACAGCATTAATTACTGCATTTTACGCACAGTTTTAGGGAGGCTGGTTTAGATGTCCTATCATCATGCCAAATGAAATGGACTTTCTGTTCTAGTGCTAGTAAGAGGGCATCTTGCGTCAGGACATTACGTATAGGAAGAATTTGTACTCGATTCTTTCCCTAATTTAGTTCTTTTAAAGATAAAACCCATGAGAAATAGCATATGATACTTAAAATTAAAGCAAAATCTCTATGACTTTTAAAGCAGTAAATACTTCAAAAGCTTTTTGCATAGTGCATGCTATGTGACAAAATTTACCTGACTGAATTTGAACCTCCCGTCCTATCCTACAGCCTCCTTCCTCCTCAGTGAGGTATGCTTATGTATAGGATGGGAGTTTTCTAAACCTCTTTCACTGAGCACATTTTTTGTTTTGTTTTCCTTTTTTAGTTGTATTTACTAATGAATTATGCATTTGGTTAGAAAGGAAGAGTGACTATCAGTCTCTTCTGAAAAAGACTGTAGTCCTCATTTTCCCGTATTTGGTCAATTCCTTGGCTTTACTACACTCACCTATCTACCCCTGGCGTGATCAGAGTTTTGGTGATAAATGTTTGAACTCCCATCAAGGCTGGAATTCAGTTTTCACTGTTGCTAGTCTTGGCTGTTAAAAATAAAATAGGCATTAGAGCATCCCAGCCAACCTCAGAGCTTTAGCCAATGAAGATGTCTTACGACTAGAACAATATATGTATTCTTAGATTATTATCAGAGCTCTTGGGAACTTTGTTTATGCATGGACAGGAACTGTGCACTCAAATCACCCAAAATTTTGAAACTCATCCATAGTGTTTCTGCCAGTAAAGGTTCAGAGGCTGAATTCTCCTGACAGGACAATAGCAAGACTGTTTCCTCTTGGAGGAGGATATATCAGAACAAAGTACTTAAAACTTCTGGTTTGGTGGTGGTTATGATCAGAGTTTCTGGTTTGTGTGGAATTGGTTGGACCAATTGGTTGGACCTATCAGATGGATAGACTATTTCAAAGGAAGGGTGAGGCATCATTTATCTAAACAGAATTTGTTGTTTTTGTAGAAAGGCAGTCTTTATCAGGTCTGTTAAGCCTGGCTTTGCATGGTGTAATAGACTGGATGTTACGGTAGTTTCTAGGCTCCCATTTTGCATTGCTGAGCGACACAATTTTAAATGTCTCCCAGAAGTCTTACTGAAATGCCTCCAGAAAATCAGAACCTTTCTCAATCTAGAGTGAGCGTGTAAAAAATGTGCACTCAGTATTTCCTGTGGAGCCCCGTCTGGACTAGCGCGGCAGTCCTGTTGGCTCAGGACAATTGAGTGGTTTCCTGATTTGCCCTCATAAAAGAATCCCCACTTGGATAATCCCTTCCTTTCTTGGCTTGCATTTTCATTTGGCTTCTATTTGATTTTCATGTTATATTTCTTGTTTTTGTGCCTCTGATGGGTTGACCCTGGCTGATCACCAGGTGCCCACCAAAGCTGCTCTATCACTCCTCTCCTAAACTGCACAGGGTAGAGAAAATAAGACTCATGGATCAAGATAAGGACAGGGAGACATCACTTGCCAATTACCATCATGGGCAAAACAGACTCAACTTGGGGAAAATTAGTTTAATTTATTACTAGTCAAAGCAGAGTAGGGTAATGAGAAAATAAAACTAAATCTTAAAGCATCTTCCCTGCAGCCTTCTTCCTGTGCTTAATTTTACTCCTGAATTAATATCTCCTGCCCTACAGTGGTTTAGGGGAATGGGAAATGGTAGTTACAGTCAGTTCATTACAAGTTATCTCTGCCACTGTTTCCTCCTCAGGGGGAAGAATCTTCACACTCTTGTCTTGCTTCAGTGTGAGGTCCCTCCTGAGGGAGACAGTCCTCCATGAACTTTTCTGATGGGAGCCTTTCCCAGCCTCTGCAGTTCTTCATGAGCTGCTCCAGTGTGGGTCCCTTCCATGGAGTGCAGTCCTTCAAAACCAGGCTGCTCCACGGGCTGCAGGTGTGTATTTGTCAGACACAGGGGAAGTTTCTGGCAGCTTCTCACAGAAGCCACCCATGTCGCCCCTCTGCCATGAAAATCTTGCCAGGCAAACCTAATCAGTGCTTCCAAACTAAAAGGCAGTAAGTTTGTGTTTCTTGCTGTTGTTTTAAAAAAGATTAAAAGAAATAATTTTTGGAGGTAGAAAGTGCTTTGCATATGTTTATACTTTTGTTTGTCAGATTATCATTGTTGCATTATCTTTTTACTAGGGGTATATAGCATAGCTGAAATGTCTGTGAAATGTTTTACTAATATAAACTTGTATTTTACTTGAATGTTGTATTTTACTATGTTTTACAACAGAATTTGGTTCATTAAAGCTTGCCACAGAATCAGGCTTGTTTGATATTTTTATTAGTGACCTTGGCACTAATCCTCAGATGATGTAGAGTTGTGAGATAGCTTCTGCACGGAGAAGAAATAGACTGATGTAGGAAGAAGTGAGTTATCATTGTAACATTGAATAAAGAAATATGTAAGGGCCATACGTATACAACCAGTAATAAGAATTTTTGCTAGAAACTTTTCAACTGGAAAAATCAACAAGGAGGGATACCTGAGTGCTTTGAATGAGGAGAATGGGCTATTGTCATGATATTATCTTGAGTAAAACAAGTGCAAAGAAGGGATAAATGGGGGACATGATGGTCAGTGTTCTGGTGAGGCCACCCTGGCAAGGAGTGTGCATTCTGCTCAGCTTTGACAGGGCATGGACCTTGGTGCTCCATGGAGCATGCTTGTTGCAGCATTTCAAGAACAAGGTTCAACTCAAGAACACAAATCCAAACTATTACAATGACATTGTGCACGAACAACAGTTTTTCTGTGATGCATTGTCTGTGGAGCATGTTAGAAATGCCATTTCTGATTTCCATGCTGTGAGTGATTGGAAGGTGGTTCCCGGAGAATTAACAAAAAATGCACCTGTAGTTTTGGTGCTTGTTATGCTGTGTTATTTTGTGATCTTACAGTGTTATCTATTTGGGCTTTATGTGTACATATATGTGTATATTATGAGAAAAATGAGTTTCTCTCTAAACTTAAAGTTTCTGAAGTATTGGAAGTTTTCTGTGTCAGTAACAAAAAGGTGAATGCCCAGTAGGCTTTTACACAGATACGCACTTTGACCATTTGAAATAGTATAGATTATTTTATTCTAGAGTAGAGACTGTAATGGAAAATAAGTAGTGAATCAAATAGCAACAGGTCTGATTTGGTCATTTAGATGGGGGAAGATGAGGTACTATGCAAATATATTGATGGAAACAAGTTCCTACGAAAGAAATGGAGATGACGGGAATGTGAGGAGCCCGACTGTTCCCTGTCTGTCTTACCTGTGTCTGTAGTGGATGGTGTACAAAAGGGAAGAATACTGAGATGGTCGCTGAAAACAGGTGACAGTACAAGTGAGCAAAAACATAAAATGGTGCCTCTGTAAATAAATTGCACTTAATTTATTGTGTTGCTCTTTGGATCATTCTTTATGGTTGCATGTGGACTGATTGAACTCTGCATGTGGTAACTCTGTTCTCCAGCAGCAGCACTTCTAAGCTACTTCCCTAATGTAGGTAGACCATAGGAAGGAACCGAAACATGTCTCAGTTCTGGTGCTTTGCAACCCCTGTCCCAGCCAGTGGATTTTTGCTCCCCAGACACTGCTTGAGAGCTTTATAGTGGGTGACTCATACTTGAACAAAGCTGGGTTGTCCAAGGATCCACATGTAGAAGATAAAACTCACCTCATCTCATTGCCAGCTTCTCGACAGCACAGAGCTGTTGTTTTGGGCAGTGAACATTAATGACTTCCATCTGCTTAGTTTTGCAAGCCTTCAAGTGACATGCAGCACTCCATCCAGTATTACCAAGTCTCTAGTAAATGTACCTCTGTCCTGATTGTACTTTTTCATTTCAATTTAGCAGTCTTGAAAACGGCTTTACTATTCCTGGGTCACTGACAACCCTAGTATGAAAGTTTCCTAATTGCACACCCATGTGTACTTCTGCACTTCCCAAAGGATGACTCAGGCTTCTCTATCAAACAGTAAAATTAGTGTTTCTTTCAGGAATATCCAGTTTCTTCTGGTGTTTCTTCCAGTCCTCTGCTTCTTTGGATTGCAGATGCAGAAGACTAAATAAAAGGGATTGACATGCTTCTATGCAGGAAGGAAAACTGAAATTTAAGAAGGATTCTTTGGTATATCAACTGTGAGCTGGCAAATATATCAACCATGAAAACGCATAAAGCTGTGACAGTTTCAGATAAATTCAGGCCAACAGTATTACCAGTGGCAGATTTGTACTGCAATTAACAGGATTAGGGACCAGCATTCTGGCCATAATGGGAATACTATCAAGTGATTTGATTTTTTTTTTTTAAATTACGTTTTTAGATTTCTTTTCAGGTTCAATTTCTCTGTTTCCTTGAGCAGGACAGTGAAGCACAGCTGATGTAGTAGAGTGTCACTCTTGTCACTACTCAAGGCACTACTAGTACCTTGAATAACACCTAACCTGCTCTCTGTTACTGCTCCGTCTCTTGGCTGGAGAGAGCTGCTGTTGGACAAAGGAGGGAAGACATCGCTGCCTGCCTTCTTTCCCTTTGATTTGTGCTGTGAGCTTTGGCAGGGGTGTCTGGAAAGGTTGGAGGGAAGGGAAGCCAAAGGCACAGTTGGTACGGTACAGGGCAATGCTTGGGAACGTTATCATCAGAGAGGTGTAAAACATAGGATTTTTTATGTATAAGAAGTGTTTTTTTGGTCCTGTCTGTATTTAGACCTGTGTACCCTATCTGTCCTCAAGTCTTTGTCTTCTGGAAAGCAGTTAGTTTCTTAATTAAAAGATATTAATGTATTATATCTTAAGTATTATATGTTTTACGTCATATTTAGGTGGGGGACTGAAGGTTAGAATTCTTTAGGTACCTTTACAGAAGGAAGTTGGGGAGATACTAGTCTTTCTCTTAAGTGCAGAGAAGAAAGGCAGAGGCCGAGTGCCACTCCCAAAAGTCAGTAGAATATTAAACTCTGATGGATTTCCTGTTCCTGTACTTCCTTAGGTGTATTTCAGTTTCTCATGCAGCCTAATGAGTACTATTTGGTTGAAGAATATCTTTCAGAAAGACATCCAGACTTGCCTGAAGACACCAAGTGATGGAGAATTCACAACTTCTCTTACTTAATGAATGGAGAGGAGTAGTTGATGAAAGACTAATTTATTCCCTGGTTCAGTTGTGCCTGGGGAATTTATTGCCTGTGGTTGATGTGAAAAAGCACTGGCTTTATTTCTGAAAGACCAGCAATGTGGTAACTTGGTTCGGTAAATACTTGCATTTTAACAGCCTCTTCTGTAGAAGACTAGAGCTCCTAGTATATGGTAGTTATTTTTCTGGAGATATAAAGCATAAATAAACCTTCATGGCTGGTAAGTTTCATCTAGAATGGTTTTTTATCATCAGAGAAATAGGTAGCCATCAGAGAATCTTGTTTTGAGCTTGAGTCTGGAAAAAGCTGTGTCTCTAACCTGAGAATCCTTAGCTTCGTGGTATTCAGTTTGTATAGGTACTGCATCACATGGGGTGTGATGCATTTAGATGTCTTCACTCTGGTATTCCAGCCACACGTAAAAGGAACTCTTGTTTGTCACTTCATATGCTATTCAATCTTTTCTTGTGAGTTTTCAGTATCTTTGTGCTTCAGGATCAAGTTACTGGTTATATTTGTGAGTATTGCTCTGATAGTGCTTGATTGTACTTTCCATTGCTTTTGTTTGAGTGTTTATTTGAAGAATGACTAGCATTTTTTTGTAACTTTGCAGAGTACAGATGCCAATTCAAACGTGAGGAAAAGAACAAATGCCACAGTACAGTCTGAAGCTGATGGTGGGAGCCGAATTGACACAAGGCACAGCTCTGTCCAGCCTCCCTCTGTAGCTCAGGGGTCTTCTGACATTACACCCCACTCCCTTTCTGCATCAAGTCCCAACCCTTTCACACGAATCAACGCATCGGAGACATTATCTTCTGCAAGAGCTACCCCTCCAGCTCCTCCTTCTACTCCAATTTTAACTGGATTTGTATCCCAGCATGCCACAGCTGGATCCCCTTCCATTCAGCACTTGCTTGGATCTAGACTGGAGCAGATTCAGACCACCACACCTAACACATTAGGAGCATCTGCAAAGCCATCTGCTGTCACACCACCTCCTCCCCCTGCCTCCCACTCTGGCACGAGTAAGATAGACAAATATGCACGCATTTTATTTCCTGTTACCTTCGGAGCATTTAACATGGTCTACTGGGTGGTGTATCTATCCAAGGATACCATGGAAAAATCGGAAAGTCTAATGTAGTTTTGCTGCTATGTAGTAGTTCCTAAATTATACTCACATTTGATGCAGAGTTTCTTCTTTTGAAACTATTTAAAAAGGTCAGTAATTCTTATTTATAAAAGCTGTGTGCTACTTTCCCATTCTGAAGGCTGGAGTTATTGGGGATAATTAAGTTAACTCTTAACAGAGTAATGGGTAACAGTAATGGGTCTTCCTCCCTTCAGCCAGCAATGAACCAACACTCACTTGAGACAAACTACTCTGGCTGCACAGAACTTGCTTTTGGGAGGAACATGCACCTGAAAAAATCAGAGGTAGAGGTGCACAGCTGTGCAGTGGAACACATCTGACTGCTAGGAATATGCCTGTTGTCTGTTACAAATCCCTGAGGCACCCAGCACTGCTGTCTGGACACAGCATTGCATTCTCTGAGTGCGAGGTCTATGTCCTGAATATTTTGACAGTGCTTACTGGGAAAGGACTTTCCCTGCTAGATTAAAATTGGCAGAATGGGGGGAAGAAAATGAACAGTGGCAAAAGAAAAGAGAGTCCAGCCTGGGAGAGTGCAACTCCGGGAAAGTTATGCAAAGGAGTTGTAGAGCTCCGTATATTTTTACTAAGCATTATTTTGCATTGTAACCTGGGAAATTCTCACACCAAACTATAAATGAGTGAACCTTGTAAAATCTGAAATCTGATGTAATTCTCAAAATTGGATTATCTTGTTTGGTAAGGTGATCTTAAGTAGGTGATTCTTCTTTGACCTTGCTGACCAGCTTGAGTGGATTTACTCCTAAATTACATCCATTTTAGTAGATGAGGACCAGATCCACAATGTTGAACTTTTTATTTGAATTCTTTGCTTTTTCTTTGGATGCTTTGGGGTTTGGGTTTTGGTTTATTTTTGGGTTGGTTCCCCCCATACTTTCCAGTTACACTCCTGATTTCCTTTGAACACATATTCCATTATGCCCCACCCCCTGCTCCTTATGTAATGTTTGTGTCAAGTTAAATTTTCAACATAGTTTTAAAAGTGGCTTCAAAATTAAGCAAAAAATGCCCCATTTCCTGTGCATAGATAAGTGTGGCCAGGGCATGTCACTGAGTAAATGAAAGACACCCTTTTTGAAAAGGACTGCTGTGATATAAATAAGAAGGTAGACTTTCTAGGTGGATCCCAGGCTAAAAAAAGTTAATTTACTTTTAAAAGATCCATTTGTTTACTTTAAACTGTGGCATAGGAAGGTGCTTTTCTTACCAAATTGCAGTATGCAAGCAGGCAACATTATTAAAGAATTGAATTGTTAAACTGGATAGAAATTCTGATCATAAATGTTATTTTCACTAGAATGGGTAGAAAACATTGCCAATAAGAAGAAATGTTTGTACAGATCTGTCTGGCTCAGCAAATGGTTAGTGTTTCTGTGCAGGTGACAAGTGAAAATCAAAGGCCAAACTCTCAGCTATGATCTGGCTGTGACTTTAAAGGGTCTGGACAAATCCTCAGCTTCAGTTGATGGGAATAGCAGATTGGTAGCCTACTGTCAATGTCTTATCCTGCAGGACAGATCAGGTGAGTGTTGAGTGGTTCTGTGCCCAGATAATGATCAAGGGACTGCTGGAGACCACAAGCTGGTGGGATAATGGAGGGCGTGTGTGAGATTGCCCTAGACTACTCTGGGACAAGAGTCAGGGTAAAAAGACCCCATAATGGTGAAACTATGACTGTGCCTCTGTCTCTCCAAGCCTTTTAGCCAGCTCATGGCTGAGAATCTGACCTTTGACTTACGGGACCTGGGAGATGGGAAGAGGTGCTACAGCGTGTAGTATGGATCCCAGAGTGCTCTTGCATGTGTAACACTGGACTGTAGATAGTAAAACACAGTGGGAATGTCTTACCTAATTATTATAGTGTAGTGATAGAAACAGTTGCCTTAGTCTTTCTTTTACTTAAGGGATGCTCTCAAAAGGCCAGGTATGGTTCTTTCCTTTTTCATCTTTTACATCTAGAAGATGCCTGAGATTACAGCACTCCTTAGAAAACCATTATGGGCATATCACAGAACTGGAGATGGAGCACCTGTGGAAGATGTCTAACTGCAATAGTTAGTATCTTTGGATGTACTGCTAGTTGCTGTAGCTGTTTTCTCTCTAATTAGGTCACATTGTTACAGATCGTTAGAATAGAAGATAGTATGCAAGAGATTGATTATTTATTTGATTAAGCCAGAAGAAACAAAGCTAAGCTCTGGCAATTATTGATTATAATTGCACAAATGATAAAACACTTCTAGCATGAAGAGTGGTGACCTTCTGTGTGTAGAACCTAGTATTTGCACCAGAAGTTACTGAAATTACTCTTTGCTTTCCTCTGTGATGAAAACCAAGGATGTTTTCTCACAGGCAGAACTTTAAACGATTCATTAGAAACAGCTGTCTGTTTCTTCCACCCATCCCTGTATGCTGATTTTATAATCACCTTTTTCTAGTGCGTTGTTTGGTGGGATCAACACTAGTTCAGACAAAGATTGATCTAAATTTGCTATTTGAATTCACTTGTAGTTTCTGTTTCATTTTAAAGACTTATAAGGAGGAAAAAGGCTTGCAAAAATTAATATATTCCAAATATTTATTTCTGTGCTTCTGTTTTGGGAGAAAATTTTAATGATACCACAGAAAAAGTTACCTATTTTAAATCTGCCAGTGTATTTCTGAAGAACCTTCCAACACTTCCATGCCTACATTCAAAATGAGATACATTAAAAAATAATCATTATGAGTCTAGAACTAATTTATTGAACTGTATTACATTTTTATATTGCAGCATGTGAAGAAATTGCCATTATTACCTTTCCGAAGTACCTGTGGACAGTGTAAATAGGATTTTATTGTTAACAGTTGTTCTTCATTATTTTTAATCTCCCTGAATGATCAGAAACAGTAAAACAATATAGACCCTGCACTATACTCAGTGACACCATAACTTGGTAGCACAAAAAGAGGAATATGCTAAATATAGCTGCCGAAATGTTCAAAACTGCTAACTAAAATCCTAAGAGAGAACATTGCAGGTGTCATTTCAATGACCAAATAGCTTATTAGAGATGAGCTTCAGTGAGATGAACTCCACAGGAATTATTTTTTAGGCTTTTTGTTCTTTTTTTCCATTGGCTTTATTGAGCAATCTTTTTTTGATAGTATCATAGTGATTTAAAACCAAGCAAACACCTCAGGTAAGTTCACATCTATCAACAGGAAAGGAAACTGGATAGAAAGACAAAAATCTTCACAAGGAAACAGAGATAGCTCTGCCCTGATATTTCCTCAGATGCATTGTTACCAGTAGCAAAACTCCCAGATGGCAGCGATGCAGCCCTGACCACTAATGCAGTCATTTGAGAAAACAGTTAAAAACATGGTTCAGGAAGATTGCCTTCACAGGAACTGGTGTGTGGTTTGTAGTCAACTGGGAGCCCACTATTAACAAGTTGCGCTGCAATTGTGACAATAATGAAGCTGAAGAAGGTGGCAGACTTAGACCCCTGCCCTTCATGGTGACCTGAGCTCTTAGAGCTCACTAGCAGTATTGGAATCTGTTTTTCCTTCTATAAAATGAACAAGTCTCCATCAAATGGATGTTGGTAGTGCATTTCTTCTCCCATGTGTCTATGAAGGGGAAAAAAGTAGATTTTTTTAAACTGTTTAGTTATCCACTATACATTACTCTTTGATCAGGCAAGTAAACTGGACAATAATTGAATGAAAGAGGTAAATAATTTAATAAGGAATGTGATTAGAGCTCTTCTGTTAACAGGAGCTAGGAGTTACAGGTTACAGGGTGTTCAAGTGTAGCCTTGGGCATCTCATCATCTTCATCATTCAGAATAGACCTTACAAAAAATGGGGAAACCAAGTAAATGTATTTAATAGGATTTAACCAGTATTTCTGCAAAAAACTGAATGAACTCAGCTTTTTTATATGCCCAGAATTCTGTGTTCTTCCACTGCATTGTGTACCTCCTGTATGTCATTTGGCCTCAGTGAACCTTAATGCTGTAGTACACTGTCTGTATGCCATGTGAGAACGTCAGGTATGCAGTGTATATTCATCCAGTTTATCCAAAGCCTAACTTCCCACATTCCTTGTGCTGTTAGAAGTGGAGAGAAGGCCAGAGTGGAAACAATGACATACAGGCTTTGTAAGAGACACACACTGGCCCTCTGGGACATCTTCCCATAGATACTACAGATTTCCTAGGAGAATGTATGTCCAAATCCCAAAAGCTTCCAAGAGGTCTGTTTAGAAAAAAAAAGTAGATCATGGACTTTGCACACTTTCCATAACTTTTTGCTTGACTTAGAAGATTAAGGAGGATAGAAATTTTGGTGAGTTTTACCTTGTCTTCCTGAGACTTGACAATAGGGCTTGGCCTCACTAAAATAGAAGAGGTTTGTGTGGCTAGCACTGTTACGAGATGCAATACAGACAGCTGACAAAAATTCAGCCTTGGTTTTATTTAATCCTAGTACTAGATAACAGATTAGGAAAAAAGCAGCTGTAGTGTTGAGAGGCCTAGGTTTAGTATAACATCTACTGGTAATATCGATCAAGCCAAGGATGATCAAAGTTGTAGAAGTCTTACAGAACTGCAGGGCTGTGCAGGAGTAAGTTTGCAGCAGGTCTGTGCTAAGTGGGCAGAATAGGAGGTGCTTCCCTTCGTACTCTGACAGGAGTAAAGCAATAGAGCATAAGCAGTACAGCTCCTCCGTTTATATTTGGTAGAACAAAACTGTATAAACAAAATTTCGTACTCAATGAAAATCTTAGGGGCAAATAGCATTATGGAGGTCAGTATTAACCACCAGACACCAACCCCAAAAAACTAGGGGGAAAAAAAATCCAGGAAAAAAATTGAAATTAATTTAAATGACAGTATCATCTTTTAAAATTATTTATTTATATTTTTTATTGATTTTTTTTCAAGGCGTTATATTTCTTTGGCTGTGGGCTTCCAAGGTAAGTTTACATTGTTGTAAGGACCTGTACTGGTATTCACTGACACTAATATGTGTTTTTTCTTTACTTCAGTGCACTTTAAATGGGAAGTTTACTGGAAGGAATAATGTGCCATTTTGAAAGAGTCTGATATGCGTTAATTTGTGCAATCTTCCTTTGTGGGCCTCTCCTCAGAGTCAAGATGTAGCTATTTTGGAGAATGTGAGTGTGGTGAGAGTTTCAGCATGTTCTGAGTAAATCAGACTCTGAAAGTAAATTTTTGCCACATCCCAAGCAAGTGAGAGCAGTGTGAAGTACAGAGCACCCTGTAAAGATCTCTCTTTGCTAATATTATGTTCTGTGTTAACTGGAGGGAATGAAAAATGCAATTATTGTAAAATTGATAGAATTTGCAAAGCGTACTTTGTTTTCACGTGAGTTAGAAATGTGGGAGGTATTTATTTCAGAATTGAAAAGTGATGTCTTCTAGTCCATAACTTACTGCATCTAGAAGTATCTCTTAAACTTTCTTATGCTTTTTTTATTATTCCACTGGAAAGAATTTAGAAGAAACAGAGTTAATACCCATTGCAGTTCACTATATTTTTTGATCATAATTCTATTTTCATTTTCTTATGGAAGAGGAATTGAGAGCATGATGGCTTCTTCAAAATAAAAATAACAGCAGCAAAACAAAAGCCTTGGAGATTCCCTTTTTTAGAAAAATATCCAAACTCCCATCGATTTTGAATGGTTTTTTAAAAAATAGTGTAGTTTTAGCTTTTGAAATTACTAATGCTGTTTCAGCCTGGATACATATATACATATATCCCTTGAAATAATACCAATTCCCTGAATTCTGGGGAGGCAAACTCAAGATGCACTTGCTAATAGTTCTGTATTAAAAGAGTACCCTTTTGGATGAAAAACACCATGTGAGGTAGGTTTTTTTTTTTACTACTATCTTCATATAACTATTTTCAAGGAAAAGATCTGGAGGAAATGTGTGGTATTACTGAATTAATCTTCAGCTAGCATGAAGATCTGGGTTATTTCCTGCTGTTCATCTTACTGTTGTGTCAACATTTGTTTAGTGTTTTTGTGAATGCTGTATCCAGGTTGCTGTTAACTGGCATAGCAATCTATGGATGATCTGATGACATAAAGAAACGCTTAAGGAAATCATTGTTTGTGAATATGTTTTCATCCTTGGAAAAAGCTTAACCGGAGTTTGGTAGAAGATGCAGATGACAGTATGAAGCACTTAGCTGTACTTCTGAGCTCAGTGAATTGGAAAATTTAGTTGAGTACTGCTTTGTCTTGCATCATCATCTTGTGCTGGTGGCTCATCTCCATGGTAAGTAAAGCTGCTACAAGGATGGAGGACTCAGAAGTAAAGAGTGTGTACAAGTATTTCTTCAAAGTAATTTCGAAATATGAAATAGCTAACCTTATAACTAACAGTAATGTCACACTATGCTTTATATTTGCAAGCTTGAAAATCTCCTTTTCTATTAGAATGTACCAGGTTGTCAAATGAACTTTTCATAAATAGATGATCCTGTATGTACATGTATTTCATTTTTTATTGATTTGTGGCAACATTCTCTATCACCAGATGAGTGGTGGAGATTTGAGGTGTTTCAGATAACTAGAGTTCTTGAGCAATTGCTTTAAAATATTTGTTTCATAGATACATGCCTTTGCAAATCAATAGCAGCAGTGCTTTCACGGTGAAAATCGATCCACTTGTGAAAAGTCCTGGCTAGGAGTACTCAACCCATATTTGAAGGGCTGATGAAGCACACTCGGCAGGGCAGGACTGAGGGCATGTTTATTCTAAGAGGCTTTTGAATTGGAGCTGGCTTATGTCCTGCCATCTTCTGAAGCAATCTGCACCAGGGAGACTACAAGCAGAATCCATGGGGCTTTTGTGGCCTTTTTTTAAGACACCATCATAAAACTGTATTACTGCTGTATGTAGTGCTCTCACCTTCTTTACTGCCTTGCTTTGTGTGTGAGGAAGTATTTCAGTGCTTGTGGGGGAGCAGGCTGAAAAAACTGGTATAGCTAAAACCCCGAGTTTGTCTTGTTTACCTTTGGCTGGTGAGTAGCAGTGGGATGTGTCTGGTCTGGCTCCCATCTTAGTGCTGGTCCAAAGGAGGGGGTGAGGAGCCTGGATTGGTGCTTTGAGCTGGGTTAAAGCTGGTGTGAAACCACAGTCTGAGGATTCTCATCTTGCCTCCACTGTCATTACAACAGAGGTGCTCTGAGGCTTTCTCAAACCTCTGGTGTCCCCTGTGGTCATTTTTCCTCCACAAAGGTGATTTTGTGAATTATAGCAATGGCAAATCATGGACTAAAAAACCCCCCAAAATGGAAAAACAGGCCAGAATTTTTGAAGGAGACAAAATCAATGAAGTTATTTGAAGAGAGAGAAAAGGAAGAGAAGGGAAAACATGAGTATGGATGAAAAATTTAATTTCTTGCTACCAAGCAGTTATTTTAAGATATGTCCTATTAGAGGTACTAGAACTGCATCTGGCAGGAAACAGCCTAGAAATAGTTATTTCTTCATTATAATGAGAAAGTAATAAAGAAAAGTGTCTAATGTCCTATTATAAACATTTGTGTTCCATTGAAAGTGTTTTCGAAAATGGTATTTTCATTGTCAGCCAAGAAGAATTAGGAGACAGAATGGGAAGGGAAAAGGAATGAGTTTTATTAAGTATTACTGTTTCCCTTTATTTTAGAACATTCCTCAACCAAGATGTAAACAGTAACATTTAAAAAAAATCTTTCTGGGACTCTATATATTTAATTTTCAGTAATGAAGCACTTTAAATTTTAAACTTTAGCATTTAACTTGCTTTATGTTTAAGAGGTTAAATACAGAGAATGCTGTCTCCGATTTAATTCAGTTATCAGAGGGGATGTGGGTTAAGAAAAAAGCTTCCATTACAGTAACAACCAGTTTTTTTTAAGTATCATGCCTTCCTACTAAATCTGAAGACTTCCTTCTTGTACCTGAATTCATGGGAGCTGTTTAGTACTGAGCATTTCTGATAATCCAGACAGTGCTACAGCTTGTGGGCTGCAGCTGCATTTAAAGTTGCCACGTCTGAAAATGTACGTCCACAACTTGGCACTCGCACAGCCTGGGTCCCACAAAAGGCAGAGGTACACGCGTAGCCCTCTGTTTGTTTCATAGATACATGCCTTTGCAAATCAATAGCAGCAGTGCTTTCACATGAGAGCTGTTGTGTTGCTGATGTGGGAGAAGATGGGGGTCTGTGGTCAGAAACAGAGGGTAAGGAGACTGTGACTGCCTCTTTCAGAGGCTGAGCAGAGCTTATATTGGATTAAGCTACTTCTGAAAATGCCCCCTAAACTCTTTTCCAAGTAGGCGGCTTAGGAACAAGCTGAGTGCAATGTGGAATTCAACTCCAACTGCAAATCCTGCATGAGGATCAGCACATTTAATCTCTCCTAAGGTTTCTGATGCTGTGGCTAGAAGACTGAGAAGGTGTGAGGTCGCTCCTGCTGCCAGCTGGAATGCCTTCATGTTGCTGTGCATCCAAGCTGTCCTGCAGCGCAACAGGGTCTTTGGAGTAGTGGGGGTGGGATGGAAAATACTTCTTCAGAGTACAAAATAGGGCAGAATGAAAACTCTTCCTTCAGATCAGCACTGCTAATATGCACTGTAACAGCACAGAACATCCCGAAGGAGCACCAAGGTGTGTTGCAATCCTGTCTTCTCCTTGCAGATCTGCTAAACGCTTTGAAATGGAGAGTGGTGGGAATGAGACGAACAGGTCTGGTAATGAAACAGAGCATGCTTAGTGCTGCTGCCTGCGAAGTACCCACACTCTCCTGCCAGCAGCCTGTGGGCTTTCCTGGTGAGGCAGAACAGCATCACTGACTTTTTTGTAGGTATAATTATTATGCCACTATCATCTCTCCTGTAACTTAAACATTGGGAAAAGGGGGTTTCTCTTCGATGCTCTATTTTGTTGCATAATTATGCCCATTTCTCTATTTTGTTGCATAATTATGAAGAAGAAAATCAAGCTGAATTCTCATTCTTTTAAACTTATTTTTTTTAGAGAGGTTTCCTCACCTGCACACATAGAAATCATAAGCTCCATTGCAAACTTCAAGAAGGTAGGAAACACTTCTAAGCAAACTTCTCTCTATGAGTATCTCACAAAGATAGCTTTTGTTTTCACATAAAATCTCTAATTTGGAGAATATTTAATAAAAACTTTTAAAATTTTAAATACAAATTATTTTCTCTACTGAAAATGTGAATTTTATTTGTAGACATTTCACTTAAGGTAAGGCAAAACAAATGTATGTGGGTTTTCTGTTAAGCTGGAAGAGAAAGATGCTTGGTTGTGGGATATTCAGTAGCCATTTCATAAATACATGGATTGTACTTTTTTTTCCTGTGGAGAATGTGGAGATAATACATAAAACAGAAGGTGGGAAAACTCTGTGAAAAAGTTTTAAAATGCTACTTCTCACTTCCTCTCTGGATATCATATGCATAAATATAGTGAAGTCAGATAAGAAAAGATATGTGAGTTAAAAAAGACGTTCTTTGATCTTCAAACTCTCAGTAGATCTTACTAAGTATGCAATTAAACAGCTTCCCTGTATATTTCCAAGTTTTCTTTCTGCTATGCCATAGGTGAACTATGGAAGACCTAGGAATTTTTAGGTTCAATTCATCAGTCCAAGTCAGGAGGGCACTCAGTGCTGGCCTTGCTGAGTTAGGAGCATGTTTTTGCAGGTGTAAATTTTTTCCTGGTGGAGCAATCTGTTCAGCAGGAGAAGGTATCCCAGTTCTGGATAAGAGCAGCTGAGGCATTTTGCTGAGGTAAGATATAAAAGTTGAATTAGGCTTAAGGGCTGCTCATTAGCTGTTTTAAACTAAGCAAATGAACAATCTAAATCCACTCTTTGGCATGTTCTGCTACTTTTGCAGTGTTTTGGTTTGATCAAGATATGTCCCTGACTTTGCCTCCTTGCCTTGTGGCTGAGGTGGGGAGCAGCAGTTTCTGGGATGGTGTGGGATTCACATGCCTTCCCTTTAGCCACGGGCTCTCTATGCATCACATCTCCATCACCGGGTAGACAGCAGAATCTGGGCAGGGAGGGGGTGTGCATCCATGCCAGCGGCAGATAAGCCCTGGCAGTCAAGCAGCAAGGCACAGTGTGAGTAGAGTTGGAGTCCTAAAGTACAGTGTGTAGGGACTTCTGTGTGGGTTTCAATATCCAGCGCTGGTGCAGTGGCATAAACCAACTTTGATTGCTTAAAATACAGGTCAGTTGTAGAACAGACAAAAAATTTTCAGGTTTCTAAATTTTCTGGATGACTGCTAGCACTGCCAGCTGGCTTGTGCTGTGTGCTGCATCACTAGCAAGCACACAGAGCAGTGACAGTATGACAGACAGTTAAAAGCCTGTCTGCAGGCACTGTATGTACCTGCTGGTAGTAAGTAAATAAGGCCCCTAGAAGTTGCCTTGAGTTGCTCTTTCTCCTCACCTTTACCCTTGCACTCTGCCAGTCGTGCCAGTCCTGAGATTCCAAATTGCTGGGGCACTTTTGTGGGCTGTTAAAATCAGTCCATCTAACAAATGATGAGGAAAATCCTTTCTCTCGCTCTTTCGACTCACAAATTCACAGTTTAAAGGCAGAGTGGGAGATACCAACTTCAGCACTAATTCAAAGTTTATGACCAAATGAAGAACCAAAAAAAAAAAAAAAGTATTTATATTATATCTTGTGTCATTTTAAAGTGGAAAGAAGTAAAAAAAGAGAATATGGTATTTATTGAAATTTAATTTACTGTAAGCTTTTCTTTTCCTGAGAAGCCCTGTCCATTGCAACCAAAACAGCTGGGTTTAGGCTTAGACATTGCAAGAAAGACTCTCAGTGAAAAATATGAGGCTTTTGGAAGTACTTTTATCTTTGTTTTCTGTAAAAGTAGTGGCATGCAGAAAATACACACTAAAGCAAGCATAGTAAAAATGCTTTTTAAACACCCACTATTGGAAAGTCCTATTTTCTCTGTCAGTAACTTACTACTACTGCAATATGTGGCTGTCCTAAATGCATGTTGCAAGAGTTCCTATGCCATGCCAAATTCTGATGTTTATCCCTTTGTATCGGCTCATACACGGGGAAGAACTGAAAGGAAATCAAAGCAAGGGAAGCCTTGGGTTGAATTCTTTTACACTATTCTTGGTGCACATTTTAGTTGCATGGAACAATGTAGCCGGGAGGATTTGAAGAATCACAGGTTAACTAAATTTTTTGAATGGTATGTTCAATGCTGGTCACCTGACTATACTAACAAACTTAAAAGGTGGTTTGATAGCTGTCAACTTGTTTGCTATTGTGCAGCTTAACTGTTACCTTCCTGTATTATGAACATCTATGTATTTGGAAAATAAATCCATCTTGCAAGGAAGATTGTGCAAAAAATTGTTCCTATTATACTCCAGTGTATATTGCTGATGTCAAATAAAATACAATTGTGAGAGTTCTTAAACAGTTGTCTTTCTAATTGTGGCCTGAAGCAGGAGGAGGAAGGAATACAGTAAACCTTTTTAGTATGGATTCTCTTGCAATTATTGCTGTAACACTGATGCTAGCTAAATGAGTCCATCAACCTGATGTTTTAGTTATGAACAGATAAAGGGATGGGTTTCATGAGAAAGATGATGAATGTTAATCTGTTTTATTATTTTTTAAGATGGCACACCAGTCTACTGATGTATCATTGTCATGATGTATCTCCCTATGTCAACAAGCTAAAAGCTAAATGAATTACCTTGTCTCTCTCACAGGAGCGGAAACAAATACATAAGTTAGCAATGCTCACTTTATTATCTAGTTTATTTATTTTTTATTCCTGTGAGGTAATCTAAGGGAACTTCCTTCTTGCCTTACCTGCCAACAGACCATTTGTTAGTTGCTCTAATTCTTTACATGACCTAAAGTGATTTTCTATTTTTCTGTGTTTGGGTCTGGCAAAGCTTCTGTACATTAGATACCATAGACTTGAAAGACTGTGTTTCAGCAAAGATGAACTATAGCTTGCAACAAATATATGTATAGAGGCATGTATGGAGAAATCATTTCAGTAGGAGTAGTGGCCCATGCAAGGCAGGGAGTGGGGCACCCTAATTTCTTCTGCTAAGTGTGGCCAGGACCATCAAATCTTTTTGCAGGCTGAGTTGAAAGCTGTCAGAATGGCTTACAGTGCTGCAAAGTGCTGTAATTGCTGCTTGCTTCAGGGACAGATGTTGATGCCAAGAAATCTGCTATGTTTGACAGTCACAGCTAGATCATATATTTGGGAGACTACAGCCCTTTCTCCTAGCTCCTGTGGCTGTCATTTTTAAGCCTGTAGCACAAATTAGTCATACATGCTGCTGCTGCCACTTAATGCTGCATGGCATGCTGCTACCAACCCCACATCTCATATTTTACTCACGTCGCTTGCGTTGATTAGATGGGGAATTCTGCTGTTAGGTTACAGATGGGGCCTGTTTAGCATCTAGAGAGAGTTGTCAATGACCTCAGTGGGTGCTGGGGTCAGGTGTAATGTAACTCAGGCCTACGGCTGCTGGTAGTACAAGAGGAATTCAGCCTGCAGGCTGAAAATGATAAGGAACTTGACATGGGCTGGTGAAAAACACGTCCTAAATTAATTTTTCATACTTGTTGTACTGGGTGTGATTAGTGCTTCTTAATCCATTTCTGATAGTTAGGAGCATACATATATAGTATATATATTTTCATTCTGATTTAGGGGAATTGAGCCTGTGTTTTCTGTCTGAATGGTCTTACTGTGGGCCCATGAAATAGATATCTGAGACTGAGCTGGGAATAGGTGCTCTCAATTCCCATTAAAATATTCTACTTTTATATGTAGTACTTCTAAGAGAAAAAACACAGCTGAGGAGGACTCAGTTGTGGAAGTCAGGTTCTGGCTTTTTGCCTACCACTGCCTTCTGCCCTTTTTCCTCCTTCCTTTCTGCAGGGATCAGTCTCAAATTTGTATTCTCAAATCTGTGTTTGGATGCTCTTTTGGAATGGCCCTGGAGAAGACACAATTAAGTATGCTGTTACTTGAATAAAGATTTTGGTCTCAAATGCTAAATATCAGTGTTCATCTACTGAGCAGCCTCTGACCTGATATGTATGTAAAGGTAAAACCTACTCAGCCTGATCAGTGGTCTGAGATGGTAAAACTAAGATTGTCTAGGAAACCAGCTAGGTGACCGCTCCAGACATAAGTGAGGAAGCACCTGGACGCAGCTCACCTGACATTTCATAGCCTATGCCAGCAATTGTCATGTCAGGAGGGCAGCCAGTGCAGGCACAGGGAGACAGGAAGTTGTACTGACTTCACCACAGCCGAGTGAGCCTGGGGGAGAAATTCCAAATACAAGGGGAAGGGTAGACCCAGTGTGAGTGCAGGAAGGAACTGGTAACACCCTGATGCTATTAGGGGAGGGAACATGAAGGTGTGAGTTGATGTGATTAAGCCAGCAAAATTTAGAGAAATTACAGATCAAAGGCTTTTTTTTCAGATTTGCTGGAAGGTCTTAAAGAGGAATAGAGAACTTACCTGTATTGCTGAACTGCTTTAATGCTGATGAAAGCCTTTGGTTGGGAATTATGTGTCAGCCCTGATGGATAGTGTGAAAGGAAACTTGCTGGAAACCTAGCAGGTGTGAAGCTGTTAGGGCAAGTTGCCAAAGGCATTCTAGGATGGGCAATGTGTCCAGATGTACTCACTGTATTTATTGCAATTTTGGCTATTTTTCTTAAGTGGCTTTTTCTGTTTGTTCTGTGGAGATTTTTACTTTCTCAACTGAGAAAATTTCATTTCAAACTACAAGAAATTCATTAAAAATGCATTGAAGTATTTTCTTTTTCAGATGACAAGAAGCTGAATAAAAAGCTACTCTGAAGTGTCGTTCACAGCAGGGGAGAGCCTGCCAAAACACATAAACAACTCAAGGCTCCCTGGTGTTTTATCGACTGGGGGTTTTTTGGTGTTTGGTTTTTTTTTTTTAATGATTGCAGATGCAGGTGTTCTTACATCCTTCCTTTACAAGGCTAATGATTAGAGCACTTGCCCATAAAAGATGTTGAAAGTCTTCTGCTTGTTTTGCAACATGTATATAGGTGTCAGCTCACAGCTGACATAAGAAACCTGTGTGTGTAATGTGAAGTAACCACAGCTAGTGGGCCATTAGAGCAAAGGAAAAGACCTGTGGGGTCCCTTGAAGCATAGTAGAAGGTATTTTGCTTCAGGAGTCTGTCCAGGATCTGAAGTTGACAGAGGTGTATGATTCCATTGCTGATCCAGAAGATAATTTCATACAGGTTCTTCACAGTGTTTCTGGACCCCTTGTTTGAGGAACCTATACACACAGGATACCTTAGCACCAGGTAATGTTGTACATGGAGTTAGAATAGTTGTGTTAGAACACCTACAGATTTGGCCCTGAAGGAAACTGGACTCAGCTGGAGAGGCCCAAAAGTTTATGTGGGTTGTACGGGCACAATTCCAGCGACAAGAAGACTATTTTTCCCCCGGGACAAAACCATCCTTGGAGTTCCACCCCAGCTTTGTGACTACGTGTCATAGTGGTGTTGATATGGGGCTCAAAGAGAGACTTTGTAAGGGTAGAGATGTCCAGTTGGAAGTTAAATGGGCCTGATTATTTGCACGAGTCTGGGTCTGTCTGAATGGTTTTTGCTACTGCAGTATACCAGCCTCTTTTTTTACCATGCATTTGACTTTGATTCCTTTATTTATCCTCCTTAATAACAGTCTTTGCTTTTATGGAAATGAATTACATCTGTCAGTTCAGGCTGGAAGTTATGCTTGTGTTTTTTCTAAATTTCCAGCTCCTCTAAACAGCATTGCATCTGTGTTATGTGATTCATTGCGAGCTGTAAAGCACAGCAATGCCTTGGAGCCACTGTGTAAGCTGTGCTTTGTACATTGACAGCTGAAGGTCAAGAAGGTGGGGTACCGTAGGAATGCAGAAGCAGACCCCTACCAAATTCCCTGGCTGTCACAGGGGAAGAGGTATTTGAGATGTGTTTCCATCCTCTCCATGTGGCTCCAAGCCATGTCTGAGAATTGGCACAGCTGGCATTATTTTAAGGCCCTTTTATTATGGTTTAACTTCGTCATATAAGACTGCAATATACACCACCTTTGGAGAGAAAATGTGATAAATTTATCCCTCAATTTGAGAAAATATTGTAACTGTTTGTGAATGTAGCAACACAAGTAGGGTAATTGTTAACTCTGCCTAATTTCTCTAACTGCAAGCCTCTTTTCCTGTGATTTTAAGAGCCTGGGATCCTATCAGCATCTTGGGCTTTGATAATTTTCACATTCATCTAGATTAGCTGTATATTGTTGCTTCTGAATATATTTAGTTATCAAACCTGTGACCACTTCTATATCACAGCATCTGTCAGATGGTTTTCAATCAGTTCTTACATAACGCATGTTTTATCTTGCCTTACTTCTGTAAGTTTTTGTTAATAAGCTGCATTCTACAATATAAGCAATTGGTCTTCTCTGGGATATGAATAAAATCACATGAAAATAAATGGCCATTGGTTTGATACTGCAAGTGGTGAGGGGGAGAGAAGTTGGTTTTGTATATTCTGAAATTTGTTAAAAATACAATGTCTGTGTGCTGAGAAAGGTCTGGAAAGAGCTTATCTCTAATGGATTGCTCAGTTCCCTGTCTGAGGTGTCTGTGGACAAAGCCTGGTAAGTAGGTGTATCAAGGTGCTTAAAGTGAGAGCTGAGGGAATGAGCCTGAGCGTTCTTTTGTGTCATGCAGCTTGATTTATTGTTACTTTATTCACATGAAAGTCAAATTCATTGAGTAAATGATATAGTGTGAGCATCTCTTACTTCTGTTATCATACAAGCAGGGTGTGATAAATGGAGCAAATCAACCAAATCATTACTTAATTCATTGTCATGGATTTTTCCCCTTGAGTATTCATTATGTCCTTGCAAATGCATTGTTGTTGCATTTCTCTGTAACCATTATTTAATTTTTTTCACTATTTAGTTAATACATATTACATTAGTGCCTTTAAATTTGGATGAAATCACAAGTACTTAATTCAGGTTACAAATAGTTTTGTGCTGTGTTTCTAACATGTTTATTTAAAGAGTTTTCTAGGGAAAATTGTATAAAATAAAGCATTTTGCAAGAGTCATGAAGAAACTCACAAGAGAAGTACAGAAGAGATTTCCACTCTGTGTGCTGAAACTACTGGAGAGTGAGGTACAGATTCCAACAATACCCAAAGTTCAGTGGCACAAGGCCACCAGATTTAATCGCAAATCCTGGGGTTTTGGCCCTTTTGTTTGATTTTGCTTTGTTTTGTTTTTGTTTAGGCTTTGTCCCATAAACTGTTTCTGTCCCTCTTGGCTATTCAGTTCCTGCTTTTCTTTGTCCAGTGTTCCACCCCATTCTCTCTTTATAACTGATCCCCTCAACTAACCTAATAATTGAATTCAGTGGAACTTGAGGACACGCTCAAGTGCTCTCCTGAAGAAGGATGCTCTACTTAATCAGACTGAAATTGTCTGTGAAGTAAATAACATTTATGAAGAGTTTTCTGAGTTATGAATAAATGCAAGAACAATTTGTTGATGTTAATTTTGTCACAAAGTACTTTATTAATAAATTGTTCAGGCAACTAGATAAACTTCTCAGATACCTGCTGTAAAAGAGAAATAACCCCACTAACATACTCATTTAGAAGCTTTCACTGGCATCCCCCAGTGCAGTAGCTATACTCTGCAGTCCTGTGCTTGGACAGTGAAACTCCTCAGTGTGTGAAAAACTGGGCCCAGAGATGGTGGTGAATGATATTACATCCAGCTGGCAGCTGGTTGCTATAGGTGTTCCCCAGGGATCAGTGTTCTGGCCAGTTCTGTTGAATATCTTTAGTGATGATTTGGATGGGGGGATTGAGAGCATTCTCAGTAAGTTCACAAATAACACCACGCTGGGTGGGAGTGTTGGTCTGCTGGAGAGCAGGAAGGCTCTGCTGAGGGATCTGGACAGGCTGGATCAATCGGCCAAGGCCTATTGTATGAGGTTCAGCAAGGCCAAGTGCCGGGTCCAGCACTTGGGTCACACCAACCCCAGGCAGGGGGTTGAGTGGCTGGAAAGCTGCTCGGCAGAAAAGGACCTGGGGGTGCTGGTTGACAGCAGCTGAACATGAGCCACTGTGTGCCCAGGTGGGCAAGAAGGTCAGTGGTGTCCTGGCCTACATTAGAAGTAGTGCGGCCGTGGAAGTGATTGTCCCTGTGTACTCGGCCCTAGGGAGGCCACACCTCAAGGACTGTGTTCAGTTCTGGGCTCTTCCCTTCAAAAAAGATGTTGTAGTGCTGGTGCGAGTCCGGAGATGGGCAATGGACCTGGTGAGGGGTCTGTAACGTAAGAGGAGTGGCTGAGGGAGCTGAGGTTGTTTAGCCTGGAGGAGGCTCAGGAGGGACCTCATTTCTCCCTACAACTACCTGACAGGAGGTTATAGTGAGGCGGGGATTAGTCTTTTTTGCTGTGTTTCAAATGAAAAGATAAGAGGAAATGATGTTAAATTGCACTAGGAGAGGTTCAGATTAGATATTAAAATTTTTTTCACTGATAGAGTGGTTGGACATGGAAGTAAGTTCCCTGGGTAGGTGATGGAGTCACTGTAACTGGAGCTGCTCAAGAGGCATCTAAATGTGAGACTTGGATTATGGTTTAGTGGTGATTATGGTGGTGCTGGGTTGAGGGTTGGACTAGATGATCTTGAAAGTCTCTTCCAACCTTGATGATTCTATGAAAGACATAATTTTATTTAATTTTTTATTTTGTTTCTTCTTGGCTATATCCATGATACAAGTTAAGCACCTAAACTAGTCCTTGGAGTGGTTATGGTTTGCATCATCTAGCCAAGTGGTTTCTGGACACAATTTAGGAGTTCCTGATGGGAGTTTTCTCAGTACATTGGTGCGCTCACTGGAGGGCAAGAGGAGTAAATGACATCACACTGTTCAGTACCAGCTGGCCTAAGCAGCAGGCACAGGTCTGGGGCAGGTTTAACCTAGTAGCATAGGTGCACCAGGCTGCAGCGGGGTGGAGAAGAGTCCTAGTGTTCCTTAAAGGACTACAGAGGGATGCAGCAAACTGTTTCGTTGGAAGTAGAACTTTTGAAAGCAGTTGCAGAGGAATACCCCACAGGGTTATAATAATCCTAGCTGGAGGTCAAATTTAACTATGATTATTGGCATTATGTGCCATTAATCCCTGTATTTGAAAATGAAATTACACATATTATTACCATTTGGTCCTTTACAGATGCTTTTCATTGTCTAGGAAATAACCCTAACAGAGTCCTTCAGTTCAGGATAAAGCTATTTAATGTTTCAGACATCTCAAATGATATTGATGATGCTGTCGTGTGAACTTCACAGCCTCTGACCACATCCAAGCAGTGCTGTGCAAAAAATTCACCTGAGACATCCCACAGCATATTCCACCCAGACTAAGATATGGTGGTGGCTCCATGAATCATTAACCACATGGCTGATGTGCACATATTCTAGATAAACTCTGCACTCTTTGTAGTCTTTCATGTCTGACAGTAAACAGTCCTTCTGACTCTTATGTGCTGGTGGCTGATTTTACTGCCTACTTGCAGATCTTGCAGATCATTTGAGTCCATGTCATTGTCATTAAACATAAAGGAAGCACTGGAGTTCTTTGAAGCTGAAATGTGTCATAGAACTTACTTTGACCAAGAGAGATGTCATAAAAAATGACATTATCGTAGATTTTGTGCTTTCTTTGGTGTTAAAATTAAGCTTGAAAACAAGACTGATTGGAAAATAAATCTTTAAAACACCTAAGTTTACAAGTCAACAAAACAAAGATTTTCAAATTTTCAATGAAAAACTTGGAAATTTTGTCCTATTCTGATGGAAAAAGACAAATTAATATAACAGCCAAGTAGGGATATGCATGCCCCATTTTAATGCACTTGATCTAATGAAAGAATTTCAAATGAGGGGTTGCATCAGCTTGCAGACTTGCAAGTGATAGAGAGATAGGGAAATATAGCATTCTAAATGTAGGAAAAGGAAAATGGTCGAATCAAGGACAAATCTTGTTTTACTTTGCTGACTCTTTGCACAAAGTCCAGACCGTGGTCTATGACCATGTACTACAGATACAATAAGGATATGTACCCTGCTTGCCTTGAAGTGCAAAGGGAGAATGGGAGAATTCAGGTACATAAGAATAATTCCTCACCTAGGTGAAGAGCTTGAGGGTAGCTCAGTGTTTTCTTTCTCTCTGGCAGGCACTGGGTCTGATTTGCAGTCTTAAGCAATAGGATTGTTTAAATCACCATGATCTATATGTTCTTTATCACCTCTAAAGCAATGGGTTTTTTTAAAATTTAATTTTATTTAAATAGTGTGGTATTGCCACACTGAACTAAAGTTTAGGCATGTAAGTAGTGACTTTACAGAAGTGTAAGGCTCATATGTTTGTCTGAGTCAAAACCTCAGGGAAATGTGGGACTAAACCTGTACAAACAATGCATGTTTATAGACCAATTGACAGACTTTCGACCTGCACAGAACTTTTCAATAAAATGACATTGATTCCAGCAACTCTATATTTAAAGACTAATTCCAGAGAAGTATCAAACATGAAACTTAGGAGAAGTTTGATGTTATGAGTATTTCACCCTATGGGTACATCTAAAATGTATCAATACCTGCTATTAATAATAGGAGAGAACTGAAGTTAGGAGAAGTTACTGATAAATGTAGAATGGTATTTTGGCTAAGTTATGGCACTCTTAGATAAGGCTGTAGAAAAGAATTAATCAGATTTAAAGCAAAGAAATTAGCAATGGAGAAATAAAATGTCTTGGTAAGTCAAACTTACAGAGAATTTTTTATATACAAGAAAATATTTAGAACTATGGAACTAATAAAATCATGAAATTATCAAGAAATGTGATGCAATATGAAAAAGTGTGGCCAAAAGAACTACCTCAGCTAGAGCAAATGTCTCCTAGCTTGAACTGAATAGAAAGCATATCTATAACATACTATTGCAGCAGACTGAAAAATATGTTAGATGCCATCTGGAAAGTTGCAGTGATTGCACTTTTTAAAAATTTCCTTCTAACAAGAAGCAATTTTGCAATCTCAGCTGTGGCAGAAATTATCAAGATGAAATGCTTCTTTACCTTTACTTAAATGATACATTATGCAAATTGAAAACAGCAATTGAAGGAAAAATTACATAAAGTGAATAGCTTTTATGATCCTCAAACAGGAAATTGTAAGGGATAAAAAAAGCAAACCCTAAGTGCTCTTGACTTGAAGCTAGTACGGGAAAAGAAGCCCTATACCTTTCTTCATTTCATTGGAATTGCAATTCCCAGTATAGACAGTCATTGTAAAACATCCCTGTTGACAGCCTTTAAACAGCTAAGAACAAGTAAGTGAAGCAATACTTCTGATGAAAACATGAAATGTGGAGGTAGTACCATTGGAGAGATATAGGGGTAGTAAACAATTTACTTGCAGGGCCGAACTGAAAGTAGATTCTTACTCTGACCTAAATTCCTGCACCCCTTCACATTTGTCAGCTTTTATGGGATTCATGGCTCTTTGCTGGTGGTGTCAAACAGCCCAGTGCTTGCTGACCCATGTCCATCGGTGAGTGGTTTTTACTAATAATTTATTTATGTCAGGCTTTAAAACTGAGAAGATGGTCAGTGTCTATGTCTGGGGAAAAACAGAGACATTCATGTGATGACAATACTGTGTCCCACTTCACTAATTCATCCCCACTGTGTATTTCAGTGATTTTAATGATGTGTTTCCATCTTTTTGACTTTATGTGCTTTCTCAATTATCTGCATGTAGAAGATTACCCTTTAGTCTTCTTTATTTTGTTTGGCAACTTAAACTCACGAGTTAACACTCAAGCAGTGAGGGATACCATTGACATTGGAAAAAATCTTCTAGCTGCTATTGTATTCAAGCACAGGACTGTCTATAGGGTTTTTTTGAGTCTTTGTTATTGCTTTTTCTTTTTAAAAAACCTGTATCAGAAATGTTTTAATACTGGTGGTCCTGCCTTGAATATGTGTCTGGATTAGCTGATCTCTTATGGTCCATACTTCAAGAAAAATGAGGTGTATTTCCTTTATTCAGGAAAAAAATAAAGCAAATGTGGGGTTTTTTAATTACTATTTTGATTCATATTTTTGTGAATATAACTCCTTGTGTTTCTTAAGAGTTTGCATCTTTATTATAAGGTCTCCTGCAACAGTCTTTGTCACATAGAGTTATCTGGTGACTGGCAGTTTATCTGCGTAGTTTTTTCTAATCCCATTCAAACTCCTGGTCTATATATTCATTTTTCTTAGGTAAAAATAAAGAGGTTAAATTTGTATGTAAAATGATAAAAATATTAATTTTTAAACAATAAAAATGTAGTTTTTATAAAAGCTTCTCTTAGACTATGATGTTCTCCCTATTGCTTTTAGTTTTTGACTGTGCTGCAGCTCAGCTTTACCTTGTTGAATTAGTATGTAGAATGTAGGGGCAAGTGGTGAGAAGAAAACTGTGTGTCACCTAGGCAATTCCATTTATGTCCTAGCTTCTTTTCTGATGGTGCAGCTAAAAAGTCCTGCTCTTCTCTTTTTGCCAGCCCTCTGCTAGCACAACTTTCTGAATGAGTATTTTGGCAGTGCAATGATGGAATGGGCTGTGGTGCAAGGCAGATGTGAAGTCAAAGAAGCAAAAGTTGCAGATGAATTAATTGAAGCCATGTGTGACAGTAAAAAGTGGAATATCAATAACACGAATGCTTCAGAACAGGGAATAAACCTGCGCCCTGTTGGCTTAAAAAAGGGTAGCTGTGATGTACTGGAGTCATGGCTGTTAATTACCTGCTCTCATCACTACTGGCATCACTGTATATTGGGATAAGGGACAAGAAGAGGTTGAGTGCACTGGTATCATACACTCTTGGAAATATATTTAATTGGTGCAAAAATGTTATGTACTTTTTGTTAGGATGTGTTTATTTTATTACTGTCATTATTTAGAGTTGTGTTTGTGATTTCTTTATTTAGGATTAGGTGTTAGATCTTAATTGCCAATGAAACTAGAGTTTACTAGATAGATAGTTTTTTGCCTGTAGTCACATGTTCTGGCTTCCCTCTGTTTTCTAATATTATAATTCACTGTTGAACATGTGGTTGAACATAAATTTGTGTCAAGAGATAGTGTGGTAAGCACTGAAAATGTAAAAAAAGTTCTGATAAATCAAAACATTCTGAGATTAAACTGACATGTGTCAGTTCTCTTCAAATTTTGTGAAAACAAAAGTAGGTCTATTATTAAGATGTCCAATTCTCAGACTAAACTATGAGATACAGTGAATGAAGGAAACTGAGCTGAAGACAAATGGAAATAAGAAGCTCAGAAGCTGATTTGAAGGTGATGTCTGGGATTTACTTAAGGAAAGAAAGAAAGGATCAGCAAATTTGGGATTCAAATATTGTATAAAAGATCTCTGTATCTTTCTAAATTAATAAACCTCTCAGGTTTTTGGGAAGTATTTAGATTGCCTTCAAGCAGCCAAAGAAAGGCTGAAGATTAATTTAAAATGCCTTAGAGATCAGAAAATGAGTAGGTAAAGAAAATTACAGTCAACCTCAGTTAGACACTCAGAGTTAAAACAAAGGGCCCTTTTCTCAGTAAATAAAGAGGAGATAATGGCATTTGTTATATAAAAATAGTATTAGGTTGGAGAAATATTACACAGCAACAATCTAACAGTAGTAATAGAGGGTTGTACTGAAATAATATACATGAGTAAAGTCATGAGAATTAAGTATCTACCCATCAGGGACTGAAATAACAGTCTATTGAATAGGAGAACTTTGATTTCTGAGTCAAAACTTGTGGGTGATGATAATGGAGAAAGCATGATTAAGGATGCTGTGAGAGCTTAGTGGAAAAAGAAGCAAGCTGAGTAGCTCCATGCAAAATTAGAGGCAGGTAAAAAATAAAGGAGACATTTGCAAGAATGTTGAAGACGCTATTAAGATCAACATTTAATTGATAAGATGAATAATGAATTGGTTTGGCTAAAGCTAGTCAGATGTTAAAAAGATTGACTAAGTGGACAAGAGTAAGAAGGAAAGGAAATGAGAAAATAGGTCCATTAAGTTTTAAGAAGCTAGTGGGTCAGAAAAAAATAGCTGAGAATTCAGAATCTCTTAAAAAGAAAATAAAGATGTTGAACTCCAAAAAAACCCAGCCCTCAATTAAAATCAGCTTTTCTCATTTCTGTCTTTCCAAGAGAAAAATTACATAGGATTAAAAAAAAAATCAACAAATGAGAACATGATATTTTTAATTTTTAAATTACTTTAGAGGCTGTATTCAATAAAATGTTAGAGACATATACACTTAGAATTGAATGTACAGATATTTTTTCTTGTATATTCACCACTTCTGAGTGAGAAGCTGTGTAGTTACACTAGTACCATGTTGTACCTGCCCTGAAAGCTCTGCACATTGCAAAGGTGATCTGTTGCTGGAAAGCTTCCCTCTGGCACACGTTTCAGTGCAAGTAGCATTCACAGAGTGCCTGATCCTGAGTCAATTATGGACATCATTAAAACAGTCTCTGTTCAAGACTTTGGTGGATGAATGACTAATTTGGCATCCTCTCGAGAGCTGGGTGGGAGCTAGATGCTGAATTAGGCAGGCTGAAGCAGACATGCAGAAGAGTAGAAGGCTGTCACTGAGGATTTTGGGTGTTGTCAAAGGGATTTGTGTACTTCCACAGTTTGAAGGTTGCTGAATACAATTATATGGGGGAAAATTAGGTTGGATAAGTCCTGCTGTGGAGCCTGCCTACCTCTTCTATATAACATAGCCGTTAGCTCAGATTGGTAATTTTCAACACACAAAGAGCTTGTAGCGTTCACCTAAAAACAACCAAGCAATCTGATTTAATGTAAGGTCTTTCAGCACACTTCATTTCATTAGTGAAGAATATCTGGTAAGAGATTTGATAGATCCTGGGGTCCCGAGGAACATAATTACTTTAACACCAATGTCTGCCATGTAGCTGTAACCCCAGAGATCCTGTCTCAATCTTGTTTGGTAAGATACACTGGAAGAGATAGTCTTTGACCCAAAGACCTTATGAGCTTTTCACTGTTTATTTGTTTTTATGTAATTTAGTTTTTCTACATTCTTCTTTTTTCTCATCCTTTATTTTCAGTCCTGTGTAGAGATTTTCCCCTCTGCAGTGCCAATCCTTTATCTTTCAGTGTGTATCTCTAGTGCTCTCATCAGTCTGTTCACTCACTCGTCCCTGTGCTGTTTTCCCCCTTATAGTCGAGTGAGATGTAAACTGATCACAGAAATCTTTATGTTCCTTTGTTCGAAGCACCTCAGCACAGTTCTTCGTCTCTTCTTTCTGCCTGACAATTGTGTTCATGGCTTTGTCATCCCAGTCAGTGGGAGTACAAGAACTGGAATCATCCTGGCATCCTTTTTGAGCGCACGCACTGGATAGTTTTGTTGAATGCTGTTCTGTCAAGATGTTCAAAGCAAACATCTACTGCAATGCAGCTGTTTGAGCTGTGCCTGCACTTGGTACTATTTCTGTTTGCAGTTCAACACATTTTCCTAAACCTCTTTTAGTAAACTCAGATACATGCTGCAGGCTGATAGCTGTTCAGAGAAAAGCATAATCCCTAGGAGCTGCCTGCCTTGGCAAACATGTACATGCTTTTCAATATGTCAACAGGCAATTATTTCAGCAGTGTTTATTCCCTCAGTTCCCTCAGCCCAGCCCAGCAATTGAGTATATTTTTCATTTGCCCTCACTTAAGAAGATCAGATGAATGTCCAGAATTGTGAATTTGACATCTGTGGATTCGTGCAGTCCTAGCTCAGATGATTTAGTTATTCAACCTTCTACACTCTTGTAGAGTTATATTAGAATATTTATATTTCAGCACCAGGATCATGCAATTATTCACATAATAAGTCCCATATTTTCAAAACCCAGATATTGACATTCCAGAGAGAGTCATCATTAGCTTTTTTTTTTTTCCAATTTCCCTGCCATAGTGCATTCCTGCCTCAGTAAAACAGTTTATCTCCACATCATCAGGAGAAAAGCTAACTCTCTCCTGTTTTTCCCAATCAAGACAATTTCAGATTATAGGATCTTGCCTTATGCATGCCCAGGGCCCCAGTTGTAATCATCCTTCAAAGCTGCAGTTTATTTGGTAATTAACTTGTTGCTGTATGGCTCATGCAGTGTACAAGTAGTTTAGATCTTTATGTAAAATGGTCTGCTGATTTGAGAATGGCTTAAATTTTTTTTTTTAATTTATTTTTTTTTAATAGTTAAAAAATTGGAAGCTGCTTTTCATGTCTTAGCCAATTGAGAAACATTAGAGGTAAGAGTCCCCCACTTCTTTCAAAGAAGGAGACCTGCTACAATGGATTTTTTTGTTCACATCATGTCTGGAACTCTTTTTCTGAAGAAAAGTAGTTGTTACAGTGCTTAAAATACATTGATAGTGTGATCACAAATATATACTGCTGTCTGGCATAGAATGATTGCACGTTTGAGATCTAGATTTATTCCCTTCAGTTGTCTGTTAGTGATGGGGGCTATCGTTTGAATCTTTGACAGCATTTTTATTGCTTATATAGGTAACTAACTATAAAATCTCTTTTGAAATTTACATCTAACATCTGTACTAAGATTTTATTGCTATTTAACCAAGTATTGTAATACTAGTATAGCTTTCTTTTGGGGGCTTTAGGACACTGTGTGTTTCCCTTCTCTCCCTCCTATTACAGAAACATTGCGTCTGCAGCTGAGAAATTGTGGGAGCTAAGACTTCATCTCAAGATGCAGTGCCAAGGCCCTGACATGCTTTATCCTTTTCCTCCACACTAAGTTGTATTTTTTATTCATTACAGCTATTTCCTCCACGTAGTCCCCTTTGCACAAGGCACTTTGCTGTGTGTTTTGCTGCGGAACGTGTGGGCAGATGCAGATCATGAGAGCGGAAGATATGAGCAATTCACAAAGTGCATTGATCCTTTGACAAACAACACAGGCAGAATATCCTGCTGGCCAGTGTGAGGAAGCCCAGGTGATGGGAAACAACTCTCAGGTTCAAAAAGTTCTTCTTCAAGAAGAGGAAAATATTGCAGAAGAAAGAGAGGTGCAAGGTTTTCATTTTATAAAATCATAGAATGATAGAATATCCTGAGTTGGAAAGGACCCATAAGGATCACTGAGTCCAAGTCCTGGGCCTTCACAGGACAGCCTCAATAATCACACCATGTGCCCAAGAACATTGTCCAAAAACTTCTTCCAACAACCCTCTGGATGAAAAACCTTTTCCTGATATCCAGTGTAAACCTCCTCTGACACAGCTTCAGTCCATTCCCTTGAGTCCTGTCACTGGTCATCAGAGAGATGAGATTGGTGCCTGCCTCTCCATTTCTCGTGAAGATGAGGTCCCCCCTCAAATTTCTCTTCTCCAGGCTTAACAAACCAAGAGACCTCAGCCTGTCCTCATACAGCTTTCCCTTCTGACTCTTCACCATCTTTGTAGTCCTCCTTTGGACACTCTCTAATAACTTTCTATCTTTCTTATACTGGGGCACCCAACTGCCCCCAGCACTCAAGGTGAGGCCACCCCAGTGCAGAGCAGAGTGGGACAATCCCCTCCCTTGCCTGGCTGGTGATGCTGTGCCTGATGCCCCCCAGGACATGGCTGGCCCTCCTGGCTGCCAGGGCACTGCTGACTCAGATTCAACTTGCCAGTGATGAGGACCCCCTTTAAGTGGTGCTGCTCTCCAGTGTCTTATTCCTCCGTCTGTCCATACATCCAGGGTTGCCATCTTCCCAGGCACAGAATCCAGCACTTGTGTTTTTTAAGCTTCATATGATTGGTGATTGTCCATCTCTCTAATTTTAGGGGAGAAATTTTTTTTTGAGGGAGAAAGAGGGATGAATAAAAGCAAAGGGGAATGTTTCTGTTTTAGAGTCTGGAGTGCCCTGTGCTCCCACCTAAAGAAGGGCAAATTATTTTCTCAAGGTGGCTTTAACTAAATGGAGTTGACTGGATCCCTTGCTTTTTGTGCAAAGTGAGACACTGGGGATTTTAAAATTAGAGGAGTTGTGGTGCTTACTGAGCTGACTGGAAGGAGGCATGGACAACACACCCCTATTGCCACATCTGTTTTTTCCTTGCGGTTACCACACTGGCATTATCCCCTTGGTGGGAAGAAATGTTGAAGAAGGAACAGTGGAGGTAGGACCTGGGCCAGGAGCCTTACATAATCCAAGCCTGAGCACATGGAGGGTCTCTTTTGCCAGAAGAATTTCTGCCTAACAACTTTGAGGTAACACTACTGCAACAGCAGCATGCCACTTTTGAATGTGGCTATTTCAATAGATTTGACTGTATTGGTAAAGCTCTTGTATCTCATGTATAACAACACAAACATCTAGTTTGTCTCTTTTTTTTCCCCTTAGTATTCACAGTTTTCTCTGGGCACTTGCAGCATTTAGGAAGAATATCAGTCTGATTTGTTGCCTGCAAGAGAGTCTAATTAAAACAAGAGAGCAGGATGGGAACTGATGACACATAGTGCAGCTGAGCTGCTCCCAAAGCTGAACATGGCAGCTGTGGTTTTCGTCATTTGCAGAGCCTCAGCCAACACGTTGGCCCACAGAGTTAAAATAAATGTCTAATTATGTTGTTTAATTATTTCAGTTCCAAATTCCTGCTTGAAAAGTATTGCAAAAGATGTGAGAGAAGTACAGAGTGTGCCATTGTCATGACTGTGGCTTGCCAGTAAATCAGAAATCACGATGCTTTCTCTTAGTCAGGTTCCTCCCTTCCCTGTGCCTGTGGTCAGGCTGCAGAGGAAGCAGTGTGTGTGCTTGAACCAGTCTCCAGCCCTCTCCCCTCCCCTGTCACTTGGCACTGACTCACAGCACTGTTTTTCAACATGATGCTAATTAGCTGCTGAGTAGTGAGATACTGTGAACTCTCTGAGAGAAAAGACAGAAAAAGACTTCAAAGATGTTTACCATTTTTCCTTTTTTTTTTTTTAATTATATTGTGACAGTAATAAAAATATTTCCTAGCACTGCTGCCTGGATCCAGCAATTTCTTGTATGCAGGAGGACATTGCTCCAGGTTATTCTGGGGTGAGGAGGTTATGACTTTCTTCTTTGCTTTCCATGGAGTAGTTATTCAGTGGGCCAAAGAGATGGAGCAAATATGGATTGCTGTGTTAAATCTGGCAGCTATAACTGGACAGGGTGGTACTAGTGTGCCAAGTAGAGGAAAATTGATGCAGCACGCATCAGATTTTCCTTCATCAGAAACATGTCTTGGGAGGTCTTGTTAGGTCTAAGTCCAGTTTGGGGCATTAACATGTTTTCATGCACAGCCTTAGGAAAACCTCTAGATTGAAGTGATGAGGACTACTAGGTTCTTCAGAATCTCTGTGGTTTTAGCCCATATTCACAAAATTACTTGTAAATTGGTTGATACTATGTAGATTAATGGGTCCACTCTCTTTGGTCACAGGCTGCCTATCAGTTAAGCTTTGTTTGTGAACCAGATGTTCATCTAAATTTTCTTTATCCAGAACCCTGAAAATAAAGTGACTTTTCACACACAAATGGTTCCCACTGGTCATGCATGTTTAATTAAGTGGTGGCCCACTTCTGCTGTAATGTGTTATTATTAATTTGCTGTTCTTCAAATAGCTCAATAACAGATAAACATTGAATATATTGTCAAAAAGTAGGGGAAAAAAGTATTTTATAAAAACTTTTCTTTTTCATCTGTCATAGGTTATAGTGTAACATAGGCCCCCCCAAAAATATTCTTTTACTATTTTCATGAGCTGCTGAGACCAGGTGGGGTGGTGCTCCCTGCCTTCTCCCTCTGGACTATTTTCTGTTAATGGGCCCATCAATGCCTTCCTGCATGACTCACAGATAACTGGCTCCTGATTATCTCCTGTTAATGGCCNGAGGAGTTGCATTTTTCCAGTCCAAGGGAGGCTGCTGCCCTCCTTAAGCAGACACCTGTCTTTCAAACCAAGACATCATCTGAGTCTTTTTGTCTTGTATTTTCCTGATGTTAAAGGTCTTCCCTTCCCCAGTCTGGAAAATTCTGCACAACATATAACTAATATAGTCAGTGCCCCACTTGCAATTAATTTGCATGATCAAGGAGACCTCTGAACTGCTCAGGGAACACTTAGAGTCAACAGTTTGCATTCATCAGACTCATGAGTAACACAAAAATAAATTGTGACTGTTGGTGATAGACTTGGTTAGTTATCTTGAGATCAGTGTTTTGTTCTCCCACAAACTGAATTTCACATTTCTCGTAACTACACCGAGGCCTCTTTGTTTTTCATGGAACTAATAAGAGAGGAAAATGAAAGCTGGAGCTCCAAGAAGTCAAGTCTTTTCTGTATCCAATGTTTTGGCTTATTTTGATTGATGAACACTTTGCACTCCAAAGGGATTTCCTGTAATAACAGCCATTAATTGTTGCAAAGAGAAACTGGCTGAAGTGAAAAAAAATTTGTCTCCAGAGTTTAGTGTCAGTTTGCTGCTGATGTCTCTTCAGCTAATGGAATATTGGTACTACAAACAATGCACACTGCAATCAACTGGAAAGCCAACTGATTTCTTAATACTTCTTTTGAAGCATGTGGTCAGTCAATGATATTCTCCTTTTCCAGTCAAGGTATCCTGATTTTAATTCTGTTTCCTCTCCAAACTGATGCCTTTTATAATTAGAAAATTACAAAAAGACTTTCTGGAAAGTCTAAATAGAAGGAAAAGTAGGTTTAATTTCTTTTATTCTAGTCTGATCCTGTGAGGAGTTCAAATGTGATGATTGCATAGAAATCTTGGTGCCCATCTGAGAATGGTAGGAATTTAAATTAGGGATTTTTATTTCTCTTAATCTGGGGATAGCATAAATTAGAACTTGATAAAATGCACAAACTGGAGCAAAATTAAATTAAGTTTTCTCAGCTGCCATTGGGTCTCTAAACCTTGCCAGCCCTTTTTCTTGTTTCTCTTTTTGCATGTGCACATCTGAGTAGTACTTTATTCTCATATGTATTTCAGGATTTATTCGTGTCTATTTGTTTAAACTGTGTGATCCATAAATGTGTAGATTGTTGTTAGCCTTCATCCAGATACCAGCCATAAATTCCTTTTTATCTTGACAATTATTTTCATATAATTCAAAGTAAATATAAAATAGTATTTTATTTTCTGCACCTTTTTCCTCTTCTGCAAAAGAAGTGAAAACTGCTCTTATATTTTTTTGGTGAGGTAGTATTAGTTAAGGGATATTAAAATATACCATGATAGCTCCTGCTCACTAAAATCCCTGATCTGATCCCAGGTCATAAGAAGTTGAAGGGGACCAAAATCAGTGTTGACTGTACCTTTCCAAATGTGAATTTTCTCCTGAGCATGCAAAGGAGGGTCATTAATCAACACACCCCGTGCTGGACCTCTACTGGTGTGACCGCTTCACATCTTGGTTGGTGAGGATGCACTTTCCTGCCTTTGAAGGCTTACACTTAGCACTGCCAGCTGCAAAGCAGAAGGACTTTACAGCCAGGCTGAGGCTGGTGTGGTAGGATGTGATGCTGCAATACATAATTACTGCTCAAAAGATAGGGTGTGTACCAGGTTGCAGCCCATCTCTCTGCTCTGTGAAGATGTGTTGCTTATCAGATGCAGTGAGCATGAGGTCTCTAGACCTGAGATGTCATTGTGCCACAGGGCCAAGAAAGGCACCATGCTTCCCAATGACAGCAATCTACTTTCACCCAGGAATGTGCATGCAAGAGGGGACTACAATTAATATTGCACAGTGTATGCTTTGAAAAAATACTTCATCAAAACTGTGTCCGCTTAAAATTTTTAAGTTGAATATTATCCTGGATTTTCAAACATTTTGTTAAGTAATGGATATATCCAGGTTCTTTCAATTCCAGAGGAGTGAAACTTTGACAGCATGTCAATGGGGCATCCTGCAAGCATCACGTGAGATTTTCAAGGCAAGTGTATAATTAAGCTAGCAAAAGGGACATTGAAAGCTGTTATGATAAGGATAAGGATAGCTTTCCACATCACAATCCATGCTTGGAAAATGTTGTGGTGTTGTGGATCATTTTTCTTTTGAAAATGCTGCAGTAAAATAGGAATGGAGGAAGAAAGAAAAAACCAGAATGTAGTATATTCAAACTTCTTTTCTGCTAGACTGTTAGTGCCTGTTACCTTTATACAACTTTTCTGCTGTTAAAATAAAATTGAAAGAAAAACCCTCTCTTTTCAGTGAAAAATTTGCAAGACTGAAATGGATACATTCTTGCAAGATCTTCTTATCCAGAACATCTCTGGAATTTTCTGGTACTTCAGTGAAATATTTAGGTGTCCCTCGTTGTTTCTTTTCCAGTTTTCAGTATTGCTCTTATGGGGATGGTCACTGGACTCATCATGCCATCCAGTTGCTGTATCTCTTTCAACTTTAAGTGTATGTTTACATAGTTAAATCAAGTGCTCTGCAAATTAAATGCTCTACTAAAATCCAGGTAGGAGGCTGCCATTGATGGATGCAGACTTTTCCTTCAAATCCATTGCCCTCTCCAACCAGAAATTGCCACAGATCTCCCATCTTTTAGGTTTCTTATTCATCCAGAGGTAGTTAGACGAATCGCAACTCTCACTTTCAACTTAAACTCACATGAGAACAGCTTTAGATATTTCTATTGTAAGTTTCTAAACAACACTGCGTAATTTTTGAGTGCTAATACAGCAGCTGCAAGACATGAGTTGTATCACTGTGAAGATGGGCAACTTCACCGTGGGGACACCAGTACCTGCTTCAGTCTAGATACAATAGGGGCTTACTTGCCAGTTGGGTTTTACAGCACCTAACTTGAGTCTAGAAATGAGGAAGAACTCTTGAAGAGATCAGCTCTCCTGGATAGAGAACAATTTGGGTATAGCAGCAATCTTTAGAAGTGTTACTACCCTGGCTTCTACCTTATTTTAATGGTAGCCAGAATTAAATGCATGAAATTTGGGCAAAATTTGAATATAATTAGTAATATTCCCAATATATTTTCTAAATACATGACTGAGTGAAATTCTAGCTAATTATTTTCATTCTTTTTCCTCATAATTAAATGCCTTTGGATATTTTTACTTAGGAATAGTTTTTATTCTTTAATACTCATTAAAAACCATGACCAAGGTGCAGAGTGTAGCTTTGAAGAGTCTCACAAATATTCTCTTTCAAGATTCAGAGCATCAAAATTATGATCTGTCTGAAATTATACATAAGCCTTCTTCAGAATGTTTGCCTTTATGATCCCCTCCTAGTTTGCATTTCTCCAATATTATTTGTTATTTAAAATATAGCTTGCCTTGTTTTATTTAGATGCCTGTATTTCATGTTACAGTAGTAATAACACACTCCAGGTAGTTCATTTCCAGTTGAGCTTCACTCTGTTTAAGTGCTTAAAAAACCATTTGGATTTCTGTCTTGTATCTTTCAATGCCTCCTGCAGTCTGCAATACCCATTCAAGAAATTCACTGCTTGTCATGGCCTATTGGTTTAAATTAAAAAACTAAATTTGGAAACTTCACATGCTCTGCTATCAGTTTTTCTGGTGTTAAGCTGTCCTACTATGGGAAGTTGCCAATGGACTTCACCATCCCTGAAAAAATATCATTAACATAGCAGAAACAGAGTAGAGGAATACTTTGGCTGTCATACTTAATGAAACATAGTGTAGCTATAAATGTGAAATCTGCCAAGCCCTCTAAAAATCCCAACTGTTTTAAGGCAACCTCTGCCTTGGGGGATTGAATGCACCATGGAGACCCTGAGGTGGCATGTGACATGGCAGCACCAGGCAGAGATGCTCACACTGACCAGGAGGCTCTAAAGGAATATCAGCAAAGCAGCATGCTCGTGCCAAAACAGTTACTGCCTGCATTTCTTCCTGTTTGGAGTTTCCAGCTTGTGCTGCATGATAATCATGCCTTTTGGAGATAGCTTTTGTAGAGGAATGTCTAATGGCTCTGGTATAAACACAGCAGTTCAAGAGCATCCTAGGTCACCACAGCATTTTGCCTTCCGGACAGCCCCCAAATCCCATTTTGCTTGACTAGGCCTACTGATGTGGTACCTAAAATCCTGGGAAGACTGACAGTCAATAGAGCAAGTTTGCACCCTCAGAATGGATGCCATCCAGGGGAACCTTGACAGTTTCTAGAAGTGGGCCTGTGTTCAACAAGACCAAGTGCAAGGTCCTGCGCCTGAGTCGAGGCAATCCCAAACACAAGTACAGGCTAGGTGGAGAGTGGATGAAGAGCAGTGCTACAGAGAAGTACTTGGGGTGTTGGACAAGAAACCTGACATGGGCCAGCAATGTGTGCTTGGATCCCAGAAGGCCAACCATGTCCTCCTGGGCTGCAGCCAAAGCAGCATGGCCAGCAGGTTAAGCGAGGTCATTCTGCTCCTCTACTCCACTCTTGTGAAACCCCACCTGGAGTTGCACATTCAACTCTGGACCACCTAATGTAGGAAAGTCGTGGACCTGCTGCTGCTGGAGTGAGTCCATAAGACGGCCATGAAGACATTCAGAGGACTGGAATACTTCTTCTCCTATAAGGACAGGCTGAGAGAGTTGGGGTTGTTCAGTCTGGAGAAGAAAAGACTCTCGGGAGACCCTCTAGCAGCCTTCCTGTACCTGAAGTGGCTACAAGAGAGCTGGAGAGGGACCTTTTGCAAGGGCATGTAGTGATGGGACAAGAGGGAATGGCTTCAAACTGAAGGAGAGAATATTTAGATTAGTGTTAGAAAGAAATTCTTTACCCAGAGGGTAGTGAGGCACTGGAACAGGTTTCCCAGAGTTGTGAATGAACCATCCCTGGAAGCATCCAAAGCCAGGCTGGATGAGGCTTTGAGCAGCCTGGTCTAGAGGAAGGTGTCCCTTCCCAGGGCAGGGGGGTTGGAACTAGGCAATCTTTAAGGTCCCTTCCAACCCAAACCTTTCTATGTTTCCTTAGAACTGTCACATCCAGCAGTGGGCATTAAAGGTCTCATTTCTCCTATATACCTATGACTACTGTATCTGCCATTGGAAAGGAATATTATCTGATCTGTACTACAGAGGAAAGCTGATTAACAAAGGCACATAACCAAGGGTAGATACAGATCATATCTAAAGGGTGACAAGCAAGTCTGCAAGAGCTCCTGCCACAACCTCAGCACTGTAAACTGACTCTAGATAGTTCAGATCAGTGAGGTGCTCAATCTAGATTATTATACTTGTGTATCTGCCTGGTTTATCACTGCTTAGACTTGGCAGATCAACTTCTGATCCATCTGAAGGGCAATCTCCTTTACAGCATCCTACCAAATACCATCTAGGCATAAGTTTACGTACAAAACCAAAAATCCAGGTGTTTTTAGGGTTCACCTAATGGATATGATGGGGTCCCTTCCAATAATGTGGTAGAAGCCTGTACTGGGATAAGAAGTTGGTTTGCATGTAAGGGTTCAGTCACACCACTGGGATGAGGGAAGTCTAGATTAAATACTTTCAGTAGATCTGTCCTGGGTCAGGGGAATTCTCTCAAGTGGCACAGAGTTTTGGGTAAGTTTTCACCTGTGTTAAAGCTGTGCCATTGTGCAGGTACACAGTGCTAACATGATATGGATGCCAGAGAGGAAAGAAGAGTATAGTTTGGCCCTTGGTATATCTACTTAGTGTTTTCAAGCAGACACAAGCTTTGTCTCTTCAGGTGTCAAACTGGCTGAATGTGAGCCAGCTCTCAGGTGGAGCTGTGTAGCTCTAGGTAATGCGTTACTGACTCTAGGATAATCAGTAATCTGAAAGGGAAGATTTCTTTAGGCTGGATCCACTGCCACTCGAAAGCAACTAGAGAATATCCAACCCACTGATAGAGCAGGCAGGCACAACTCTTAAATAAGGGCATGCAGCTTTGAGGTGCCTGGAGAAGGCCTTGGACTCCAGTCAGCAACCTCCAGCTGTTTCTGGGCTTGTAGCTGTTCTCCTTCATCTCTGGCAGAGAAATCATACCAAGTTTGGATTGATCACAGCATGATCAAAGCCATGTGGTGACAATAAGCAATTTGAGCTTCCCTTTTTCCTGCTCCTGGCTAGACCACCACTGAGCTTTTCAGTGTTTATAGCTCAATAACTTAGTTATTTATCTCCAGGTCACATCATGTGCTGTGTATTGACTGCAAATTGATTTTTGCTCATCCTGTAACCCTAACTTTTAAAAATAATGTTATTGCAGAATTATATTCAAATGCCTTGTCTCTTCACTTAGTATTAGCTCATATGCTGTACCACTTTTTTTCTCTTTTGTGATCAGTTTAGCATGAAAAGCTGTTACATATTTAGCAGGCATTTCCATTTGCAGATTTTTTTTTGTAGACTTAATACATTTTTGTAAAACAGTGTAAATCTTAATACGTAAAAGATTAATATGTGCTTTTCTTTTCAGATGGTCTGAGCATTAACGTTCCATAAATAGCCCAATTTTCCCTCTGAGTTGATAAGTACTCAAATACTTCCACTAAAGACATTTTTACTGTATCATCCAGAATATGAACAAATTTGAATTTAACTGGCAATTACTGGTGATGAATGGAAGTAAAATATATGAGTGTTTTTCTAATTTAGCTTGGTTAATCTCATCTTCAGTGCTACTAAATAATTGCTTGGGCAACCATCAAGACAAAAGGCTCATAACAGGCTCATAGTCTCCTATTGCTCTGGTATCAACCAATTTATGTTGCATCAGCATCATCCACCAAGAGATTCTAGCCTCTGATCCCAGGAACTTTAAAATGCTTTTTATTTGCATTAAGGCTCTCTAAAGAATATAAAAATTCAAATTCAACCTCACTGTGGAATTTCTGTGTTCAGCAGCTGAACTGTCACTATGGGACATCTCCTAAAAAAATCATGCTTAGTTCCAGACATATACATTCCCTAAGAGGTTTAATCTCATTTATGTTAGTTACATAGACTGAAGTAATCAGTCACTCAGTAATCACTCAGTATCTATGCAATCATTAAAATCATCTCCTGATCTTCAGTTCATTTGTTCATGTTGCTTTTTTATTCTGAAGTTTGACTAATAAGGCAAGTTCTTCCAGGGTTCAGGGGACCTGTTTCTTCAGTTCCGAGAAAGATACTTGTGGAACCAAACCTTAAAGTTCAAAAAGTGACAGTAGATAAGAGTGGAGTGTCTATCACCTGGTATTCTAGGCATGGCATAGATAATTGCAAATAAAACCAGGACTGGTAAATCATTGTAGCAGTGGAACCCAGCCTGAGAGTGGAACCCAGGAGTGAGAGTGTGTGGTGCCAGACTGTACTATACTAACTGGGAACAGAGACAACACTTGGGGGTCCAGCTGATATAACAACTTTTCAGAGCTTCAATAAGCAAATTAGGCAAATGCTTGGCTCTCTTAATTCTATTACTTTCTAAAATGCATTTAGGTATAAGAACATGGTCAGACTTCCTCTTGGGGAATGATTATCTGATTTTGGTCACCTACACTGAAGAAAGATGAATTTGAAACATAGCCGATACAGAGTAAGACCATTAGTGTAGTTAGGGTGGTTAATAGCCTTTGTATATATATATAGAAGCTCTGCTTGTGTGGCCCCATCAGATTAAGGCTGAAAGATGACAGCTGACTGAAAATCTAATTAGTATCTAATATATTGGAGATCAATATCAGGTGAAGAAGAAGGTGAGTGACTTATTTTGGTTCACTTTATCCTGAGTTTGATAACTTTTCATTCTTTTTTTTGTAATTCCAATTCAATTATTGTTATTAAGATCACTGTATGTGGAAGCCAAAAGCTTTCTTTAAACTTACCTGAATTCAACAAAAGCAGACAAATAGCCTGTAAATAATAGTATTATTTATTTACTTATTCCTTGAAATACATAGAGTTGGTTTCTTTCTCCACCGTATGTGAAGAAAAGTCAAATGGATTTCAAACACTATTGCACTACAGTTTGAAGCTTATTTGTCCTCACATTGAGCAGATGTAAATGGTAAAGGAGACTGCCTGGGAAAAGCCAGATGTTCATACTTTTCTTGTTCCACAGAAGCAATACTCTGATCTCCTTTTGATTAGTTTATACCTTCGGAAAGCCACATTCCTCTAAACATCAGACTAAGAATAAAAATCTATTGTTTTTACTTGGTAAATCTGTTTTTCAGACTTGAAATAATAAGACTATCATGAAATTGGTCATTTATTTCTCCTGCAAAGCCAAGCTAATTAAAATTAGTCAAAGATGTTGCAATGGGCAGTTTTAGGATTTCTTCTGAAATTGTGTTTTTTTAATGTTTACTACCCTCTTTTCATACCATTTGACAGTGGTATATAATTAATGTTCATGTCTTTAACTTGGTGTCACAGCTCAGGATTGATACTTTCCAATTTAGTGCTTCCACTGAGACTTTTCAAACCATGCATTTCTCATTTGCTCTCCCCCTCTTCCTGTAGCAGGATAGAGAAGAGAACTGAAAGCAAAAAAGTGAAAATCATGGGTTGAGATAAGAACAATTTACTGGAAACAGCAATGAGATAAGAAAGTGAGCAGTAAGAGCAACAATATTGATTACAAAGTGTCCAAGATAGGCCAACGATTCGCATGTGATTGCTCAGAACCAGCATTACCCACCAGGCTTACTCAACCAGAGGGAACTCCTTCTCCCCAGAAGATACTCCCTTCCCCCCATGTCCAGCAATGACATGAGGTGGTACAGATCAACCTCTGGCTCCTGGCCATGCCCCCTCCTGGATACTGCAAGGATGAACCCTGTCCTGGCTGAAATTAAGACATTTGGTTAAAATATACAGTCATGTTACATTGCTCAGGATACAGACTATCCTGATGGATAGATGCTCATCTACCTTCCCAGGTACATATGTTTCTTCTCTCAGTTTTGCTGATGCATCTGCATTCTGAGCACTAGGCTTTCTTCCTGAAATTGCACCATTTATGACTTCCTGAGAATCTGGATGAAATGAGTCAGGATTTTTCAGGTGGATTAAGATGAGAGCTAGTAAGGCAGCCATATTAAAAACAGCAATGAAGAATATCCCTTCTCTGGCAACCACCTAAGTCAGGATGGCTACAAAATTCATGCAGCAGCTGTAACTAGGTCACAAAATTTTCCTTAGTTTTTCTTTATAGGGAATTAGAGGCTCTGTTGTTTAAACAAAAGCTATGCCACTGATTTGAGCTTCACCATGATCTATATGTGAGGTGAAGCACAGTTTAACCTCTGCCATCTCTAGATGTGACTACAACTCTCATTTAAACCCTTCTAACAGAGGAGACAAAGATTTTCTGACCTAAAGTAGTTTCTTGTCTAGAATCTCCAAATTTTAAGAAAAACATACAACTGGAAGATAATGGAACTTTCATCGAAGATACTCTCCTTAAGGCAGAGAAGGCCGTCTCTAAATCCTTTAGCTCATAAAAATAGGATGCATAGGTGCGCAAATGTTATTTGTCTAAACATAAACCACCAGAAAACTCACTTTCAATATTGTGTTTGAACAGTGAGATGGAGTATAAATAGTGTATTGGTCTAAGTGAACACTCCAGCTGTGGTCTGATGTAAAAAATAATCTGAGGAGAGAATATCTATGGTCATTTGGACTGACAGTCTGGTAGTGACCAAGCAATTTCCTTTCAGCAGAAAGACTGCTAATGGTAAAGGAAAATACTTTTTAATTAACTATATAGGTGATAGGATTCTTTAAATTAATTAATTAAATTTAAAAGATAGCTTGGAGAGTTGATAGACCTCTGTGTAGAAGGTAAAGTTGTTTTCACTTATTTGAAACAGAGCTTTAATTGCTATTAAACTCTAATGAAAGTAAAAGGATATTTCACAAAAGGACCAATGAAGGAAAAAGTAAGCTTTGAAGATTCTGTAAAATTTTTCTGTCATAAAAATAAAGCCATTTAGAAAAATACTGCATATGTATGAAGTCAACTACATACTCACAAGCTGAGGCTTAACCAAGAGCATAGTGTGAAGGTATTGAGTCAATATGGGAATGACAGTAGCTAACTTCGAGTCCATCCAAGCATGAATGGACTTTATGGCTTTTTGTTAGCCTTTTTCTCCTCCTTTCAGAGCTATTGAAAAGGTAGAGTTATGAAGCTATCTTTATTATACCAGCAGCTCTGTACTACACCTGCCTAAGTTTTATTAAATTGTGCATAGCCTCTTGTTATATTCAAGCTTGCCAAAAGTAAAGGGCATAAGATCCTAAAATACAGCTTAATAGCTGTCCAATTTATCACTGTTTTGCACTATGTTGACATTACAGAAATATGACCTAGCAGAACACCCAGATGACAAGAAGCTCAAGCGCAATCAAATAGAGAGTTCTAATAAACTCTGTGTTACCTTTTCTACTGGCTTTCTATAAATATGTATACATCTATGCAAAAAAACCAAACCCAAAACCAAAAAGCAAAACAAAAAAGAATCCCCAACCCCAAACAACCCTATAGTAAGTTTTAAATCTAAATTCATTCTCATTGATTTTTTCCTTTTTTTTTTTTCTTCTTTTTTCTGAGGTTGGAGCAGTTAACCTAATACTGTGGAATTTAATGAAATTATGCTAATATTGGTATAGCATTTTCCAGCAAAAATACATACTCCAGCAAATATTAGTGCTAGCAAGGATTTCAGTTCTGAATAGGAAACTAAATTCTTTATCTTAGACTTCTGATTTAGCAAATAATGGCTATATTCAATTGTATACTCAGTATCATTCCCATTTTATAACCCTATCTAGCACATTACAGGAGTGGAGTTGCTTTAGCACTTTCCTATTTCTATCCTTCTTCACCTCAAATGGTAAAAGTCAGTGTCAGGGTCTCAGTTTTTAGCTGCTCTCCATGTTTGAAATCTCTAGTGAGGCGATGACAAATCGAGAAGGATCCTGGGATGCTTGTTTCTGTGCTGGGGTCTGCTTGCCGTGCAGCTGCTGCTCTGTAGTACAGTCACTTGGTAGGTGCTCACTGGGTTTGCCTACCTTACAGCTCCTGAGACCTGACTCTTCTGTTTACAGGGGAAGTGAACATACCTAGAGGGCATGTTCTAGTCAAATCCACTTTCACTCCACTTTATTGTTACTAGCATTTGATTACGTACATATTTTAGCTGGTTTGTTTTTTCAATTTGAATATAGAGTGTTCCATTTCAAGAAATTGCTCTCTGTGGACTTTTGCAGAGATAATTTTGTGCTCTTTATTGGTATTGCTGAGATTATAGATTTTCAAATAGATTGGGTTTTTCAGTCATACAATTTCCTGATAAACTGTCCTACCCTGAAGCTGGATGTCTCTTCCTTTTGGCCCCCGGGTATGGGAATAAGCTGAGAAGATTCACCTGATTTAATGAGGATGGCCCAAATGGAGCAAAACCCATTCCTGTTGGTTTTTTGCTCTCAGAGGTTTTTAGGGTGGTATCTCTTCCCATTTTCCCCCACAAGATGTTTGTTGATGAAAAAGCATGTGAGGAGAAAGTGAATCTGCAGCTTGATTCACCATTACTTCAGACCTCACAAACGCCCAGACTGAGAATTTGCAGATGTGGAAGTTAACCAATTTTCCAAAAATTACTGGTCTTATTATGAGCTAACTATGATGCTACCAGCCTTTGTTAGTGCCCCACTGAGGAAGTCACTGTCTCAGTGGGTAGGAGAGGCACAGAGGAGGAGGTCAGCCCATCACTTAACAGCTCAGACTCTCAGCCCACTGGCAGAGGAGTGTTTGAAATGGGTGACCTTGCTGGTGTTTGGAATGGGTGACCTTAGCTGTGGCGATTAGTGGTGCTAACAGTCCTTTCACCAGAGCAGGCAGGAAGGACAAGGGTCTGCATGTTGTGTTACTCTGCCAGCCTGTCTGTGGGGCCATGGGAGTTGTGAGCAGTTTTTGCTGTCCCCAGCTACCTGCTCTGTGGTGCAGCTGCCTGCTTGCTGGCCCCTGCGATTAAACAGCATTGTTTGATTCAGTAGCATCTTAACACTCATCTTGATAACAAGACATACAGGACAATAGAGAATTAAATTATATTATCTGCAAACCCAGTGACCCACTTCCTATTTTAAATAGAGCAGAAGTGTTTAAAATACACAGTTTGTTCATTTGCCTCACAGAAGAATGTGTTGGGAAGAAATGGTCATGCTTTGCATAATACTCTAACAAGGAAAAGCTAATGTGATATGACAAATTATATGTAGAACTGCAATGATTGAAAAATAATTGATCTTCTGGAGATTATTTTAATTGTTGATTTTTGTCTTTCATATGCAAATAGACAAGTTCTGGTCTTATAATCTATTTTACAGCTAAGAGGGGGACTTATTAGCTGCCTTGTTAGTAGCATTCACAAAGTCTCATCTTCCCAATGCAGGGAATATGTATAAGAAGGATCTAGCCAAGATAACTCTTGTTTATTGCAGTTTAGATTTCATATTCTTACATGAAATTCAGAGAAATAGGTATAACAGCAGCTAAAATTTTGATCTTGCTGTAGAAACACATGAATTTCTAATTTACCAGGTAAAGAATGCCTAATCTTTCGACAGAATGATGCCACCTACTTTATCAACATGTTCACTATCTCTGTCAATTTGTATGGAACATAATTACTATTGTTTTAAATAATTGCAGCTATCAGTGCAGACCTTTGAACAAGGAGGAGCATGTTCAAAAACAATAACCTTCTCATGAATTAATGGTGCTATAATTTTCTTAAAAGTCCTTTTCTTTTTCTGCTTATGCAACTGTCTATCACTCTTTGGCTAATATGCATGTATCACATGCTCGTCTGAATAACTCTTTTTCTCCTATTTTCTTGATTTGCTAAAATGAAAGGTGTGAGCTAGCAAGGCAAAATGATATTTTAAGAGAAGGTTTCTACAAAGAGATGAGTGTTGCCTTAGTTGTCTCCTGCTTCTACAGTCTTTCTTTCTCATCACTATTTTCTTGCTTCTTACTGTTGTGTAAGTAGACCATTAACAAATGAAAAAATACTAGGAAAAAACCCTGAGGGGTCTCCTCAACTCCTATCAGCATTTATGATATCTTTAATTTATGTTTAATGTATGTACCTTGCTGCCCCAAGTTGAACCACTCAGCAGTTAGACTGCAAGCCTCCAAAATGAACTGACTAACCTTAAGTTTGTCCTCAACAATATTAATATATATATTAGTTATGCATGTACTGAGCCAGTGGGGTTTTTTTTAACAAAAAACCAGGGAGATTGAAAGTAGAGAAAAGAAAGGATATTTTGGCTGTGTTCTGTGCTGAAACTGTTATGTGATGCTGCTCCCAAGGGATGTAAAAATCCCTTTAGACTTCAGTGACTTTCTGCAGTGACAGCTGAGTCATATTTTTGTCAGGTTTTATGGTGTCATTTCTTATATCTAAGAACTAGTATGCTAAATTTAAATTTATTCTTCCAAATAATAAAGGAATTGTTAAGAACAGTCACAAACCTTTGCTAAACTGATAACCATGTTTTTCCTGTTTCAAGTATAAAATAATAAACCTATTTTTTTTAGTCTTATTTTTAGAATGTCAGTAACATTTTGTCCGTATTTGAAACCAATGAAACCCATTTTTTGTGTCTTGTATCTGGATTCCCTGGTGCAGATGGATTGAAATCACAACACAAACTTTACCCTGACACTTGCACATCTTTTCTTCTCTCTCTGGCCACCTATATTAACAAAACAGTATCTTCATGAAACTATGAAAAAAAAATATGGTGTAATTAAGAATATAAAGTTAGGATATAAAGTAGGGATAGAAAATGTTTAAGGTGTTAAAGACATTTCTTAACATCTTTATGGTATTTACAACAGTACATTCAACTCTGTCCTATTCATCTGATAAATGGCGATGACTGCAAAAGAGGAAGAGCTCACAGGGTTACAGACAAACATAGATATTCACACAGAGATGTGAATACTTGCTGACCTTAAACCTCATTTCCTTGAGGCAAAGACCAAGTAGGGGCAATTTCAGCTTGTCAGTTAAATTGAGGAAAAACTGAGATGAAACTTAATAGAGCCCTTGTTCTTCAACATTAACCCTGCCTATATTTTAACCTGGAAATGCTGAAAGTTGTAGCTTACAGTAGTAATAGATGTAGCTTGTATTTAGAGCATTAACACAGATTTTTCTTCATTGGTTATTTTTTAGCTGAGCTTATGCTCAGTAAAACATGCTGTTAAATCCAATTAATGCCGCTGATGTTTATCATTTACAGTGCAGAAGGGTAGAAACAGAAAAGATAAGATATTGCATTTACTTAGTGATATTAAATGGTCAGTACCTGATTATTGTAATAATCATTCTTCAGATAACTCTTACCCATGAGTTAGGGTATTTTATAACAGACTCCTCAAGCTCCTGAGGGACTGTCCCACACATTAGAGAGATGTACTCTGAAACTCGATGGCCCTGAATTTCCCTTGTTGATCCTTGAGTAAAAGAGCACTTGCTTAGGGTACTGAGGTATTTGTACCTACCAGATCAGCAGGTGAGATTTTGACATGATAAGACTCGGTTTCAGAAACCCAGCTGTGCCTAAAAAGGGAATTTGGCACGTATGTTTATGGCTCTGAGTCTTGTCCTTTTTGCCTGAAGGAAAAACCTAAATAGATCTGGGAAGGGAGGTACTGAAGGCAGCTGGCAGATATTTTGAGAAGCAGAGCATTCTAACTGTTGGATGTGAGCCCTTCAATCTCTTCCTGGATTTGGGTCACAATTCATCTCCTACTGCTGTAAGACATAATTTCAGAGGGGGGAAAAGCTACTATATGTGCCTATAGAGCCTGTGGGTTTCTTTAATCTTCAGAACTACTAAGTTTTGGGGCCTTGTATCAAGCTTTTAATTAAATACTTGCAAATCTGAGTTCTTTTTTTTCTATCTCTGATATTCAATTTATTGACAGGTGGAAATAGAAATGTAAGATATGTAACTGCTTAGAAGCTCTTTAAGGTTTCTGCTAGCTGTGGGGAGGTAGGTAGTGGTTTCTGCTGCCAAGGCATGGCAGATTCCTGTCCATTATTAACCTCAGCAGGGTTTGGGACGAGCTAGTTAAGAAGTCTTTTGCTCCAAAGGGTTAATATTGCTATATCTGCCTTCTCCTGGGAAAGAAATGCTGCCTGGGTGACGAGGTGAACAAGCAAAATGTGGATATCTTGGTCAGAGAACAGTGATTAGTTCCTCATTAAGGAGACAGAGAGAGAGACACACTGTAACTATAGTAACCACAGCATATATGATCCTCTACCCACCTGATTGTAACCCACTTGGTTACAACAAAGATTTCAAGCTATTGTTAATCGTTTGTGCAGCATTTCTCTAACTGAAGAGTCACATAATAAATGCTTGTGAAATATCCATATATCCATATATATATATATAAAAATTACGTATTTTTATTTCACACCCATACACAGACTCAGAGAAACTGAGTTTCCTTATGATTAGCTAAACAGATGGATAAAACCACCAGTATAAATACCCATTAGTGGTATTTGTAATATTTTTTTTCTTGATGACTAATGGAAAAGAAATGCCATAATGACTCAGCAACCATGTTACCACTTAAGAATACTTGTATCTGTGTGTATATTTCTATTCTTTGAGCTATTACATGTTCAATTTCAGCTGCTTCTTTCTAATAAAATGCCATAACGTCTAAACTTCGAGTAAATGGAGGATGTCTCAGAAATCCTGCTGCCTATATCAAAACCTGTTTCCGATCTCTCTCAAGCCCACAATGCCATTAACCTGTTCCACTGCACTCCACACCTGGCTAACTGCATTACTGCATGACACTACCCACCTACTTGGAATGAAATGACTAACATTTAGCCTACTGATATGATCAAAAGCAAAAGAATTTGTCTGAAAGACAAATTGCTGACAAATGTTCCCTTCTAAGGAGGTCATGGCAAGGTTTGCAATATTCATCCTCCTCAATCTGGTTAAAATATCCTGTCCTGTACTGAAATTCAAGGGCAAATGTGAGTTAAACCTAATGCCTTAAGAGCTACTTCCAAATCCTGTATTTTATGGGCTTTTAGCTAGAAATTCTGAAAGCTTCTAGTCAGCAGAACTGAACACCTTCTTTGGTTTGAAACTGATATTGCCAAATAGCAAGTCCTTCCATTTACTGCTGATAATGAAACCACTTAGCTATAATAATTCTATCAGCACTAAGGGGACCAAATTTCAATCGAAGCCTACCAAGAAAGTCTTTGCTCATGCCAGTGAGGGGATAGTATAGCAACTGAAATGCCAGAGAGGATCAAATACATTTCTACACAATTTCTTTTCACAACAGAAGAGTCTGAGTCCAGCCTCCTAGTCTTACAATCATGCATGTACTTCCAGTCCCTGAAATGTGGGGGGTTTTATGGGTCACAAGACATATTCTGATAGCATTTTTTTTTATATATTTTAGGCTGGTTCAGTGAAAAGTGTTAATTTTTTATTGTTCTCAAAAAAGTTCCCACATTTTTTCTGCCTGCCTTTAACTTCTACACTGAAAAAATCCTTGCCCCTCAGTGAAATATCTCCTCTAGTCTGAATACCAAGGCAAAATTTCACTGAAATGTGAGTTCCACTGGAATTTCTTCTGGTTCCATTACGGTGCAGATTTGCTTCTTTCTCCAAGAAAAATCAGGCTCTTCAAGATCAGGACATTCCTGACACAGTTCCTGGGCATGGGTTGCTACTCAACCGTTGTAGCTATAGGGCCATGCACTGAATTATCCTGGCCCTCACAGTGAACAATGGCCACAGAGACTCCTGGAACACCCAGTTTGCTTGCCTTGCATGTCTCCTGATCTGGGACCATGTGGAAGCTGAGGTTTCTGAGGTATCCAGAATGTTCTGCATATCCAGACATTTGCAGACCACTGTAAATAACTGATATAGTTAACACAGAAAAAACCTGCGTGTGTGAAATATGCCTCATCACACCAGGGCTCTGTTAGGTTTTGGTTGATGTCCTTTTGGTTTCCTAGAATCTCCTCTTGGGCACACTGCATAACTTCTTCTCCAGAGATCCTTCTTGCCTAGGTGTGCAAGAAACGGCAGCAACTCTGAACAGGAGGGCGCTGACAGGTGGAAAACAAGGAGCCCTGTACTATCTGTCTTTAAAAGCCACTTCAGAAAAGATTGTGAAAGAATGTATGTGGCCTGTAATTACTTCTTGTCAGGGTATGTCAGAAACAAGCAAAAAGCTCTTGAGATGTATTGCCTTAGGTTCTCGCTGCCAGTAACGTAGAAAAAAGGAGTATGTGATACAGTTCTAATTTGTTGTTCAGAACACAGTTCATTTTAAACCTGTCAGAATTAAAAAAAAACCAAAACAAAGCAACAAACCCACTTCATGTTTCTATTACATTTGAAGCACAGGATGTCAGCATAAGCATCTGGGAGAGCTTTAAGGTTTTTGTCACTCTATAAATGCAGTGGTATTTTCAAGCGTCTCATGATGTACTAGCGGTTACACCTTTTTCTCTTTTACCTTTGAAATGGAACAATACTTCCTGGGGTGTTTCAGAACACACAACAGGTATCGCTTAATTTCTGCAATATTTTTCATAGAGAAATTAATGGTATTTTCTTTTTCATACTATGAATTTTCTTACTCACTTCTTCCTCCTTCAGAGTAGTCAATGGACAAGTAAACACCGAGAATGTCTTTTTGTCTTTGCATGTGAAGTAATAGGGTGAAATTCCTTTCCTGTACTGGCAGAACTTGAGTTATACATATCCCACCTGATGCCAAAAACTGTTTAATATTTGTGCAATTTCAGTCTCTGAAAATAAGGGATCAGAGTAGCATTTATTATGATTATGTGCATGTACGAAATGAACACTTGGAGCAAAGTTATGGGATCAGCTAGCAGAGCCTGGCATTTACTTATATCTCTAGAGCTGAATTATACCATCTTTTTCCATTAAACATGAAAGTCTGCTGAATTTCAAACCTAGTTTTACTGTCTGTATTCCACAATGTAATTAGACTTAAATACTGTAATATAACTTTTCCTGCCATTTGCAGGGAATAATGGGGCAAGAAATGGGAAGATCATGCAGATTAAGAGATGCTTTGAGACTGGTTTTAGCAGCAGAATTTTGGGGTTTTTAATCATGGGTTGGTTTATATGCCACTGAGCCTGCTGAGAACATATGGGATCCACCTGTCTTAAAGTGGAAAAAGAATCTTACCTTAAGAGTTAGCAGGGCTTGTTAAAAGAGCTTTAAACTAGATTTGAATTAGGCTGGAGAAGAGGAGGCTCAGAGAGGGACCTTATCACTCTCTACAACTACCTGAGAGGAGATGGTAGTGAGGTGAGGCTTAGTCTCCTCTCCCAGGTAGCAAATGACAGGATGAGAGGAAATGGCCTCAAGCTGCAACCAGGAGCAGTTTGGGTTAGGTATTAGGATTTTTTTTTTTTTTTTTGGAAAGGGATACAAAGCATTGGAATAGGTTGCCCAGGTAAGTTCTGGATTCACCATCCCCCTAAGTATTAAAAAAATGTGTGGATATGACACTTGAGGACATTAGTGGTGAACATGGTGGTGTTATTAGGCTGATAGTTGGGCTTGATGATATTAAGGATCTTTTCCAACCTTGGAAAAGACCTTGATTCTATGATTCTATGATTGTAACTTGCTAATTGCATCAAATTATCTTCAGAAATAAAACCTTCACATTTTGTTTCCCAGTCTCATCTCAAGTGAATTTCCTTTTTCTTGTTTCAGCTTGATGGGCTTTTTTATTTTATTATAGTGAATGTTGTTTAATTTGGTTTTTCTGTTTTTCTGGGTTTTTAAAAAATTTTGTTTGTTGCTGCTAGCCATGGTCCCCAGTTACATGCTTGCACTGTGTACTGTTTTGTTCATTGACAGACTAAAAACAGCATAGGGTGTGCTTGTTGAGACAGGTGCAAGCTGTGAGTTTGCCCTTGGTCCTGGTACAGTCAGCCTCTCGAGCTGAAACCAGTCAAGATAAGCTTAACTCTGATTTACAGTGACAAACTTCAGTGATACAATTCCCACCGCTGTGTACAGCATCTTGAGACCTGCAAACGTACGGCTGAAGGAGTATTCAGAAAATGGATGGGTGGATGGAATGATGGATTAACTGGAAATAGGCACACAAACCACAAACTGAGCAAAGGAGAGCTAATACCATGCTGACTGAACAAATTCTGCCTGGCACCTGAACACCGGTGGGAAGTGGGGGTTTTGACATTGCTGCTCCACAAACTAAATGTAAAAGCTGGAGGTTTCACCTTTGACCTCTCCTAAAGAAAAGTAAGTTTGGAAAGGCATCCATGGTTTTATAATTTAAGGGTATTTTATTTTATTTATCTACACAGCGTCACCATATTTCTGGGACGTACACAGTCTCTGAATTATGCAAAACATGGACCACTGACTGCCATTTCTGTAGAGGATTATTAATGTGCAGAGACAGTGTCACCTTTTGGACAGTGTATTGTATTTAGTTCAGGTTAATAATCACTACAAGTAATTAGTCTTGGTAGCCTATGTAAAACAAGCTGGCTGTCTCAATTTCCAAAAGATATGTGGCACTATAAAAGAGAAAATAGGAAACTAATGCTTTCTGTAGCAGTAACCTAAAACCTTGATCCAGGTTTCCCTAGCTTAAATGCCTCATTCAGCAGGGTGTATGAAGAAGACTTGTCCTTGGTTTCACTTGAGCCAAGCACAATTCAACCTCTAGTCCTTTATTTCTTGTCACCTCCAACCTCTTCTTTCAGTACTCTTTCAAACAGCAATCAGTCAACACTTGCTCTAAAATAACCATCACATTCAGATGGGAACAAGAACCCAGTGGAGTCTAGTATTTAAAATACTTTTCAGGAGTCCCATTTACACTCTAGGATATAACTGTCTAGGTCATGAGGTGAATCTTAGCAGTAACTCTTTACTTAAGTTATGATATTTCTCCAGAACTGTTTTCAAGCATATTTTATGCTAGTTTGGGATCCTTGGTGATTATTCCTCAACTCAGAACATCCTGTTATTGCTTTACTTCCCTTATGCTTCAATGTGGTCAGAGAACTTGAGCAGCTATGAAATACTCCAGTTTCGGTCAGAGCCCTGGAAGCTATTTTCAGCCTCAGTGATTTTTCTGGTCCGTTTTTTACCCCTCTGGGGTGTTGTTCTGCTTGCCATCACTGGATTAGCTGCATTTCCTAACTGCAAGTGACCTCTACCATGCTGGCCATTTTCCCAAGTGCGAGGTAGCGCCATTCACAACCCAGAAACCCAAATGCTGAGCTGTGCATTTCCGCAGTGCTTTTAATATCAGCTCTTTCCTCTCTCTTCCCAAAAGGTGGCATAATTTTCAGAGCTTCCAACATTTTCAATCAAATGTGAAAAAAGAGGAAAGATCTCAAAGACGTGAAATCGATCCTAGTTTTGTAGATGGCTGGTGAGAGGGGAGGGATTTAGCTCTCTCTCTGACAGAAAGTCTGGACCTTCTGAGCTCGAGACTCCTACCTGCTCTTTGGTCTACTGATCACTCAGTACAATGTGGGATAGAAATCACATAAACATGGGCTGTTTCTTTTTCCATACACAGGAAAATAGATTTCCTGAGTTTTCCTGCTCAGAAATGATTTGTTCTCTATGTGTATCTTTTTGTATTAAACTAGTAACTTCTTGACAGGGTGTAATCCATAACTTTTTTTCTGAAGTCATGGAAATGTTCAGCCTAGATTGGCATAGCAGTGAAAAACCTCTAGCACCAATGAAGCAGTGTCACAGGGAGCCTTGAAAAATATGGATTTCACAGCATGAAATCAGAATATACTAGGAGAACAAAATACATTCACATCTGAAAAGAGGTTAAAATGGAACAAAACTGAGTTTAAATAGAAAATTTGAAGACTCAACGGGGATGGGCCTATTTTGGAGCAGAAAATAAAATGAAGGAGTTTCATGTGAGACACTGTAAAGGCGGCAGAGGTTTATTGAAAGATGCTCTTGAATTTTGGTAATGTAACTACTGAGGCTGCAGGCCACGAGGCTACAGTAATGATAGAAAACTTTAAAATACACAGGAAGATTTACAGGTGCAGCATTCCTAACTGGGTAGTGGTAAATGTTGCCCTAACCAAAGTAGAAGCATATGTACTGCTTACCTGCATATACTCAGAAAACAAATTTTATATGTATATATATACATATATATATTAAAACCCCACATATTTTTGTCAAAAAATATGCCTTTGGGCCAAGTCACTAAACTGCATAGGTACACAAGGCACCCAAGCTAAATAAAAAAGGAGGAGTTTAAATCCAAGATGGGAGGAGTACAAAAAAGGGAAATGAGGATCTGCCACTTCATTTTTTGTACCAGCCCTTTTGAACCATCGTGTGTAAGGTCCCAATTTGGAAAGCAACACACCGGGACTGTACTCACAAAACCCTGATTAAATTGTGTGTGGCATGAAGGTCAACTGTTCATCAAAGGGCTTGACCAGGAATTAAGTCAGTAAATTGAAACATGATGTTCTTACACAAGAGAGGGAATCATTATTCTCCAAGAGCATGAAGATTTTAGTATTTTGGTTCTGCTTTAATGTCCTGTTTGTCTGGAATCTGAGTTGGCTTCAGGCATATGTTTCTGTGATAATTTCTGTATTAAAAGATTTGCATCATTTTACACATTAAAAAACTGAAAAGTAGTTTTAGGCCACAGGTCCTTTTCTAGCTTTACTTACAGTTTATTTTTGAAGTTTATTTGGTATGATATGATCTAAAGCATATAATGTTTTGCTCCATGATATAAAATGTTTAATTAGTTCTGTAACAATCTAGTTAGTTTTGAAGTAAGAAGGGAAGACTTTCAAAAATGTTCTCTTCTTCTCCACAGAAAGAAAATGAAAAAAGGTTTGTAGAAAAACATCCAAATTATCATGAATGTAGAAAGCACATCTTATGGAGCTTCAGATATGTTAAAATACAAGGAACCAGCCAAAGTGAAAGAATTGTAAAATATTATGTAACAGGGTAAATTATAAACTGACTGAGTGAACAACAGGAAGATGACATATATATATATATATAAAGTATTGTATGAAAGGCAACATTCCCGTATGTCCTGGATTAACTTTATTACCATTAAAATTTTCATGCTGCAAGAGATGCACTAATAGAAAATAATCATGATGATAAGAAGAATACCTAGAAGGTTTTGGGTTTTTCTACTTTTAAGCAAATTTAATTATATTAAATAAGAAGGAACAAACTATGCAACAGTTCAACATGAATCATTATAGCCTTTCAGGTAGTTATGGATTAATGACAGTGCACAGTAACATTATATCTTAACATTAGCACTAACATACTGTGTTTAAGATGTTTATAAACTAGGTAATAAAGACATTTGAGCATCAAATATTCTAAGGTTTCAATAAAGTCAAGTCCTGCTTTCCAAGATGTTTCCAAATACTCTTTTTCAGGTGGGATTCCCGGGAATATCAGTAACACAAAATCAGCCTAAGCTTTAAGACAGGTTACAGTGAACTTTTTCAACAACAATGAGTAGTACAATAGTTATAGTTTGCAGATTAAACGATTAAATAGTAAAAATAAACCCAATTTGTTTAAGAATTTGTATGGAGGGATCAGTGAACTTGTTCAGATAAACATTAAACATGTTTTTGTGTACTTTTATATAAAATTCTACTTTAAATTATCTGATGCTTTTAATATGCAAATGTATGTCTCAAAGAAAACCAGGAGGTCCCTTGGATACCTGAGTGTGCTACAGTCTCCTACATTTGTGTACACTATCATGGTGTATTATAAGAAGTATGAATTGCATTTGCACTAAGTTTATTTCATTCCCTTGTTTACAACTGGCTCAAGATCCTCTTTTTCTATGGTTAGAAATACAGGCATACCAATCGTATTTAGTTGCCCTGAAATGTGCTAAAATGGTCATGACTTCTCTTTATATAATTGCACCATAGCACAGACTAAATTTAGCTAAATCAGTTACGTTCTTATTAATACCTCAATTTAAAGTGATAATAGAGGGTAATAATAATTCCTAATCATAACTTCATAATCACAGTCACAACATTTAGACTGTTAAAGTAAATGTGGTCAGCAATGCAGTGATGAAGCACAGTACTGTTTCTTGCCATCTATAGCTGCAAATTTTACCTACAAATGATGCCTAGACTACAACTGCTGCATCCACACCTGATGGAAACAGCTTCTCAGAATAGATTTCTGCTTCCATAGCCCTTAAGCAGTCACCATACCATGAGCTCATATGGCCTTCATTTGTATCTGTCAGAGTAGCAAATGGCTTATTCCTGTCTGATTTAAAGCATGGCACATACAGTGAGCCATGGCAGGAGTGGAGATTATTTCCAGTAGAAGAGAAATTAATATAATAATGGTTCAGAGATTTACTGTTATTTACTTGAGGAAAGTAAAAGCGTTACCAAAATTCTAAATAACCAACAACACTAAAAAACAGAGGTTAAAAGATACTTGAAGTTCTTGTTTTGACAAGTTCTGTGTTCCACTTCCTTTTACAAAAAACAGGCTTATATTGCCTTAAAAAAATTATCTAGAAAGCATCACTAATTTTCTCTTTTGTATATGGATATTGTCTAGTACTGCAACAATCATAGGACCTGAGATATGTGTATTTGTTAATAACAGCTTAATGAGCCACTCTCTCAGAAAACTAATTAGTCAGTCTTCTGGGTTACAGTCATTATTTTTAAAACAAACGAAACCCATCAATGAATCTTTTTCTTGGTGTTTGTTTGGGTAGATACTAGATGATGATATTAGATTCATTGCTGCACTATTTTGCTAATGATTGCGTTGGATCAAAGAGGACACTAACAATTACAAACTTGTCAGAAGCAAGAAAGTAAGTAGCTGAACCAGTGCGTGAACTGTAATTAAAAAGAGCCCTGTAGCTAACAAGAAAGTTGTGATAAACGAAGCAAGAAATTGCTTGTTATCTGCTGTGTCATCTACTCTTTGACATTAATATTTTTGGAAGAAAAGAGTCATAAAAATCTTCTGTCATGTTTACAGTTGCAAAACTTAACAGCCATTGTCATTATGAACAAGGCTGAGGCTTGGGATGGGCAAACTGACTAGGGGGAAATAAAGGATAGTTAGTAATTATCCTTATCTCTCTCTGATCAAAACAAAATCGTCTTTCACTGCTAATCTATTAATGACTTTGGCCTTTATCTGCTGCCCAGTATCTTTTCATTCTTCTGCTTCAGTCTGACCAGCAAGTGATAATGCAGGTTAGTACTGTGCATTGCTTTGAATATTTTTTTAATATGATTTAGCTTAAAAACATATTTAACCTGGGAGCTGTTCCTCTCTTAATACAGCAGGCTTTTTGATAACTGCAGACTACCCAGGTTGAAACTTTTGCATATTTTTGTCTTTTTGAAGCCTTATGAAAGCTAATCAAGAAATTATAGTCCTAGTAATTCTTAGTTTGATTGTTAGGTGGTGTACTTGAATTATGCCATGGCTGTCATGATGAAATTCATCTCAGTAATATGTTGAATAATGCAGTTCAGAAGCTTAGGCTTGCTGGTATTACCAGCAGTGAGCTATAGAGATGCGTGAATGTTCATTCAGACTTTGTGAAAGCAAAGATGCTTCAACAGTGAGCTCTGACTAAAAAACCACTGGGATGATTTTTAGGCTTGCTGTATCAGCAGCCTACTTGTGGTGCCATGTCCCACATCCTTAACAACAACAACAACAACTGCTTAATGCCAATCCCCGTGCCTCCTGCTCCGCCCTGGCCAGACCCAAGACCTGCCCCCAAGCCTGTGGACCACTGTGGGCATGGTTCCCCTTCCCATCCATCTGAGGTGGCCATGATAACGGGCTGCTCAGGCTGGACATTCAGAAAGCAAGCTCCTGTCTCTCCAGACTTGCTGTTCCTGGTCTGGTACGTTGAGCTAGTCCTCTTATCTCAGAGCTTCTCTAAAGTGAATTGTATTTCTGCACAACGTAGCTCCAAAATCTCTGCAAGTCTCTTTTGTGTATGTGTATGTGTTCAACATGCTGAACATCTGAATGCAATATTTTGCCTTATTAGGAGTGAGCCTTGATCTGCTCCTGTTATCAGATACCTAAAATCTGTGTGGTCTTGATGTTACAATTTTCTGACAAAAACAACGTACAAGTATTTTCATCTTCTTTGTTCTTTGCTGAAAGTATTTAATCTGAAAATATTCTAGTGTATAACTACCAAGACAATCAATTGCCACAAGAACACTCTTAGATGTGAGTGATTAGGGACTAGAGGCACTGATGTGTTTCAATAATTTATTTTGTAAGTAATAGGATTTACTTGTAAAAGGGGTAAGAGTAACATAGCATTTATTACAAACCTCAAGGCACTATTAATAAGGCAAATTTTCTTTATGGCTTTAGAGATAAATATTTTTTATTCATCTATTTGTTTTATGCATGTAAAAAAGAAATGATAAGAAATTTGTTTTATTTAGAGATATTTTTTATTCATCTATTTGTTTTATGCATGACAAAAGAAATGATAAGAAATGCATCAGAATCTTTATGTTTAGTTTAGATTGCTTGTATCATCGTATTAACAGAGATCCCTAGTGATGGATGATGCATATAGTATAATGTTTTCCCTAACCACAATTTTCAGCACAGCTCTCTGCAATAAACTTGCTGAGGATGGACATAAAAAATAAAATTTTAAAACCATTTAAGAAGGTGATCTCTGCCACCATCAACTGGCCTGGCAAGATATCTTCATCATCAAATTTGCCATTAAAAAAGTTAAAGCTGTTATTTCTTGCCAGACTTCCCTTCTCCACTGGAATTCCTCTGGAAACTCACATGAGAAAATCCTGAGAAGCTGCAGTGACAATCTTCTGCAGCCATAGTATAATTCCTGTTACTCTTTAATACACTTCAGAGTTTTGTAGAGTCAATGCCATGTGTTGCTACCAATTTAATTCACCCCTTCTACCCGGGCTGACAGTTTCCTTCTTTACCCCTTCTCTCCTTGGAAAACCTGCAGTATCCTAGAAAAAAAAAAAATCTCCTTAGTGAAACATTGAGAGGGTATGGGGGAAAAAAACCTGCTTAGAAAGGGAAAGTAAGAGGCCATGATTTTTAGTGTAGTTGAATGATCATTTGATCATAGCTGATGCACACCTGTTCTGGGAAGAGACACCAGTCAGCAGAAAAACTCATAAGAAAAGGCAGTAGTTTAAATTTGAAACTGAGCAAAACTTAAATTTGAAATGAAGTCAGTGAGGGCATTTGTGGTCCAATGGCTGCAGTTCAAAGAGGTATTATAGTCTTCACAGCAATTGCAAGGTGACATACAGTGGCCTATTTATGCTACTGTATGTCACTACAGAGACTTATAACATTCTGTGTGTGAAGTTCCATTGAAATTAAGAAATAATACCATAAGTTTCTGAATTGAACACTTAAGGTTGTTTTATGCTGTGCTTGTGCTCTTCCATGGATAAACAAATGCTCAAATTATGCTATATTTTGCCATGTAACAATTGCTGAACTCTTTCAAAATAGAGCAATCTGTAAAATAAAGCCATTACTGTCATAATTGTGCTTTGTTTTCCTTAAACATTTTGACAGAGTAATTTATCTCCTGAGTGCCAATGTCCAGGAAAAAAATTCTGTTTGTTAATCTCTTTAGTTCTAGGGTTTAATGTGATGTTAATAATCATGCCCACAACTCGCATAGATTTAGCAAAGGCATGAATCACAGCACAATTATATCTTAGTGAATTGAGGAATTTGTAAGCGAGCCAAAGTACTTAGCAGTTCCTGCTGTAAAAGTAGTATAAGATTATGGTACAGTGTTTCCAGATGCAGTTCTATTACAAGCTGCAGCAAGAGAAGTCAAGGGGAAATTTTCATATTTTTGTGTGAAAGCAAAGAAGAGGCTGTTCATGTGAGGGTGGTCTTAGTAGCCACAAAATAGTTTCAGTTGAAGCAAGAACAATAGAAGTGTAATTATTAAATATAGAAACCCAGGAAATTCTAGTCTAAAACTACCCTGTAGTGATGCACATTCACAGTTTTTGAAGTATAATATTTTTTTTTTAAATTAGCATCTGAAGGGTGCTTTATCCAGATTGCACAGTAATTATTGGTTGCCCTATCTCACTACTGCCTGGCATTTTTATTGTTGAAGGAATATTTACTGCCTTCAAGGATTGGCAGCGTTCTGAGAGCTTGTGCAGGCTCCTGTCCTACTGGAGGGAAAAGGAAAGTCCTGGCAGAGGAGGGGTGGGGAGATGCTGTTATATCCTCTATTTTTCCTACAAAGAGGTAACTTGCGAGTAAGCATTGAGATGAGGGTTTTTTAAAAAAAAATTCTAACAGCTATGGCACATAGGATGCTTAAAGGTTCCCTAAATTATCTTAATCCAAATCTATTTTCACCTGATTTCTGAGTCATGTTTTCACACTAGAATTCAAGTTTCGAGCGTGATTGCTTTGTCATATATTAAAAAGTTGAAATGCTCTGTTTCTACCACTCTCAATTCCCCCTATTGGAATATTGCAGGAAACAAGGTCAAAGGGCCTGGGGAAGCTGTCTAGTCTGGCACAGCTGAAATAACGTGGCCAGTACTTTACAACTAAGTAATGAGTTCCCCTTTGGCTTTACAGGTTAAAGAAGGGAATTGAGTTTGCCCTGTGCCTCGGTTGCCATTGAAGGAGTTGGTGGCTCTGGCCTCTAGTAAAGCAGGCAAACTCTGATTTCTCCAGTTCTTCTGGCCCAAGCAGTACCAATTATGTATAAATAGCTCCTGACATATGTTTGTGTGATGTGGTCTCAAAAACTGCTAGTGATGGAGATTCCTCTATTTCTGTTAGGAAAATTATCACAATGCTTAAGGCTGGAAATACATCTCTCTTGATCTCTAGACCAAATCCTCCAGGTACAATATAAGTTGGTTGTTCCTTGACCTTCCTGCAATGGATGCAGAAAACAGACTGATCTAATCTTCTTACAAGATGATTTTGCACATCAGAAGGCTGCTCTGTCTCTCTCTAACTCTCTTCTCTCCAAACTAAGTAGCTACAATTAATTCAGTCGTTCCCTATAGGACATTTTGCAGCCCTCTGATGATTTTTCTTGTCTTCCTCTAGGTTCTCTCCAGCTGATCCATGGATCTCTTGAAACTGATACTCTGTGGGAAGCAGCAGTGCTGAACCAAACAAGTTGGATGCCTTGCCTACAGCCCCCTTTTTCTGTATATGCATCAGGACACAAAGACAGCTTTTAGATTGACGTTGTTGGGTACTATTAAGTTAATCTTCTTTCTTCTTGTGTTTGGGCAGCTAATCTGTCTAAGCACAAATGGAAAATACTTCAACACCCCCCCTCCCCCCCCCCACCCA
>VYXC01007868.1:246374-310256 GCA_013397175.1 Platysteira castanea
TCATTTCAAAAATTTCTTGAGATTGATTTTGAGTTCTCAAGAGTTGATTTAAAAAGTCACCCAAACTTCAGTGGAATCAAGCTGGAAAACGTCAATCTGCTATAGCTGTTGAGTTAAAATAATATACACCCTGCCTTCCTGTATGTTTAGAGATCAAGTAGTCTACAGAACTGACATAGCCATACCATAATTATGGGCAGTGAAAGCAATAACTATACCACTGTTAACCACCTTTATCATAAAATCATTTAGGTTAAAAAAACCCTTTAAGATCATTGAGCAAACCTAACCTAAATCCTGTACAGTTTGATCCTGCACAGCTGTCTTATTATATTCTGATATTAGAGAGGTTTTAATACAAAGGGCATCTTCCAGCTAATCATCTAGACCCTAACTTTTGAACTGCACAGAGAAGCCAGATGTGGTCAAAATATTTAGAATACTTCTTAAGCAGATTTGAATATTCTGGACCAAACTCTGTCATCTTTTTCATACAAATCTTCGTCTGTATGTTAGTAAACTAACTTCTTCTAACTGAGTAGATATGACCTTTTTCTTGCTCTCGTCTCTGGGCTATTATTTTACTTTGACTGTTTGATAAAACTTTCAGTAGAGCCATATTTTGCCTGTCACTTTCTCTTTATGAATGTTCTTTCATTACTTCCTTGAGTTTCCTGCTCTGTTTACTTCTGTCTCTACAATTCATTGCAGTCTTTTTGATAGTCTTTCAAATTTTAGGAAGCATCAGCATATTTTCTCTCTTGCGTTCGGTGACAGTTTGTCTGCAGCTGAAGTCAGATGATGTCTCTTCATTGCTGGTAATATTTCTCTTACATTAATTTCTGTTGTCACTATTTCTTTGCAGGTAGGCCACTGATAGGAGCGCTGTAATGAACTACCACCATGAGGCATTAGCTAAGTCATAATGCAATAAATAATATTCACCGCATGATGAATCAGAGAAATCTAGGAAGCTTTTCTAAGACTGTAAGTCGTATCCCATATGCACTGTAGCTTGTTGAGCTGTACACGACGATAAACAGAATCATTCTTTAATAGTGTTAGGGTGGCTGTTAATTCTTTTCTTCTGTTTAAGCTAAGATGTCATCAGTATTTTTCCTTCCTTTGTTGCCTAAGAGCTTTCTGGCAGTGGACCTTCTGTGTGTATTTATGTTAGCAGAAAAATTTACTCTCTTTTCACTTATGCTATGTGTACTACCAGTAAAAGAAGCAAATAAAAATTTAGGGGAGTAGAATGGTTGCAGCAGTAACTTGGAGCTGCCGAAGGACAAATGAATTAAAGTCTAGTACTTCAGACCATTTTGTAACAAGACTTTTTATTTTCAGTATGGAATTTGTAGTTCAGCAGAGTATCTGTACTGCTTAGACACATCTTATATACAGTGGTAGATACAGTGCAGATGGTACCTGCATACAACTAAATGCAGTTGTAAAGGAGGAGTCTTTCAGAGCCTTCTCTTTCTTTTGTGCCCTGAGTAGCCTTGCTGCTGAAGTGGCTGAGCAGCTGAGTACCAGCCATACTCTGAAGCCTCTGTAAGATCCTCAGGTCATTCCACCTCTCTACCTCTGACGAAAGCACCCTGATAGGCATGTACTCTAGGTGCCCAAAGACCTACAAGGGATGAATAAAAGCCTTGAGTCCTATGGAAGTGCCTTTCATATTAGTTTTTCTGTGATTATCCAGTGCTTATTTTAATTCTAATTCAAAAGGTAAGGGGGTAGGAAGCAGGCAGAAGTACCCTCCTGGCTCTGCAGGGTTCCTGAAAGAGTAACTCTGAGAGGTGTGACTTGCCAGTGTTGAACATTTTCTTAACTCCCAGTTTTAGTTGTTATGACACATTCAACACCTCTATTCTGTCTTCCAGGCAAAGCATGCAAAAAAAGGTATTGGGTAATCTGTATATTTTACAGCAAATAACATCTAAATTGGATACTAGAGTGAATAGACCCTGGTTTGTAGGCAAGGTTTTACCTTTTTCCCCAAATGTAATGCCTGATTTGCTAACATAACTCTGAAAGAAAGGCTGTAACTGTAATTAAATAAAATAGGCATGAATGACCTAAAATAGAAACGTAAGACAAATATGTAAAGCAGAAACACTTGTCATTGTTTTTGTTCTTTAAATTCTTCCCAAAGATGTCATAACCCGTCAGACTGTGGCCATTTGTCTGATTTGAAAATCTTTCTTTTCAACAGAAAGTGAAATGTTTCCATGGAGACCAGCCAGAGATAGCCAAATGACGAACTTCTTGGCTGTACTTTCAGTTTGGTTTCTATGGTTTCCAGACAAGGAGGGGGTAATGTGAAGTCACTGAGCTTTCTTCCTTTCGTTCTTTCGTTCTTTCATTCTTTCTTTCTTTCTGTCATTCTTTTGTTCTTTCTTTCATTCTCTCTCCTTCTCTCCCTCTCTTTCTCTTTCTGCCCCCACCTTTTTTTCCTGCAGGTTAAAGGTTATTGTAAAACAAGTTGTGTGGGCCCAAAACAAGCCCACAACAAGCAAGGGTAATCGTTATCATCTTGGTCCTTACATAGGTCAGTTGCACAGTTTTACAACTGTCCTTATTCTAAGATAAATAAATAAAGACAAAGTGATAAGACTTTCCTTCCATTCTGAGCAAAGTTATAGGGAAAATAAGTTTATAATAGCTACATTTATCTCGACTGTGCACACAATGATAAAATGGTAACAGGTTTGACACCACACACTTCTTTTTAAAGGATACAAAAACTAACAATGAAATACTGCATCTTGGAAATATCTGAAGGCCTTCAGAATAAGAAATGCTGCAGGTCTCAGTGGCAATACTAAACTGAATGGAAAAATTTAGCTATTAGACTAGTAAGCAGGGTAGCTAATGGATTTCTATGCAGTGTCAAGAGAACTCCATAAAGAAAACGAAAATAGTCACCTTGACATCTAAATTCTCATTTTTCCTCTCACTCTGCATGCTAAAGTTTTTCTTCAAAAAGTGTCACATGGTTCTTTGGAACTGGTAAATACATGCTTTCTATGCTACTGCAGAGAATGTTACAAAGCACATATTCCTTCTTCATAGATCCAAAGTGTGTTTTCCTCTCCATACTGCTTCACTGTTTCTTCCTTTCCCAAGAACAATAATACAAACTTATTTCCACTTTTTCTCAATTTTTTATGAGGGCTAATTCAATTCTCTCCTATCACCTCTGCCATGTTTCTGAGAAGGCAGCTTCTGTCTGTTGCCACCAATTGCATCCTTCTTTTCCTGACTCCCTTGAAGAAGCAAATGTATGGTATTGTAGAAAGAGTCATAAGTAAGAATGAAGAAAACAAGATGTGATGCTTGTTGCTATTTGGAACTCTCTGAATTGAGGACTGAGTGAAGCTTGGTGACTTATGAAGGCTCTTCTATCTGCCTGGTATGTACCATTCTGCAAATTTAACTGTTCATGCTGTCTCCAGGCAAGAAACTGATGAAAAATGAAGTATGTCCCACAACCCGTTGTGGTGCCTAAACCCATTCTTTTCAAAACAAACAAACAAACAAACAAACAAACAAACACACACACAAACAATCCCCTTTCCATTAAAATGCCTGGTTAAAGAATTGAAAAAGCTGGCAGTGGTCAAACAACTTTATGGTTCTAAATTAAAAAAAAAAAAAAATTAAAAAGGTAAAAAACCCCTAGATAACAAACATAGGGCAAAATACATACTGAAAATAAGACCACGGAATATTATTCAGACATAAAACCTGTTCTTTCTAAAAGATTTGAAAAGTATTTGAAATCTCTGCAGAAAGCAGATGGTTCGTGCTAGCAGAATAAGAGGAGGAGACCAGAAGGCACCACCAGCCTGACCCCCAGTAACTTAGTGAGGGGGCTACAATACCTTAAACATGTGTGGGGCAATGGAAGGTGGCGGGTGCTGCTGTTTATCAACCAATTGATTCCTGGGCACAGTGTTCACTGTTCTGCTTGTGAAATGAGATGAAGAGATGGGAATAAGCCTTGTAAAAATGGCACAGGGAAGGGTCATCCCTTCCACTTATTGCAGTCTCCCACTAAATTGTCTTGTGTATGACTACAAGACTGCCAACAGCAGTAAGAAGATAAAAAGAAACAGTGGGAATCTGGTACAATGGTTATCACAAATACCCTGAGGTGAGATGTAGTTTGCAGAAGCATTGCTAGGGGAATAACATTGAAATTGGTCTGTGTGGTATGAGATCTGATTAATACAAACATCTAAAATATCCATCCTTTGCTTCAGGATTACTGTATGAAAGGAATTTTTTAGGTAATGAAATTTAATTGTTACCTTGATTAAGTAATAACAAAATTAGTTCATTGCTATGCATTTGTAAAGCATAACAAAACAGAGTTTTCACTGTGTAACAATTTCTAATTGTGTGCAATACAGAGTAGAACTTATTACTGGCTTGCAGAACACCATCTTAGCTCTTGTAGAAAAGATTCTTCATGATGGAAAATATTTTCCTTGAGGGTACAGACTGCATGTTGTTTAGGGAATTAGCTTTAAGTGAAGACTGTGCATTGTGTTAATCATTGCCATTACTCTTCTTTCCTTTATTATATAACCTGTTGAGAATGATAGATAATTTTCATAGGTTTTGCTCATCAAACCAGTAGTAGTTGAGATATGGTCCATGTGTCAGACGCATTTTATAGCAAAATTCCTCCCTTCTGCAGTGTGATTCTGTTGCCATTGCCTGTGTGAATCTAAGAACTGTCTCCTGTCTTTGTGTCTGGGAAGGGCTCACAGAGCCAAAATACTGCGGTGTCAATCGGAAGCTGCTCTGATTTCACAGAATTACAGAATTGCTAAGGTTGGAAATTACCTTTAAGATCACCTAGTCCAACTGTAAACCTAACACCGTGAAGTCCACCACTGAACTATGTCCCCAAGTGTCACATCTGTGTGTGTTTTAAATACCTCGAGGGATGGTGGCTCAACCTCTTCCCTGGCCAGCCTGTTCCAATGCTTGACAACACTTTTGTGTAGGAATTTTCCCTAATAATTACTCTAAACCTCCCCTGGAACAACTTGAGGTTGCTTACTCTTCTCCTGTCACTTTTTACTTGGGAGAAGAGACCAACTCCCACCTGGCTACAACCTCCTATCAAGAACTTGTAGAGAGTGATAACATCCCTGAGCCTCCTTCTCTCCAGGCTAAACATCCCCAGCTCCCACAGCCACCCCTCATCAGCCTTGTGTTCCAGACCCTTCACCAGCTCCATTGCCCTTCCCTGAACAGGCTCCAGAACCTCAACATCCTTCTTGCTGTGAGGGATCTGAACTGGATGCAGGATTTGAGGTGTGGCCTCACTAGTGCCGAGTACAGGGGGATAATCACTGATCTGGTCCTGCTGGCCACAAAATTTCTGATACAGGACAGGATGCCATTGGCCTTCTTGTCCTAATGGGCACACGCTGGCTCATGTTTTGCCACTGTCAACCAGCACCCTCAGGTCCTTTCTGCTGGCACCTTTCCAGGTCTCTGCAGCAGTTTCTCTGCCATGACCAGTCATATGCCCCCTGTATGAAAAGCAATGCATGTTTTTCACATGTGCCAGATGTGCATCCTGCAACATCCATGACCTGCAAGGATGAATAGAGGAGCTAGCTCTTCTGCCTGCTCCCCCACACCACAGTCCCATGACTGATGCTACCACACAGCAAGGATGTGACTGCACTTTGACTGGGTACTGGATGTGCAAATAATCGTGACAGGAGAGGGGGATGCAGCTTCCAGTGCAGCAGAAATAGATCTATGGCCACCCTCTGGCTGCAAGTGTAGGTGTCACTTCCCTCCTCTGCACATTTTTGATAAGTTGAAATAGAATTGCATACCATAAATTATCTTCAACAATCCACATCTCCTCAGTCATACCTTTCTGCAGTGATCTCTGTTGCTTAGAAAAGGAGAATAAATTAACAGGCATGAGGGCTTTTACCTCTGATTGCAGCCCTTGGGTATCTCCCTGTTATCAGAACTTCACAGGAAAACTGTTGGTTTTCACCCTTCTGAGGAGATCTTTTCCACTTAAGATCATGACTCTCCTTTGCCTCTTTTCATCTCGGCAGAAAGTTCTCCCCAGTCTGAAGCTTAGCTAAACATGCTTGGAGATGATTGAAAGAATGCTTGAATGTTATTGTGGCAGAGTAAAAACAAGGAAAGACTTCTGTGGTAAGTCTGAATAGTTGACTTCTGCATAAAAGACTGGGGAAAAAAAAGCTTCAAGAAAACAAGCCTGATGTTGTCTAGCTAAAATTTAAAGACAAGGTGATGTTAACTACATGATTTTGAAATCCCCAAAGGAATTCTGAGGGAGATTGCGACCAGTGAAATCAGAAGAGCCCATAAAGCAGGTGGATGATAAGGGCTTCAATCCATGGTGAACTAGGTTTGTCTTAAAGAGGTAAAAAAATGATTTAAAAAAAAAAAAAAAAAAAAGGAGAGAAAAGAGTTCTTAAACCTGCTGGGAGAGCTGGGTGATGTGCCGAGGCACTTCCAGCTTGTCCAGTACCTATATTCCCCAACCTTGACCACAAAATGAAAATGTTAGATCCCTCTACAAGTCTAGCCATCTATTTCCAGCTCAACTTATCATAATACCTAACAAGCATACTATGACACTTGATAAGAAGCCAGAATTCAGTGTTGGCACTCATAGATTTTCTGCTGTAGACATGCAGGAGACTGAGAGAACTCTATTGGATGTGAATGGCACTATCCCTGTTGCTGTCATTAGGACTGATTTTAGGCATCCAGAAGTGATGCTGCAGACTTCGCATTTTGACTCAGTCAATATTTGTGCAAGAAACTGCTAATTGCTCCAGAACTTGGGAGGTCTTAAGCAGAAATAATAGGTCAGCTACTGAAAAGAATAGAAAAATATTTTTATTTCTTTGCAAAATTACTTCTTAAAAGTATATAGCACGGTACAGGAAATTAAAGGTCTTGAACTCAATGTTCTGAGTCATTTCAATATTGAAATTGAACAATGAAATTTAAGATTTTTAGTCTGAATGCTTTGAAGAAGGTATACTTTTCTCTTTTACTGGATATTATCTGTTCAGGATATTATATTGAAACATCCTTTGTGTGAAAAAAATTACTAATGATCTGCTTTAATAGTTTTGTAGCACAAATATTTACATTTATGAGCAGATATATCAAATATCATAGTAAGAACTGTCTCCTAGCAGTCCCATCACAGTGTCTCCATTTGTATGGCAGCAGCGAGGATCAGTCATATTCATTACCATTTCACACATCCTTCAGAGATCACCAGTTCATTTGGCCAGTTTTGATAACCTGTCCAACTCAGTGAATTTACAACCTGTAGGACTGCAACAAGATGCTTTAATGTGAAGGTTTTCACTCAAAGAGCATGAGAATTGAAGAAAATGAAAAATAGACAGGAAAAAGGGATGTTAAGGGGGGGAGGGGAGGGCTGTGTGTGGTGTGAGGAAAAGTTATTTGTGATTAAAGAGACATTCTGTGAATAGAAAAAGTATTATTTTGAATAGAGGAAGTGGCAAAATAGGAAGTTAAAAATTTTGTCCAGACAAAAAAAGAGTCACATTGAGTGCAAGGAGGCAGGACCTAGTGGTTTTGAAACACTCCTGAAGGACTCATCTTTGCTAGGGAAAAGTTTCTTTTTAATACACATTCAAATTTTCATGTAATATAAGTTGCATCTTTCTTCTAAACACACAAACTGTTCAACCTGTGTACTGGGCTGTAACAAAGTATCACCCCTTGCGTGTTAAAACTTGTGGTTTAATTTGGTGCAAAGGGCATCCTGACCTGATTTGACTGTTGCTTTCTCTGATTGTTATACACCTTTTTAGGACTTCCACCCACACCAGTAAAGATCCAAGTAAACTCAAATGGAAATTGTATTTTAGTTCCTGTTATTGACCGGTTCCAAATGTACCGCAAACCTGTCAGGACGTTTTACTGAAGAGCCATCTCCATACTTCTGCTTTGCTGCAAGTGTACACCATTCCCTGACGACCCGAGGCTGCCAACACCTGTGTTGTGCGTTTCTCTGTTGGAAAGCTTGTCCTGCGCTCCCGCCGGGAGCATCTTCCCTGTGCGGCGCTCGGGAGAGAAGGAGCTTCTTGCTGCCATCTATTGATAGCGCGGCGGAAGGGTCAGGAGCCGCCGCGCCCCGCCCGGCCTGCCCCGCACCGCTTTTTAACCTCTCTTTGTAGAGGGAACGAGGTGTGTTATTCTCAGCGGCTGAATAGGCAGAAAATGGTTTGAATTTGATGCAGGGTGAGCGAGGCTTCTGCATAACCCAATCTCAGCCCCGGGTCACGGAGTATGAGAGTTCAGTGCCTCAGAAATGGGGAGAGGAGGGAAGAAGGCCTCTGGGGCTTCGCCAGAACTAATTTCACAGTGAATTACAATAAGAGTTAAAATAACTGACACAGAGCTCATAATACTTGTAAAGCAATGATTTATAGACAGTTCGGAAACATGTAAATCCCTTTCCAGGGCTGTACAGGAGGCCGAGGCCCACGAAGGCCCACTCAGGGACAGCGCAGAGGGGAGCGCGCGGGAGCGGCGGCACAGCCAGCCCCGGCAGGGTGTGACAGGGACACGCTCCCGGCGGCACAGCCAGCCCCGGCAGGGTGTGACAGGGACACCCTCCCGGCGGCACAGCCAGCCCCGGCAGGGTGTGACAGGGACACCCTCCCGGCGGTACAGCCAGGCCCGGCAGGGAGTGACAGGGACACCCTCCCGGCGGCACAGCCAGCCCCGGCAGGGTGTGACAGGGACACGCTCCCGGCGGCACAGCCAGCCCCGGCAGGGTGTGACAGGGACACTCTCCCGGCGGCACACGGCCCCGGGCGCTAAAGGCGGCTTGTGTGGGGTTGTGACGGGCTCCGTAGCTTCACTGACCATGGATAGTGTGCAGGGTTTCTGAAAACTGCAGGGGAAACGTGGGACAAGAGGTCTTTAATATTGGATATTCACATCAGTAGGTGGGGAAACTGCATCAAAAGACTCAGAATGCCTGAGCTGTGGAAATGTGTGTTTTGCTTTCTGTGCAAACACCTTTGTGATTGTTGGTGTTTAATTCCCTGAATTGATCTCAGTTTTGTTTCCATATGGCTTTTGTTTCATATGATGACTTTCATACACAGGAAGATTCTGCCTGCAGGAGGTTTCTGTCATTTTTCCATACATTTCAGGGAATGGCTACAAGCTGTTTCTTCTATGAGTAGAAGGAATCAAGAGATATTTTATCCTTACTATCTTTGCTCACAAACACCCACTAAGAGTAAAGTGCCACCAAACTAAATTCAAAGATATTATACAAACATTATATGTGAGCTGCTTGCTGTTAACTTAATATTCATACGAAAATGCTAAAATTAGAAAGATAATATGGAATAGATGAAAGGAAGAACTCTACCTTTAAAAATTAACCTAAAACCAACACACTGAGGTGTACTTGAGTCAAATGTGGTTTTCTGTCTTACAGAGATTTTTAATATTTTTTTTCTGTTGTTAATGTAATTAAAGATAACTAAAAGATCCTCAGCAACTTCAGTCTACATCTGGAAAGGTAGCATATTAACACCATTTTAATTTTTTCAAAGGTTATTGGGGTAAAGCAATATTGGATATTGCACAGATTATCTTTGTGTTGTGTGCACTATCAAAATAGAATGCATGTTAAAAAAAATTTCTCTCTCAGAAATAACCCGGGCTTTATTTCCTAGTAAAATAGAATTAATAGAGAAGAGTGCTAGTGTCTGCTTATTAGGATCATAAGCTTCCTCAAAGGCTGTGGTCTTCCCCTCAGGACACTCATAACTGCTCCATTGAACCAAGCCAGCTGCTGAAGACAGCACTTGGCCAAAATATATTAGCTGATACTCACGAAGTCTAGTCAGGTCTGTGTGTCTGCCTGATCTCACAGAGCCCCAGCACCAGAAATGCTGGCCAACAGACCAAACACTTTTTGTAATTTTTTTCACACAGTTGGCAGCTGGCCAACAGAAGAAACACAGCCACAGAAAAAAAAAGGTGGGAGGGAGCAGCTAGCATCGGCTCAGAGATGGCCGGGATTTATGGCCGCTTTGCTAAGTGCCTCAGATCCTTGTTTGCTGGCTGTCCTCACACTTGTGTACTTCCAACTCATACTGCTGGGGACCTAGCCCACTCTCCTGGTCCAAACATCTTGTGTAGGCATGATGTGTCCTCTTTGCTGGGAAACACCCAGGCTGCCTCTGACCAGGTAAAATGAGCAAGATGCTGCTGAGGTTTCTCCTTTCTTGCTGGCATTCCAAGCCTAGCAGGAATAAATTACTCTTGATGATCTGCCTCTCACTGTCTACTCCCAGTGTCACCTTTACCATCTGCCTCCCCATTTCATAGCTCCTCGTTCAAGTGAGTCAACCCACAAAGCATTTCACTTGGGTCCATTTGGTTCAAATTAGGGAGAACAAGTATCTTCTATACAGTAATTAGGAGAAATAAAAAATTTAAGACTGCTTTTTCATCAGTCTTTTCACTTAAATCCTGATAAGCTCCTTCCTGAAGGTGAACTGTTTCTGGAAAGCAGGGAGGAAGAACGAAAGAAATAAAAAAGAGCATGTGTTTTTCAAAAAATGTGCTCTAGGGGATGTCAGTGACAACCTGAAGGGTTGGAAACCATTTTGAGGAGAACAACAGAATGGGAAAGTTGTGCTGAGAAAACTGAGACCCATGGAGAGGTTTTGCAAAATAAATATCATAGGGAGAATGTCAAACTGTTTTTTTCATGATGCATTTTTCCACTGAGAATCTATACATGAGCTTCCAGAACAATGTCAAGACAATGATGTTTAATGCTGGAATTATATGTTCTTGCTAATATCTGTATTCCTTTTGATGTTGATGAGATTACTAAAAGAATGCTACATTCTGTTCTGAAGTCTATAATGTACAAATAAAAAAGTATTGAAGAAGATTCAAAAAAGAAAAATAAGAATGAGGGAACAACTAGAAAATAGGCCTTTAATTAGTTCCTAAAGACTCTCAGTGTGTTTAAACTATCGAGGAGAAATTTAAGTGCTGAAAAATCTATTTATAACAGTGAGAACAAATTTTGATAAGAGATTTTCAGTATCTGACTTGTGAAAGAAGAAATATTTAAACTTGCAATAAATGAAGCTTTTTATTAAAAATAAGCATCCATTGCAATGGCTTGTCAGAGTGGAGCAGATTCCTCAACTCTAGAAAGTTTCTATTAGTGTTTGGACACTTATTTAGTTAATTATTGTGTTTGTGTCATGTGTTTGTTTAGTTTGGCTTTTGTTTTGGTTTTTACTATTAAGATTACCTATCAGCATTTTACTGTCAGTCCTAAATGTTGAGTAAATCTTATCAAAATATAGTACTATTACAAGATATCAGAAGGTGGTACTGCTCTACTGCTATGTGTTCTCTGCTATATTTGCAGAAACTTCTGATAGCTTTTGGTGACCTTCATTTAATTTTTGTTAGACTAGGCACCATACCGCCTGACCATACAAGCATCATAGATCCACAGCACTGGTATCTCTGAGAGCTACAGGACTAGAAATTTTATCTATGAACTAATTGGAGGTGCCTTAGATGAGAGAAGTAGTATTTGACATTCTGTGAATGTGTGTTCATGTTTTTCGTTTGATCCTCATTAATCATTACCTGTAGCTCACACTTACACACTGGCTATTTCACCTGCCATAAATCCCTGAGATATGAAGGGCTTGGTCAGTGGTGTGTAACAGGCCATTCCAGATAAGAACTACTTTGTGCCAGGTGGATTTTATCTGAAGTGAGTGCAGAGAGCAGAGGACAGGTCATAAAAATGTATATTCAGTGTTGCTAATGCAGTGGAGATGTAACTGCTTTCACCTCAGGAGTAGGAAAACTCTTGGGACATCTTTTGAATGTTAATTTTTATACCATCTTTCTTAGGGATCTATTTTACCTATTTATCAGGTGAAGAGATGTCTTTATTTCCTTCTCCGCAGTTGCCACAACATGGAGCAGGAGCAGGCAGATGTAATTCAAATTTGTTTGGAACAGAATTTTGCAAAAATGAGAGGAAAAAACATTTTCTGTAAGACAATTTCTTGAAGTCTAACCAGAAATACTCCATTTTGATTATTTAGCATTTTTAATTATTCTTTGACTTTTTCAATTACATGATCTTGAAGAAAAATATTTCCAAGTGTGAATTTATCCCAAACTTACAGATGGCCTTCACTCACAGTACATAATCTCAGTTTTATTTCTGTTTTATTTTTAAAAAAATATTTATTTGTCAAACTATCTATTTTTTAAAACATAGATGATTCTTAAGCAGTCTTTAACAATTAAGAACAGCCTTTTAAAAAGTTATGAATTATTACACCCTCATATACAGCATTTTATCAGTTACAGTCAAAGTTCCATGCAGTTGTAGGAAACCTTGAAGGCTTGCTTTTTAGAGTAAACATATCTGCAGGTAAAGCTGTAAAATAAGTGAGGACATTTGATGTTACAGCAACAAGAAAATTTTTCCTATTTTGGTAACACACAAGTTACGCTGTTTTTATTTGTATCACAAGTATATTTCTCCAGTTAATACTTGAATTTTTTTTGTCTCTTTTTCAGACAAAAAGATGGATCTGATAAACCTCTATGAGCTTTCAGCTCATAATATTTTATGATTGGCTCATAACATCTTACCACTGACACCACTTCTGTTTTTGTGGTTGCTGTCTGCTCAGTATACTTCTTTTATGTGGTATACTTCTTTTATACAGGCAGATTCCCTTCTAAAGCATAAGCATGAGTCAATTTTTGACAAGTTATCTCTGTTGCTACCTGTACAGGAGCAATGTGTCCTGTATAGCAAGAAGACACTCCTGTTGTGTTGTTTGTGTTTTGAACAAATAGTTTTTACATTTATAGCCATTTCTAGAATGGTTAAAAGGAAACATCTTCCTAATGTTGCATACCTGATATGATTCATAGTGCCACATTGTATACAATCTTGTGTTTATTAAAAAATCTTGTTTAAAAAACACAGGGTGTGAAGCAAGACAAAATTTTCCAAACTTTCTTCTAGAATTACTTGCATTCCTTTAGATTGAGTACACTTGGGTTCAGAGCTAAGAGGGTGGCTTCCCTTTGGCTTCTGGTAGTAAAAACCAGATTGCACATTCATTTCTTTAACTCATTTAAGTATTTTGTGTCACCAAGAAAGCAATCAAAATATAAACACATGAGAAATTGCTCTTTGAGTGTTAAGGCCATGAAATTCACTGGAAAGTTTCTCACAACGGAATGTTAGGGCAAAATCAGGATCAAAATAATGGAAGTTATATGAACAAAATAATCAGTTTTGGTATCAATATTGAAGTATGTTGACTGATTGTATACTTCCAGAAAATAAAACTTTTTCATTTACTACTGACTCCTGAATTGCTGCTTATCACCTACACAGAATATGAAAAATGGGATAAATATTGTCACCTATAACAAACTAAAAGCAAAAATTTACCTCAGGAAAATAAAATGTCCTTATTTAAGCAGGAAAGTCTGATTTATGTATCTTTTTCCTCATGGATTTTTCTTATTTTGTGTATATCTGTGTGTGTGCATGACTCCTACAGCAAATTAAAAAGCATAAGATTAGGAGGATGGTATGTCTAGAGGGGCTATCTGAATTATTTTAAGATTATTATGCGTTTGTTCAAAGTCCACAAACAATGGAGAAGCTATTCACATGCAGGTTGTAAAATTATGTTTATGATCATAGAAAGGGATATACTTTTAGTTTTCTGGTTTCATTGCTTGTGAATACCCTAAAATTGATGTAAAGGCTCTGAAATGTTTCCTGAATTATTGTTATGTCACTTTGACATAATTTAACAGAACTAATAAATGTGACTTATGAATCAAGTGACTTGCCCACTGGATTTCACTGTTCATGGTAACACTTTCTTTCATTGCTGGAGTTAGAAAACCTAAGTAAGGTAACAGAAGAGATTGAATATGGCAATTTTAAACAGCCAAATAATCCACTACTGAAGTTAATGTGAAGGTTTTTTCTTGCACTGCAGCTATTTATGCTGACAGAGTTGCCTTGGTAGAGTATTATCCCTTTATACAGAGGAATCAGATCTGTCACAGAGATTTCAAAGTGAGTATGTCTTCCAGACAGGAGCCATTAAGTGTGCCAGAAGTCTGAGAGCAAATTAAGACAAATGTTCTTTATATCCTCTCTGATTATAAGGATTAACTGTATGTATCCTTCCCTTTATCTCCTACAGTCGTATTGCCTTGATGTGTGTTATATGGATTAGCAAAACAGCAGAGTGTCAGAGGAACTGTGCTTTGTTGGTAAGCTTTGAGTGAAAGACGTACTGTGGCTGTTGCTGTTGGTATCCTGCCTCTCATTTGTGTTGAAGTGAAATGAAGTACCCAAGAGAACTTAGAATTCTCTGGCTGCCTGATGCTGGAAGAGGCCACTTCTGCTTCGTGCCAGGTGATACCAACACATTTTTGGTGGTGTGTGGGGGGGCATTTTTTGGTCTGTCTCTGGGAAAAATGGGGAAAACCCAAGTTATGATACTGCATGAAGCTTTCTTATAGAGACTAGTCCAAAGCAGTCTGAAGATGTGTAAGCACATCTGCAATGAAACACACCACTCCGAGACACTTCAAACTCTTGGAAAGAGTTGCAGAATGGGATGTTACACTAGGTAATAATCCATTCTACTTACAGAGAGGTAATTATTTATATTGCATAAATGCAATAGAATATATTTTAAGTGTTAATCATAGACATGCCTGATGAAATTGTGCAAAGTAATAATCAAATATCTATGGTTACTTTGGCTAAAAATCATGCAAATATTCTTTGATATATCTGAAGAATAAGAGACCTTCATTTAGAGACATAGCTATCATTAAATGTTGATTATAAATAATAATACAGATGCAAGTGGTTCAAGAGCCAGCTCTGTTCTGAAGCAAAGTAATAGCTCCATCATATAGGATGTGGTACGTAGGTTGCCAGTTGTAGCAAGGGGAATTGTAAGACATTTATCTATGAAAATTAAACATCTCAAATCTACATGTTTTGACAGCATATACTTGGACCTCTAAAGACACTCAGTAAGTGTATTTTTTTTTTTACTCCAAACTACGTTTCTTCACCCAGAAACCCATGAGGATGTTGAAACAATACAGCTGGGTGATATTAAAAAACCCCCACCAATCAAAACCCCACCTTCCTCCCTCCCAAACACAGCATTAAGTAATACCTGTAACCTGACCATGGAGAAGGCAAAACAGAATGGCTGAGAATATTATACCAATCTCCACCAGTGAGCCACCAAACCAGAAGGCATTTCCTGATCCACTCCTATCTCCATCAAAACCCAGGGGATGTAAACTGAAGTTAGAAATCTCCAGTTTCAAAGCAGCAGGCACCTTCATATGAGGAATATTCAGTATTTCAAAAGAGATGCACTGAAGATACACACTGCACCAATTTCTGATACATTAAAATGGAGGCAAAATATTTCCTACGATGGTTTTATATGTTCTATTTATCTTTTTTTCTTTTTTTTTAAAGGATGCAGGACTAAAATGTGTATTTTACTTAGGATGGTTTTAATATTTAACATTTGCAGCTACATAAAAGAGAGAGCTGGACATGAGCTGGCAATTGCGCACTTGCAGCCTAGAAAATCAACCATGTCCTGGGCTCCCTCCAGAGCAGCATGGGCAGCAGGGCCAGGAAGGGGATTCTGCCCCTCTGCTCTGCTCTGGTGAGACCCCACCTGCAGTGCTGCATCCAGCTCTGGGGCCCCAGCACAGCAAGGACATGGACCTGCTGGAGTAAGCCCAGAGGAGGCCACCAAGATGATGAGAGGGATAGAGCAGCTCTCCTAAGAGGAAATGTTGAGAGAATTGGCATAGTTCAGCCTGGAGAAGGGAAGGCTTTGGTGTTACCTAATTTCAGCCTTCCAGTATCTTAAAGGAGCCTACAAGAAAGATTGAGGGGATTTTTAAAAGGGCATGTAGTGACAGGACAAGAGGGAATGGCTTTAAACAAAAATAGAGTAGGTTTAGATTAGATATTAGAAATAAATCTTTTTACCCAGAGGGTAGCAAGGCTCTGCCACAGGTTTCCCAGAGAATTTGTGGATGCCCCATCCCTGGATGCGCCCAAGCATCTGGGATGCTGCCTTCTCTAGGTTTGGCTGGCAGGGACTTTCTTCTGGAACTGAAGGTAGTAGTGAGGCTTCTGTAAATGATTTTGGATATTTCATTATATCCTTGCCTTGGGCCTTGTTCTCTTGTTTCTTGAATGTAAAAAAATGTTTATTTATTCATCTAAGAAGTGCAAAACTTCTGTATAAATTAAGTGACGGGTCTCTGTCTAGGTGTGTCTGCAGGAAATTATAATGATCCATGACAGTGGTTACCCAAGTTTTAAACCCTCATACACCACTGTGAAGTATTAGATTTACTTGTAGCCTACATGCAAGTCATAAGGGAATGAAGAATGTATGCATTTTGTTGTTAAGTAAGCTGTAGATCAGCAGTGATAGGAAGGCCAGACAGATGAATGGAGGTGATGTAGTGCCTTTCTCTGTGTTTAAGCTCTGTAAACATGGCATGAAATTGGAGCTTTCTTTCTGTCCTTTGTTTAGTCACTTACATTTTTATTAGCTGGCTGCTTTCTACCCCTATTTCATTCTTCTTTATTACCCTCCTCACCATTGCAAGAGATTGCTTCATAGATAACTAGACCAAAATTGCTGTTGGTAAGAAAGGACTTTCTTTCAAATACTGTCAAATACTCCTCTTAGTATTCTTAGAGAGCAAAGAAAAGTGACCTCCGTACACAAATTTCTTTCTTTTTGTTACATTCTGTAGAAAAAACTAGTATTGAGTCATCTTTGAACCTAAGGACTTGGTCTTTAACTTAGCTGTAGTGTGTCTGAGGGAAGACATTTGGAAATATTTATTGCCCAAGAGATAAGAAAAAATAGGAAAAGTGGTGATCTTGTGAAGAATAGAAAACATGAATCATAGGGGTTTGGTTTTCCTTTTCCTCAATCACGGTTTTTCTTTTTCTCAATGAAATAAGAGCAACCAGACAGTCTAATTTTTAGTCTTTGGTTAAACTACTTCTGAGTGACAGTACTCTAGGTAGTTCAGTGAAAACTACTACGGCTTGAAAAATATGTGGAAATACTCCATGAGTGTTTGTGCATCTCATTTGACACAGAATAGAAAGCTGTCCCAGAATGACTTCATATTAATTACTGCTATTGTTCCAGTTAGGAAAGGTGCATACAAAAAATGGGTTTGTCATTTTAACAAAGTATTGCCCATTCTCATTACTTTCATTACCCAATGAAGTATGTTAAATTTGTGATTTTTTTTTATGGTGGATTTATTTTGAAGGTGGTATTTGACACATTAAATTATGCAACTGATCTTTGGGTGGTGTGATTAAGTGTTTTGTAAAAATAAGTCTGTCAGTTGTATACAAGCTACTTTACCTTTCATGCCTGTTCAGATATATTTTAATTTAGGTACAGCTAAAGATAAAATCTTGATGACATAAACTTCAACTGATTGATGCATGTATTTATATTCCTGGATCACTGATCAAGGGCAGTTAATTACTAAACCCAAAAGCCCTGCCTAATTTGAGCCTGAAAATCTAAAACATGTTGTGACAGCAAGATCTACCCTCTACTGTGCCTCAGTGTGTGGCTGGAGCTGACAGGTGTACAGACACCGTGCAAGGGGCTGGAGACCCTTCATAAAGATGTATACTTTAACTAGGAGAGAATGAAAGAAATTTTTCAGTCATTTTGGAAGAAACCTAAGAAAGGAGGGAAGCCAGGACTTTTTTGTGAAACATACAGCACACTTGGTTCTTCAGTGGCTTGGGTAATAAATAATATTTTGCTTTAACTATTTACTTATGTATTTATTTTTAATTACATAACACATTTTCAAAATATATCTAATATATATATTAAGTATATGCTTATGTATTTATTTTAAAATAATATATGTAGTCATCTTTTATGACACCTATATGACTGGTGGTAATTTAACTAGTAGTACAGGCTGTGAGGTTGATGGGAAGGATACCGTCGTGGTATCATAGTACAAGGTCAGAATGATCAATTCAGAAGCCTGGATGGTTGAATTCTTGATGCAATGACATTAGTGGTATGAATTTGGTTTTGGTGCTCCCAGATGGGTGGAGCCTATTCTGCAGAGTGATTGTCTTCATGAGGAGACCTCATGTTAGGCAAAATGGTTACTCCTGTGAAACTCTGCTGTACTAGGGGGAAAATTGGACCTTTGCTGTACTGAGTTCCATCAGAAGTCTGCCTGGTTCTTTTCACCAGCACACATAATTTTAAATAAAATGTCTGTTATAAATGTTTATTCATCTTCTCTCCTTTTAAACACCAAAAAAGGAATCCAGAGAGAAATATGCTAAATTAACATCAAGAGTCTGATTAAATATGGAAGATGGAGAGGTAGGACTGAGCCAAACAATTCTTATTTTTGTCCTGAGTTATTTCACACTGTTTAGTTTGCAAGGTTCCTTTCCTGATAGAGTGTAACAGCTGCCAAAGCATAAGTTTAATGAGGTAAGGACTGGTTTAGCTTTGACTGTAAATGGTTCCTACGTTATGCTCCCTGCATTAGCTGTATCCTTGAGAAGCATCCTTTCATGTAAAAGAGGTTTAGAGAATTGAATGAGAAACTATAAAATGAACATGCTAACAGGAATTTAAATTTTAACCTCCACTGTTGTGCTGGTATTATGGTTGATGGAAAGTTACACTTTAGCATGTTCATTGCAGAAGAAGTTTTTGACTAAACAGGACTTTCGTATGAAAATAGGTGCTTTCCCCAGGAGGAGAGGCTGACCTACAAAGGACAGCTAAAGAACGAAGCAAACAAATTTTCCTGGAAAAGCTACAGCAGTGTTTCCAAACTTTGACCAAAATATTTAGATTATTATATTCTCTTCATCCTTGTGTAAAATCCAACGTTTTGGTTATAGCTACAGGTACAAACTGAATTCATAGATTCACTGGAAGACTTGAGAATGAAATATAAGAATGCACATACATCATTAGAAATTAGGTAGCAATGAATTGAGTCAGAAGGTCCTGCTGTGTACAATATTTTGTGCATTGCTTGGAGAGGCAGTTGGAGGGCAGATCAGATTTGGTAGTGAAAGGCTGGAAATGCTCTGAGTGATGAAGCCATCCACCATGAGGATAAAGTCCTGAGTATGCTGTATGAGTACTGAGTTAGTAACTGGCTCCAGACTATGAAATTTGCTTCTGCAGGAGCTTGCTTCAGTACGAATGTATAGAGAAGTCAGCTAAACCTTTCCAGATATCTCAGGGCTTCTTCAACTTGTTAGATGAGCAAGAAAATTTAGCACTTCCCTGAAGCTGAATGGGCTCTGACCCAGAAAATTATCTTGGATCCAAAAGCCATTTAAATATTGAAATCGGGCTATGCTTAAAGTCATAATCTTTTTGCCTTATCTGCTTTCCCACCAGAGATTTTTCTGGGAACTTTTTTTATTTTTCTTGAAGTCAGCCCTGTCCGTCATGCCTACTTTTGTAGGAAAGGCAGCAAAAATCACCGTGTGTCTTTACAAATAGTAGGAATTTGTCCCTTGGGAAGAATTGTAGTGATGACTTTAAAGATATCACAAGTGGAAGCTGAAATTATGCTAAATGTTACTCAGGAATCATGGAATGGCGCTGTTGATGCTGCAAAGTGAAATTGGCTATTTTCTGGTTTTGCAATTTAAACTTAATAGACAATATTTAACACTTACTGAAGATAAGAAAATACTTCAATTTGTTTGCAGAAAAAAAAAATCATCAGGTGATGTTTGTCCATTGTATACAACTTAAAATTGACAAGTCACAGCTAGAGCATCCTTCTAGTTGACAGTATGTGGCATTTATGTTCCTCTGAGAGGAGATTAATCTAGATGATTTCCTGGGGTCTCTTTGTACTTCATGTTCACAGTTCCTAGATGCTGACAGCAAGGGAACATTCAATCAGTTCAATATGAAGCTAAGTAAAAAATATTTACAATTTTTTTGCAATGCATAATTAAACTCTATCATGTATTGCCCCAAGATATCATTGCAGACAGATGGCAAACAGGAGCCCAGAAAGTTTCAAAATTTTATATATCTCTTCACAGTATTTACAGTTGCACTAGAAGTGTGAATTATAGAAGGGATATAAACATTCATACTTCTGCTGTTTATCAGATGGGAAGATGAAATAAAATTGGTTAAATTGTCAAATTTTCTTATTTTAGAAAACCATACATGTTGTATATGAGACAAATTTTCAAGGCCTGTGTGCTAAATTCTGTGCTTTTTAATTGAGTAATGGCTTTTTCCTGCCAAAGGCCTATGGAATTCAGCCCAGTTATGTCTTTTCTATGTGAGTCTTCTTTCATGCAGTGCTGTGTGCTGCAAATTAGGAGGCATTAGTATGACAATGCAAGTCCTAAAGAATTTACTGTTTTCATGAGAAATTATATCTCTTGCCCATCATTAACCAGCAAACAGGGTCTCCCGTTCAGTATTCTATTCACCACTGAATAGTCTGACACATCTTTAAACAGCCATTTTAGCGTTTTAGGCTTAAAAGAGTCTGTGTTGCTGACAGAACAATTGAACAGCTGGGTGACTGGCTGTACTTAGAGCACAGCTTTAGTGAAGTAAATAATAAAAAAATACTAACTGTTAAGGTTAGTCTTGCTTGTGATAGAATGAAGAGCATGTTCCCACAAGTTTGGGAAGACAGAGATTTGTATTGCTGTGATACTAAAGCAGAACTAGCATTCATAGAAGATCTAAAAATTTTTTTCTGTGACGAATGCTTTCAAAAATCTGTTCAGAATGTTGCTAATTTACACTACTGCAATGAACAAATTTAGAGGTGATTTGTATGTACACTATTCATAGCACATCTGAGTGCTGCATATGCTGAGCACCAAATTCCACCAAAGACATCAGTGCATTGCTCCCCGATGAGACTTTTTGCATTAAGGAAAACACACACTGCTGAGAGAAGGATTATTGTTGTTGAGAGAAAATGTGCAGACAAACCAGATGGGCAAAGAATAGATTTTCAACCCAGGGCTTATAGGAAAGAAAAATAAGGAGTCAGCTGTTTCTTAATATACTATATTGTAACGGAATATACAGTCTGTATTAGACTTAAATAACGTTATATTTTCTGAAGTGTGTAATAATTTAGATGACTTTAATGTGTTGCCAGTGTGTAAGCTAACTTAATTGGTATAGTCTTTCAAGTCCTTCAGAGCTATTCCATCAACTTAGTGACTATTCCATGAATCAGTCAGGGAATGTGTGAAAATACACCTAGGTTTTGGAGGTGAAAACTTCCACTGTAATTTCAGAAATTCTCTTCAGATCTTGGGAACTGTTTCTGAGTCTAAACAAAGTCCTTTTTTTAATTTCCAGTATCATATTTATTTGGATTTCTTTTTTTAATTAGTATTTGTTGTAGGTAGCATAAAAGGAGAGGCAAGGAGATCTGTTGCAAGGATGGCATGTGCCTCATTGTGTATATGATGACATTTGACCAAAATCTGGTTAGACAGCAAAGAAGTGCTCTGGAGGGCTCTAAACAGGCAAAAATATAAATATTTTTAAAGTGCAGGAAAAACAGAAGTTTGCGTTGCTCTTTTAAGCTTCTGTAGGAGCACCTCAGCTGTAGAAAAAAATGGCTTGGCTTCAGTGGTTATTAGCCCAGAGAGACCTGTCAATCACCTTGACTGTCTTGAAATACCCACTGCAGACTCAATAACAGTAGTTGCTGGTGTTGTTGCCTATAATTTGGGGACCCAAATGGCTTCAGTTTGAGATTAATTTATAGAGTTTTGCAATTTTTCTTTTCAGAAATATTCCCTTCTGGTTTGAGGTTGGTTGAGAGGAAAGAGGAAAACACTGCACATACACACACTGAGGAGCACAGGTCTCCACAAAACCATGCCCAGCAAAAGCTTCTGTAGCTTTCTGTCTGGGACATCATCTCTCCTAGATGTACCAGCATAGCATGAAATTATCCTTCACAAAAAGAGCAACAGGTTACTGTGAGAAATGTGGTGAAAGCAGAGTGAGACAAACAGCAGAGAAGAAAGGGAATTTTCAGAAGGGTCAGGAAAAGCATTCAAAGTAAGGAGAAATCAAAGTGTACCTCCAGGGCTGGAAAACATTTTAGCTATTCTAGAAAACACTTTGGCTTCCTGCTGCTTGATTTCTCACCAATAACACAAAATCCCACACTCTCATTGAAGACTGGAGACTCAGCAAGAGCCTCTTTTCCTTAGCTTGTTCAGGCACCCACACTTCTGCCCATGGCTCCCAAGCACAATAGGGTTGGACATGCTCGTTTTCACATAGGCATGCTGAACATGTGGCTCTGGATCCTGCTTTTGAAACCTGCTTAAAAAGAAACGCAACAGGAAGGAGACTTGTTTTAGCAGCTGGTAATGTAGAAAGAATGAAGGAGTTGTCATTTATTATTAGCTATTTTAATTATAAAAATTTATAAAAATTATAAAAATTATACAAATAGCAATCACCAGCCTTCCGGCTAGAATAATCCCTTTGTCATGGCTTTGGTTAATTTGTCTATGCATCCATGCACTAACAAAGTGCTGTGCTATGTTCAGTAATGTTTATATAGCCCTAGCATTCTGGGATGAATGTAGCCAGAAAAATATTATAGGTATTTCTGAAAGAACCAAGCGTTTCCTTTTGAAATTGATGTGTTCAGGGCTTTGAAGTCCCNAAGTTTGTGTTGCTCTTTTAAGCTTCTGTAGGAGCACCTCAGCTGTAGAAAAAAATGGCTTGGCTTCAGTGGTTATTAGCCCAGAGAGACCTGTCAATCACCTTGACTGTCTTGAAATACCCACTGCAGACTCAATAACAGTAGTTGCTGGTGTTGTTGCCTATAATTTGGGGACCCAAATGGCTTCAGTTTGAGATTAATTTATAGAGTTTTGCAATTTTTCTTTTCAGAAATATTCCCTTCTGGTTTGAGGTTGGTTGAGAGGAAAGAGGAAAACACTGCACATACACACACTGAGGAGCACAGGTCTCCACAAAACCATGCCCAGCAAAAGCTTCTGTAGCTTTCTGTCTGGGACATCATCTCTCCTAGATGTACCAGCATAGCATGAAATTATCCTTCACAAAAAGAGCAACAGGTTACTGTGAGAAATGTGGTGAAAGCAGAGTGAGACAAACAGCAGAGAAGAAAGGGAATTTTCAGAAGGGTCAGGAAAAGCATTCAAAGTAAGGAGAAATCAAAGTGTACCTCCAGGGCTGGAAAACATTTTAGCTATTCTAGAAAACACTTTGGCTTCCTGCTGCTTGATTTCTCACCAATAACACAAAATCCCACACTCTCATTGAAGACTGGAGACTCAGCAAGAGCCTCTTTTCCTTAGCTTGTTCAGGCACCCACACTTCTGCCCATGGCTCCCAAGCACAATAGGGTTGGACATGCTCGTTTTCACATAGGCATGCTGAACATGTGGCTCTGGATCCTGCTTTTGAAACCTGCTTAAAAAGAAACGCAACAGGAAGGAGACTTGTTTTAGCAGCTGGTAATGTAGAAAGAATGAAGGAGTTGTCATTTATTATTAACTATTTTAATTATAAAAATTTATAAAAATTATAAAAATTATACAAATAGCAATCACCAGCCTTCCGGCTAGAATAATCCCTTTGTCATGGCTTTGGTTAATTTGTCTATGCATCCATGCACTAACAAAGTGCTGTGCTATGTTCAGTAATGTTTATATAGCCCTGGCATTCTGGGATGAATGTAGCCAGAAAAATATTATAGGTATTTCTGAAAGAACCAAGCGTTTCCTTTTGAAATTGATGTGTTCAGGGCTTTGAAGTCCCTTGAGAACACGACTAGGATAAATTCATCATTAGGTTGTGGGCCACCTTTGACAACTGCAGCAGGGAACTACACTAAACTTAAACTGAGATTTTCTAAGCTCACATGTCAAAGTTTAAGTCTGGTGTAGCCAGTGTCTGTACTTACATTCAAATACAAATACTTTGGGTTTGTGTGTCTTACTTGCTAGTACTTACTAAAAAAAATGTAATATCTTTAAAGAACTTGGTCCTTCACTTGTTTGTATTGATCATCTGTAGGCTAATAAGGGTTTTTTTGCAGACATATGAGTTAAAAATAATAAGATTCACAGCATTGCACAGTACCTGATGCCAGATAATTTCACTACTGGAGTTGTATGGGTATATTAATATTGATAATTCAGTGCTATTAGATCCACTTCCATAAAGAGCCATTAGTACTAAGAAACAATAATTAAAGTACTCAACAATTGAACTATTTTTATTATGAGAGGAGAAAGAAAATGTATCATTACTACAGATGCTAAGAGGTTAATACTTGTAGTAGGGCAGCTCTGCACATCTCTCTGAAAAGAGAGATTTTTCCCTAAAGGGAACAGGAAAACTCTCTAATAATTCTATTCTTTAAATTTGCTGATGGCTATGCATAGTTAATGAAGTTAAATCAGTAAGAATTTTCCTTCTATTGAGAAGAAATAAAGCTCATAATATAATAAGTGCTTGACATATTGCTGGCTAAAAAATGTCCAAGAGATTTAGACCCATCTTTCCACACGTAGTAGGATTTAATAGCATGTTCCTAAGTATCTTTTTGTAGTTCATTATTTCAAAAATATGCTCTTTTTAACAAAAAAAGTTAAAATTGTGTTTGAGCTTAAAATTATAAGGAGTATTTGTTTTGCATAAAGACATAAAGTTGGAAGAGCCATTTTCCATGCAGAATTTGATAATTATTCCAGGAATGTAGGAATCTTTACAAAAAAAATGTTTAAAATTCTTAGCTAATTATATACTCTTGTATTTTTTAGTATAACTGGCTAACATCCTGATTTTTAAGAAGGGTAAGAAAGAGGACCCTAGAAACTACAGGCCTGACAGTCTTGATTCAGTGCCTGGTAAAATCATGAAAAAGATTATCCAGGGAGGTGTTGAAAAAACCTCTAGGACAATGAAGTCATTGGTCACCACCTACAGGGCTTCATGAGGGGAAAGTCCTGCTTGTCCAACCTGATTTCCTTCTATGACAGGGTAACCCACCTAGCTGATCTGGGAAAGCCAGTAGATATAATCCTTTTGGCCTTCAGTGAAGTGTTGATGCTGCGTCTCACAGTGTCCTTGTGGACAGAACGTCCATCCCGCAGCTGAATAACCGCGTTACACGATGGGCGAGCTACTGGCTCACGGGTCAGGCACAGGGAGTTACAGTGAGTGGGGTGACATCAGTCTGGTGTCTGGTCACTTGTGGGGTTCCACAGGGCCCCATCCCCAGCCCAGTGCTCTTTGACATCTTCATTAACAACTTGGATGTAGGACTCAAAGGAATACTAAGTAAGTTTGCTGATGACACTAATTTGGGGAGCACTGTTGACTCCCTCAAGGGCAGAGGTCCCGCAGAGAGACTTGGACAAATTAGAGAGATGGGCAATCACCAACCAGATTAAGTTCAACAAGGCCAAGTGTCGGATTCTGCACCTGGGATGGGGCAACCCTGGATGTGCATACAGAGTGGGGAATGAGAGGCTGGGGAGCAGTGCCACAGAAAGGGATCTGGGGGTCCTGATTGATGACAATTTGAACATGAGTCAGAAGTGCCCTGGCAGCCAGGAGGGCCAGCCATGTCCTGGGGTGCATCAGGCACAGCACTGCCAGCCAGGCAAGGGACGGGATTGTCCCACTTTGCTCTGCACTGGGCAGCCTCATCTTGAATATTTTATACAGTTTTGGGTGCCACAATGTAAGAAAGACATTAAGCTATTGGGGAGCATCCAAAGGAGGGTAACAGGGATGGTGAAGGGTCTGGAGGGAAAGCCTTATGAAGAGCGCCTGAGGTCACTTGGTTTGTTCAACCTGAAGAAGAGAAGACTGAGGAGAGATCTCACTGCAGACTACAACTTCCTCACGAAGGGTAGAGGAGGAGGGGCAGGAACTGATCTCTTCACTTGTGGTAAGTGATGGGACTCAAGGAAATGGCATGAACCTGAGTCAAGGGAGGTTTAGGTTGGATATTAGGAAAAGGTTCTTCACCCAGAGGGTGGCTGGGCACTGGAACCAGCTCTGTCAGGCTTAGTGCTGTGGCCACCCAGAGAAGTGGTCACAGCACCAAGAGTTCAAGAAGTGTTTGACAATGCTGTCAGGCACATGGTGTGACTCTTGGGGATGGTTCTGTACAGGGCCAGGAGTTGGACTTGATGATCCTTGTGGGTCCCTTCCAACACAGCATATTTTGTGATTCTATGCCCATAAATTATATATCATGTGCTTTTTTCTAATTTGAAATTCAACACTGTATCTAAGTTGTAATCTATTTTAAACTAAGGCAACTTTTGCTTTAATACTTTCAGAACCCTTACTAGTTAACTATGTCAAACTATCAAAAGAATTGGCAGAGTAAGTGAAGATAATGACCCTTGTAAATGACCTTGAACTGTGAAGCCATTAATAGACCACAAATGCCATTTTCAAAATATGACATGAAGTTTTATTCTCATTATACCGTATGCATGTAACTCCCAGAAGTGAGTCAAGCAGAGATGATGCATTCCCAAACTATACCAGTTTTACCATGAGAACAGAATGGGAAGTGAACTATAGTTCCTTCAGTTATATCTTAATAGGATATATGTGACAAACTCATTTATATGTGAAAAACCTAAAATGCTGACTTGTTCCACTTGAACTGCCACATTTCATATTTTCACATTTAATGTTTTCACATAAACTGGTAACATTTTCAGTAATCCCTACTGAATCCCTTTAAGTGCTACATGGAAGAAAAACAAAAATGTTACTTCTGAAAGAACTGATAAAACACTACACTTTGATTCAGGTTCAAATCTTTCCATCTAGAAACAATGAAATTTGTTTAATGACCATGTAATTAAACTTTGTTCTGGTAACAAACAGTACCTGGCAGGAAAATGCTGTCTCTATCCTTGTGATGTGTGGTACACAAAGGCTGTCCCTTTCTGTCTGCTTTTTGAAGCCCTCAGAAGAGCCATAAGGAGTAAACATTTTCCTTCACTTTTGCTGCTATGTCCATAAAACCTCGGACCAGTGGATATTTCCAGGCTCTTTTCTTGCTATTCCTAAACTATAAGGAGAAATAGAGGTGCTGAATTGCTTGGAACAACTGCACAAAACTGGGAGGGAGTGCAACAGAGGGGTATACGTGTGAGTATAACATGAACAAGAACAGGAGGAAGGGAAATTACAGCTGTTTTCTTTCTGGAAAAACTGTGGGAAGGCGGATAATTCAGGTGCAGCCTATAGGAGTAATTTAACAGAAACCAACAAAAAAGTGCTGGGTTTTGATGTCTTGGTTCCTCAAAAATTACTGAAAGCTGTGGGAAGCAAGTTATTGAAATTTTACGTGCTTTTGTACAGGAATGGCCACATATTCTTTAGTGATTTATTTCTTGTATCTTTCCCTGAGTTCAACACTAGTGGAATAAGTAAGTTTCTTTCAAATATATTAGCTGAATTAACCATTTCCTGCTCTAAGTTTATACAAATAAAAACTCACTGACAATTACAAGTATGAATTAAGTCAAACCCTAATACAATTTTAATTTTAAATGTGAGTTTCAGCACCCAGTAACTTGTTTCCTTGCCAACAGTAACTATGATCTCTCCCTTATAGCTTGTGTGTCTGTGTATAGAAACACAATATAAGTCTTCAGTAACAAAGCAATAAAGAAATCAAAGTGGATAGACAAATCAAATTATACTCCACTCTGAACATAGCTGAAGCAATCTGCTCTTATGCAGCAGGCTTTGATTATAACTCTGATTCCTTCTTCACATAGTGTGCCTCCTATATTAATGTGTCAATTCAAGTACTCTTTACTCTTGTCCTACATTTGATTAAGAAGAAAAAAAAATTACATCTGGGCTATATAATTTTAGAATAGGCTCCATTAGTAATGGTGACCTTGGCTGACCTTATTTTTTGTTTTAGAAATGTGCATATCACATAGTTAAATGAGCTAAAGACCCATTTTCTAAGAGAACTTAGAAATGAGAACTTAATGTTAGTGAAAAGAGAGTGAGCCTGATCTGAAATCAGTGTGTAACATTCAATCATACAAGAGGGTAGGGAGAACAGGAGGCATGCATAATCCAGCAGATGTGGTTAGTGGCATGCAATATTCAAAAACTTCTCTGCAAGCAGTATGGATAGAGTATCTTCACTTACCACACTTCCCCTTACCTTGCAATATATAGGAAAGAATGTGTAGCTCAGTGTTATGACCAGACTGTATATAGGGGAGAATTTATATACATAAATTGTGCGCCAAACCTGCACAGCTTTATGGCTCCAACGTGGTAAAAGTTGCACAGGGACATACAGTCTGCTATGCCTGTATAATTCCTGATTTAGTCACCTGAAATCCTGAGCTTCCCACTCCGGGATGCTAATGATCATAAAAGGTGTTCTGTATACAAATTCAAATAATTGCTTTCATGATCCTCAGGAAATAAATACAATCCACACATGTGAAGGTGGGGAGACACATCTTCAAAAGCTTTCAAAAGTGAAAAAGATTCTGTCGTTGGATGTTTATAGAGGAATGGTTGAGGGGTTTGTTTCTGTTTTTGTCTTCTAAAGAGTCTAATCAATCTTATATGGCTTAGAAATAAGAAGTGCAAACAAGTCCAAAGCAGATGTCAGGTCCCCGTTTTCCCAAATATTCAGCTTCTGTTATTCATTGCTGTAGTGTGTAGGTTCCTATGGGATTCAGGCTACCAAAACATGTTTCTTTACTGATGTCTGGGAAGCCTTCATGCACTGAAAAAGTTCTGCTTTTTTTCCTTCTTGAGTAACTTTAATCTTAGCAAGAAATTAGTTCATTAATAAATGAAGAGGAGTGAATTAATTATGAATTGAAAATGGCAAAGATTGAGATTCTCTGCTAAATTTCTTGGTCGTATATGCACACACAAACTAGAAATAAAAAAAGGTCGTACAGAAATAATTTCAGGGGAGGACAAGGGAGCAAGTGAGGAAACACTTGAAGAAACAGAGCCTGGGGGATTTTCTGCTCTGGAGAATTTATGGCATTCAGTTTTGGGGTGAACACTTAACCTGTCACTTGTTTGAAAATGGGAGAAAACACACCTGGTTGTACTCATTAGTAAACTGGGAGTAGAGAAGAAAGGGGTAGAGGAGGCAAGATAATCATCAGCCTTCCATACATTTAACTTCTGTTTCTAGAAGCATAATAGAATTGTAGCAAAAACCATCTCTCTGAACATACAAAACCATTTTGAGCAGGAAGTATTATGATTCTTATAAAAGTTGTTTCTTGTCAGGCATGTTTTGAATTGTTCTTTTGAGAGTACAGTAAAAAATCAGTGTCTGTACAGACTGCAGCAGATGAAATAAAATATTTTTGGATTTAATTTCAGAGTTTTATCTCATTCTATGAAATCAGCTGAAAAAAATTAATTCACATTTACTTGAAAAGAGTAATACCACATGTTCCAAAAAAAGAGCTGAAGGACTACCAGATGTATTAAAAATAACAATATGTCAAACAATATAGCTATTTAATGACCTGTTTTAGGGACTAATAATTTAGCAGCATAAGTATTTCCATGTTTCTTATGGAAATGGTAAAACACATCAGTGAATTCCAAACATCTGAAGTAAATGTTAGGGGAAACATTGTTTTAGAGCCAAAATTCTGGATATACAGGCAAAAAAAGAGAGAGTGACGATATGGAAAGATGTCTGTTAAAATGGGTGAAATAATTTTGTAATTACTATAGACACAGAAAACTATAACTTATCCCTCTCAAGAATGTCCTTAAAAAGCAAAAAAATGCACAGGAAAATGAAAGAAAACCTGTCCAGAAACAGTCTTCTCTATTTTGCAACTTTGGCCTGAGGGTTTGTATTATTTATTATGTTAATTTCACAGACTTCAGAGAGTTTTTTTTCCCAGAAGTGGAATGCCTTGAAAAAATATCTTTGGAGGAAACTGTGAAGTTTCCCTCCTCCGAACCATCTCAATTAAAGATTTCATCACGGAATCTGTCCTTACGCTGTTACAGATGAATCAGGCTTTGCTGGAGAGTGAATTACCAGATACATAATCAGCTTAAGGTGAAGAAGTGCAACAGAAATAGATGGAGTGACATATGGGAAAAGATAAAATGGCGTTAAAAAATGCATAGCTTGGCTTCAGAAATGACTTCATCTGTGATGGGCTTTGACGATAGTTTGCAGCTATTGGGAAAGTGTGAAATAAAAAGAAGGAAAAAAAACTGTGTGAAACTTAGAGTATTTTTGTTTACACCAAGACTGAATTCAGCCATATGTTTTCTGTAGAGGTGACTGTACATTCCTTTCAGCCTATATCCACTAGATAGTTCAACAGTTTATGCTCTGTGAATAAAGAGGGTATACAGACCCAATATTTCACCAGCTCTTTGCCATCCATATCTCTGCTCAGATCACATTTTTATAGGTTGTGGGAGATTGTTATCTTCATTCAACAGATAGGACGGCTTCCAGTGTGATTGCAGGAGCATACAGGTATCCCAATGCAGCTTGTTCATCACCTGCAGAGCCCAGTGGAAAGCCATGCAAAGTCAATGAACCATGGTAAACTGGAAGGAGCTGAATTCCCTAAACTGGCTTATAAAAGTTTACACCAGAAGAGTGTGGCAGGGCAGGGAATTGAACCTGCTTTACTCCTCACTTCCCATGTTGATACATCATACTTCCTCCCTCTCTTTAGTTAGATGTGGTTTTATTTGGAGATTGGCATGATGGGAAATACTGCTGTGGTATGAAAGGAATCCTATCCTATGAACAGAAACATCACTCAATTCAGCACTTTTACAAACAGAAATAGGTAAGCAGTTAGTCTGAGGTGGTAAGTAATCCTATTCCTATGATGATACCTCATTTTCTCCAAAACAAACACAGATGTTTAAGCACCTGGAAATCCGTTCATTTCATTGCGAATGCTGCACTAAGCTACATGAGGCTGTGATCAAAACTGAGATAGTTTCAAATAATGTCTGCAATGTGGCCAAAACCTTCCTGCAGCTTTACCTTCAGTCTTCCCTTCTTCCTGCTTTTTCCTCTCAATTATTATAATTTTGTTGGTGTGTGAAGCTGGTTGTTGTTTTCTTCTCAGTGGTGCCAAGTAGTCATCTTTCCATTGTGGCAGTTTTAGTTCAGAGTTGGCTTCCTGGTAGCTGGGTGTCTTTTCCCATTAGTTGGCTGTTGCTTGTTAATGATTGAGCTGCTGCTTTGTGTTTACCGCTTTCTTTTCACAGCTCTTATCTTGTTTCTCCAGTTGACATGTCAGTGGACTCCCTGACAACATCAAGTACCTCCTTGTGTTACCTCTCCTCCTCTTGCTGCTTCTGCTCTTGCCTGTGCCTGGCATTCTGGTTCTTGTTCAGTGGGTTTATTTTTTGGAACAAAAATCTGCATATCCTTGCCGCTTTTACTTCTGAGTTTTTATTGAGCTCTTACTTTATGTTCTGTTGTACTGTTGGCCTTAAGATCTAGAATTTTACTATAGATAGGTGGGCTATTTTGATTTTTTAATTGCATATTTATTGTACATAGTAAGGCAATAGATAATTCTGGGTACGCCATGGTGATTATACTATGTATGTTTTATTTGTGCAAATGATTTGGACATTTTTAGAGTTCCTGTTCCTAACCAGCTCTCTGTGAATTTTATTGGTTAATGGTGTTAACAAAGACTTGAGACTGGACTTTATAATCTGTTTCAGAAATGCAATATAGGTAACATAATTAAGTTTCTTGATAAGGAAGCAAGATCTGTTTTCAATTGAAAGATATAGGTTAATTAGCATGGAATGTAGACCAGAGACACTGCACTGCAAGACTTTGTTTTTCTAATTCTGATCTTCAGAAGTCAATATGTATTTTTCTATTGACGGTGCCAGTGAACGAATGAGTGGTGTGTTTTACAAAATCAGATTTTAAAGTAGGCTGCTACTAATGTCAAATCTTTTAGAAAAAGAATTGAAGAAAGAGTATTTACCTCACTGGAGAGCATTAGTCATGCATTAATGGGCTTCTCTAAAATTTGGTATCTGTGTCACAGAGTTCCATTTTTGTCAAAAAGAGCTCTCTGCTTGCCCTCTGTGTGCAAGGAAGGTGTCCTAAAACTATGACTACTTCATGTATGCTTGTAATTATTTTTGTTCTGAGGAACAGAATAACTCTTAGGCCACTAAACAGCTTTTGCCTATACATGCATTGACCATGTTTGTGAGATGAAATGATAGCAGCATGAGAGAAAATGTCCTGGGATACAGTGATTTTTTAAAATTTATTTGAATTTCATGAATATTGTATGTGTACCTTATTGTATTGCCACTATGTATAGTAATAATATGACAGCAATAGCTTATACTAAATTATTTAAAAATCCTGGGTTACGAGGGATCTGCAGTAGGACTGTCTCCAGTGCTTTCCTGATCACCAGCACATGACCAAAAGGTTAAAATCATGTGACATGTGACATGTGACATCCAAAACCGGTGCAGCTGGTGGGACTTGGATGATAAAGCCATCTTTGATTGTCTGAGTCTCAGTTTTGAACCAGGCACTAAGCCAGAAGGAACCTTCTGACTTATGCTAGAAGCCAGGGTGTTTTTTATCTTGAGTCAGTGGGTACCAGCCCATGACTTGGACATTGGATAGTTGTGTCCCTCTCACCTTTTTGTGTCCCTTTTCATGATTCAGACTGCTTGGCTCTTCCCATCCTATGCAGAATAAAATGTCAGCTATTCTTTTGTGCTGTTCCAGAGCTTTTCCAAGACTCAGGCACTGTCAGAGCTGTCTGCAGTCATTTGTGTGGGAGGTGTGTGAGGGGACTTACGCATTAACTGTGCTGAAATAATTACTGTATTTGACTTGACTAATAAGTGGTATTTTTTGCCAAAAAAAAAATTCTGGACAGGGGATAGAGGAGTATTTTACTCATTTAACTCTGTATTCAATAATTCCACAAGGATGAAAATATAAAATGCTTTGATGAAAAGAAGCAATTACTTCTAAAAGATGTAGGAAGCACTATTTATGAAATAGGCACCATTTGTTATGATTTTTTTGTGCAAAGTTTAAACTCAGAATACTGAAGTCTTTGGAGAATAAAATGTTAAGTAATTCTGCAGTCTTATTTTTTTTTAGATGCTGCAGTTTCCCTGTGTTGCCATGGTAACATACTCTCTGTATAATTGCCAGGCTGCCTTACAGTGATGCAAATAAGTAAAGAAGTTGTCACATGGCATGACCTAGGCTTATATTTGAGTGGAGATTTACTGCCCACAGAGCAGCAGTAACACCAAAGATATCTGTCACCTGCAGGATAAGGAATTACATGTTGCTGAAGTGCTGCTGAAACAAATGGCAGCAAATGTGAAGTGCTGGGACTTGCTGTTACGCAGAAGGACTAGAAGCCCTCTCCCAACCCTGCTCCTGCTGAGCTTATTTTTTCTTATGCTTTACATGAGTGGAGGATCAGAACTTTTACAGCTAACACCAGCCCTAAGCATGTTATTTAGGAATTTAATTTGTCTTGGAGATACAAGAAGTCTGAAGCAAAGGGATTTGCAAAGAAAGAGTTATAGCTCTTACCAGCAATATCTGGCCTCTTCTCTGAGATGAATTAGTACTGGCATCCAAAGAACTTCTCTTAAAAAGAGGTGAAAAAAAGGGGGAAACGGTGGGAAGGGAGGAGAAAGGGGAAACCAGAAGGGAACAGAGGCATTAACAAGTTTTTCTTAGTTTCTATAAGATGAAGGCAGCACTTACATCTTGCACACTTCTTCAGGATATTTTTGATGTGAACCACAAATCCCAGTGGTTCCTGGGAATACCCCCTTACAGGAATCCTTCTCATGGCCAAGCTTTCTGCCCTCAGTCCTCACTGTATTGTGATGTGTTGCTCCATAAAGAAGAAAGAACTGGCGTAATATCTGGTAATATCTTAGTGATGAGCCCTGGGCATTTCTGACAAGCAATCTGAGAGTGCTCATCACCACATTCAGCTCAGGCTAAAAATAAGTTTCTTAAAATAAAAATTTTAAAACACAGAAGTCAGAAAAGAAATAAAAAACCCCAAACCAATAAGCCACCAAAAAGTGCAGTTCTGCATCAGTCTTGGCACTGTAAGAATTCCCTAGTTGCTCCAAATTACCCATTGTTAGGACACAGTAACTAGCTCAGATGTTCCATATACCATTTGCTCAGAAGTTTTCCTCTCTCAATGGACCTCTTTTTTCCTTTTTTAAGGACAGATTCTGCTAAAGGTCCCTTTTTCACTGCCTCAGCATCTCTGCTAGGATGTGTGCTGGGGGATTACCCTATTTTGTTGGGGTTTTTAGCAGTTTTTTCTGTAAGACGTTCTTTTGGTCTTTGTTAAAACTGTATTTTCCCTAGATTGAGTTTCTCTCATTGTGCTCAGTAGACTTCCTTCTTGGTTTTTTTCTGCATGGCTGTGAACTTACTTCCTCTCTTGTGAGGCTACTTGAACACTAGTGGTAAAAATGATGGTTTCTTATCCCTTGCTACCAGGGGTTAGGTTTATTTTCTCTTTTCCAAATTTGCCTCTAATTAATTAGAATGGTAACAACCTCACACAGATATTTCCACCGTGTTCCTAATTAGTATTCCTGACTTCAGGCTCTTTCTTCAAATTATTTTAAGGCTGTAAGAGAACTTCATCTTCTTAGATTAGGAGGAGGATTCATTGTTCATGCACAACAGAGAGTTTGTGACTTCCGACTTCACATCAGATTCTTTCTCAGAGACCATATGTGACAAAACAGTAAAAATAAAAAATCTGACATCTGCTTTCTCCTTGTCTGGGAAAGGTCTTATCATTGCAACATGTATCACTGTAAATTGTGAGTTATTATGGATACATCATGGGTGTTTTCTCCCCCCTTAAGCAGATGTAGAATAAAAAAACAGAAGTGTAAACTAGGGGAGCTACTATACATAAAACTACAGGATAGATTCAAACTGCGCATGCGCACAGCGTCATGGGAAGCATTATTATATTTTTCCCTCTTTCTTTTCCCCCCTTTCTTTTATTTTTTTTTCTTTGAGGAGAAAAGTATGGTAATTGAATAGCTGTATTTCAAATCGTGATTGGATTTCAAGAGTAACTTTTTGCTTTCACAGTATGGTTGGTCTTCATACCATCCTTTTTGCAAGAATGGATTATGGATCCAGCTGGATTGGCAGAATACAAAAAACAATGCCTGAGCATATCTGACAGAGAATATTACCTAAGAAAAACTGTTATCCATCCCTCCTATGCAGTAACTTTGAAAACATCACTGTAAATATTCTGAACATGCAAAATGAAGTCCATAGACTTATCACTGACACTCATGACAGGATAATTCAATTTTTATTATTCAGGACACTCAGCTGTATCAAAATCAGATTCTTCCTTTTTACTCATTTTAGAACTCTGATATTTTTAAAAATGTACTAATTTTCACTGAATAAAAATGACTATGTCTATATTAATTCTCTATTAAGCTTGCTTTAAAACTCTGGTTATTTTAAATGTAAGAGTTACAAGAAAAAAATTCCCTTTGAAGTTTCTGTACATGCCATCATTTAATCAGGAAAATCACTGCAATTCAGAATCATTTTCATTATAATATTTTACACATCACATTAAAAAGAATATGTAATTTGTTTGAAGGAGAAATGATTTTGTTGTTGTCTTTATAATGGCATGTTGGTCTACTAGTTGTACCCAACGCTAGTTATAAAGATACTAGTCTATAATTGCTATGTTCAGGAAAATGCTTGAAAATGGGAACACATAAAATTATTGTGTGAATCTCAGTAAGGTAGATGAAGACTTGCTTATATGAGTGTGTTGGGGGAAAAAAGTGAATATTTCAAATACAGCACAGGAATTTTAAATTGCAAGCTAAGTGTCTTTCCTTCCCTTTCTGAGTGTATTCTGTTTTGTCTTTTTTCACATTCTCTCTATTTTGTTGTCCATCCTCTGTAGTTCAAATGAGCCACTGATGCTTAAAATCCCAAGGGAAAATATGAGACATTTTCAACTTATGCCAGCTCTTGTTTCATCCTCAAAACATCAGAGAAATACTCCTCTCTCTCTACTATTTATGAAATAAAAAAAACCCCAAACAACCCAACTGTTACTTATTTTTTCCTTTGTTAAATCAGCTTAAATTTCTATTAGCCGTAGCATTGAACATCATGAGGAAAGCTATGGATTTCCACCCTGAAAATTGCACCAATATTTTTTTAGGTATCTTTCTATGGGACTTCAGTGTATGAGATCCACTCCTAGGAACAGAGTGCCCAGACACACGCACAAAATAAATGTGTGTGTTTATCTCCCACATCACTCTGGTTCTGCCACTTTTATGACATGAATGCACAACAGAAACCCAGAACCTCAGGAGTTCTTGCCCTGCTGTTCCTATCAAAGTGCTATTTAGTCTTGGGCATATTACAATGACAGCTTGTTTCCACGCTTGTAACCCCTTCTGCAAACTGAGCAGGAAACTATTTCTTACAAAGTCGTCTCCCTGGGCTGTCTTAAGGATTAATTGCTGTAAGTGCAGTTCCTGGAACACATAAAGTTCCCTGTAAGTATCTGTCATTAAATGTTATATTGCCTCAAGTACTTAACCACATTAGTTTTTCTTGCTTAAGTAGCCCCAGTGATAGCTGTTTCTATTAATTATTTTTACTATTTTGAATTATTCTTAAACACAAGCTAAATGGCTTTGGCTGTGAGAAAGCCAAATTCACCACACAGAAGATTCACCAGACAGCTGCTTTCTTCTGTATTTAAGGTATACATACCACTGTATTTCCTCATTTTTTTACTCACTTATGTTTAACTTTGTCAATGAATTTTTTTTACTCCAGTGATTTTCTGACTCTTGTTCTTTGTATTTGGGGAAGTACTTTAAAATATTGGAAGTAAAAGATTTGCACAACCCAGTAGCAGAGAAATTGAGTAGAAGAGAATCAAAAAGCATCACACATCCTTGAAGCTTGCAGAGGCTTCTATACCAGTTTGAAGAATGAGAAAGGAAGATGTGGCAATGAAGATTTCAGGAAGCTATGACTTGAGCTGGCATGCAAAAAAATAGGTATGTTTTTTAAACTAATTTCATTAACTTCTAATTAATTTAGCATCCAGTTAAAATTTTGCTTAGAAGGCTGTTCTTAAAGCTCACTCCTTATGTACCATTTTTCTATTCCTTTTATTCACTAGAGCTGCCTCCTCTCTTCATGTGTAGTCTTACATATGCAGACAGAAATTTTCTGTCCTGGAGTCCTGTAGGCAGAGGGTTCAATTTCCTCCATTTTTCTGATTTCCTATTAGCATGCCTAGTGTATGTACAAAGGTGTCTGAACGTAATTAATACGTTTTCCAAAACCAAGTCAGCCTGCCCTCGTCTCCACTCTTTCCACTAAACAAGTGCAGTGACTCCCTCCATTAAGTAAAGAGAATTTAAACAACTCATTTGGTTTAATCTGCATGAACAAACAGGTGGAGAGACCTAATGTGATGATCTAAATGAATTCCTCACCAACAAGGAAGGTACTTCTTTCTGTTGATGTGGTTGCATTCCTATCTTCGGGATTTTCTTTGTCTCATTCTCTTTGGCAATTTATTTTGTAGTACTAGCAATGTCAGGATAACTGCGAATTTAGGAGTCTTGTCTCTCTCCTTATTTAAAGTAAATAAACACATTGATAAGTGTCAGCATGAACCTGGTTAATTACTTAGGACATTCATGGCTAGATCAAGATAACCCTGGTTCCTGCTGTATATAAAATGTTCCATCCAAGATGTAATCCATATCTTCCTTGTCTTAAGAAGCCTTTAATAAGACTAGAAACTAATTAAAGCTGAATTCCTCATATGCCTAAGCATGTTCTTTAGCTGGGGGACACAAACAGTTCTATTGACTCCACATTCTTATCCATAGCCTTTAATTTGAGTACCTTGCTGAATCAGAACAAATTATGAGGTTGCTCAAAGGGGAAAAAAAGTTCATTTGCTCTAAATGAAAGAATATACAAGAAAAATTTTGATTTTGGGAAAAATGTGCAGCCCTTTTCCGCTCTACAGAAAAAACCCTCAATGTAGCACACTTGTCAAGTACCAAAGGGATATTAAGGACTTACTAAATTCAAATTTAAAATCTACCTTTGATTTATCTTAGTTCGAAGCCTTGGAGCTGTAATAAATTTCTGAATGACCTTATCTGGCTTCTGATATGTCCTTGGCAAGGACACATATATGAGGCAAATTAAAATCTTGCACATTCTCTAGGGGAACTCTTATCCTGGGATTCTGTAAATAAATACCTTGCTTATGAATTTAAACTAGTCTATACTCATGTATCAGCCTATTAATGACTCAGAATATGACAAAATATTGAGCATATGAAGCTGCCCAGAAACTGAAATCATAGGTGTTTGGTACACCTGAGATCACAACCCATGCTTTTCTGGACAAGCTATGATACATTACTATGCAGCCAGTGCTCGAGGTTCAACAGAAGAACTTCCACACTCCCAGACCGAGTCTTAATTACTCAGAAAAGAGCCTGAAATTAATCTTTCAAATTCATCTTTAATTCTTCCATGGCACCTTAAAAATTGTGTTATATGTACAATTTTTCTGCTGTCAGATCACCTTCTTTGAGTGTGGATATGGTTTTCTTGTGGCAAGCTAGCAGCTGATTAAAAAAGCATGCAATTCACTGTTCTTCACCGAAATGTTAAGTTACAGATTTAGTGGCAATTATCAGATCTCTGGCTAAATTAGGTTTTCCAGTAGGAACCTCTATGGATTCCAAACATGTTCATATATAATAATAGAAGTTAAATATGTGAGATAGAGATTTTGATATCATGAATAATAATTGACACATTATTTTTGACTTTAGAGTTTGAGCTTGTGCCCTTATGCAAATTTATTAAAGAATATTCCATTGATTTTGAGGGGCACTGTAATAGGGTGATCTGCTCTCTGTACACATAATGGCACCTGGGACCAGACAAACCTCTTGAAGACCTGCTATTTCTAAAAAACTCAAATTCTGTGAAGCACCAGCCTTGGTTGGGGTGGTGGAAGAAAGAGAATACAGGTTTCCTAATGTTGTGATTATCTGGCCATTGAAGGGTGTGTTTTTATTACAGAAGAAAGTTTAAGATCAGGACAAAACTTGTGATGACTTACTCTTTAAAGTACTTTATACATAAACTGGGGTCAGAGACAATGAATTATTTGGATTCTATCTAATGGAGTTCTTTTGTTTTTTAAGCATTATAAGTTTTGATGTTAGAAACTTCTTTTCCTCTCATGACTTACTCATCACAGTGGTTCACTAACTTATGACAATGATCATATATCATCCTTTAGGCACTGAGTCACTCTGGAAATGTGGATTTCCTGGCTTCTTCTCAAGAGAACAATATATTGAAAAGACCAAATAGAGAAGATGGGAGAATAGTTCTTAATGGTATATTTTTTAGGATATCAGTAGGAGAGAAATTATGATTCTGAAACTTAGGGTTGACTTACCAAATAGCTTTGTCCTTACAAAGTATTAAATCTGTCTCCGAAACTCTCCCTCTGGGGCAGTAATGACCTGCATTAGCAGTCTGAGATACATCTACCAATAGCCTGATAGCCTTAAAAAGCTCAATATGCTCAATTGTTTGCACTAAGAAGGAAGTGCAGACAGATTACATGTGATCACCCATTAGGCTAAAAATTCCTAAAAGCAAGCAAAAAACCCCCAAGTGGCTCATGCTTTTGAAGAAATAATCTAGAAAGATTGTGAGCCACTGTGGTTCAGTTTCGGTCCAGCTATTTACTAAGTTTACAAAAAATGGATGTCATGACACCTTGTGGGCATCCAATCCATTCTGGAAAATTGATATTTTTCTGATCCTTTTGTTCTTAGGTGCACTGGAAGGCATCCTATCTCGTGGCTTTTTTTTTTTTTTTTGTCACAATAGATGAAATAAGCTCTTACCTTTCATGGTTTTTCCCCCTGTCTGTTGTCTAAAAATAAGTTTGCTGCTTGTATCTTGCTATACAGCTTTCCTCAATCTTGTACTCGATGCACAAATGTGGGGCAAATACAGCAAACTCAAGATAAACAAAACCAGAAATGTACACATTCAGATTGAAAATGAATCCTCTTTCTGCAAGGTATGGAGTCCTTTCCTCAAGCTGCCAGAGTTAATTGAGTCAATGGACACATAGAATCACAGAATATTCTGAGTTGGAAGGGATTCACAAGGATCACTGAGTCCAACTCCTGGCCCTGCCTGGACAATCCCCAAGTCACACCATGTGCCTGGGAGTGTTGTCCAAACACTTCTTGGACTCTGGCAAGCTGCTGCTGTCACTACTTCCCTGGGGAGCCTGTTCCAGTGCCCAACCACCCTTTGAGTGAAAAACCTTTTCCTGTTACCTGACCGAAACCTACCCTGACTCAGCTTTGTGCTGTTTCCTCAAGTCCTGTCACTGGTCACCAGAGAGAAGAGATCAATGTCTGTCTCTCGTCTTCCCCTCACAAGGAGGGTGGGGACTGCAATGAGGTTTCCCCTCAGTGTCCTCTTCTCCAGGCTGAACAGACCAAGTGACCCCACCTGCTCCTCATGCAGCTTCCCCTTAGGATCCTCCTAGGTGAGATTCTGTCCTGATACTGGGCTGAAAAGAAACTACACTGTGGCTAGTCAGTGGTTAATGAGAAACAAATTCTTCTAATAAGAAGTTAAAAATATGACCTGATAGGTAAGTTCCTTTATACACAACAGTTTGTGAACACATAATTAAACACTCATTCGACTATGGGCTTGATTTATGGCAGACCAGCTCAGGAATATACAATCAAGTTCCAGTGTTGCCTATTTAATTGATTGATGAGAAAGTAACTTGTAATTTAATAAAACTGAAAGCAACAAACATTTTCAAAGTGTTATTATTTGTCTTGGGATATGGATTATAAAATATGCAAGATGACCCTAATTTCTTGCTGCAGTCTAAGACCCAGGCTACTTCTCATTCATGGCTTCTTTTTTTTCCTCCATAGTAAATCTCAGTCCTTCTTTTTCAACAGACGCTCAACATATTCAGGCTTGAAGTCTTATACATTGTGAGCACTCAAACTGCTTCCTCTATTTTTCCCAAGATTACCATCACTTTCTCCCTTTCCTCAGGAAAAAAAAAAAATGTTTGCTAATGTAATCTCCCTTCACTGTATCAGTGAATATACTTCTACCACTTTTTCTTGGAATCTCCACATCCACTGCTTTCCATATCAACACCTGGAGCATTTTTTAATGGAATAAGTAGCAAGGAGAAAAATCATTACCATTCTTCATTTCTTAAGATACTTGCAAATGTTAACTAAAAATCCTTTGTGCAAGCATTTTATTATACGTGTATGTAAGGTTATCACCACTAAAGAAATTGTTCAGTCAAAAACGGCCTCAGAGCAGAAACCACATATCTGCTGGTGACACAAAACTTACTGTGTTTTATAAGTGAACACTGCACAGTATCACTAGGGTTTCATTGCAGAATGTTGCTGTAAATTGTTCAGTTACAGATAATAAATATAAATACGGTATCTAGAAAGAAGTAGCTGAAGGACATACTATATTTATTCTTGATCTTAGAGAAAGGTACAGAGTAATATATTTGCCACTATCTTTGCCTTTTCAAAGAGATTTGGTGCTGAGGCATTATTTTTACTTTGAAAACTTCCTTCTTAGAAAAGATTTCATTTTTAAAAAGCCATGTTGGTAGAGAACAGCCCTTGTGCTCACTGCTTTCCTAAATCAGAATGACTGAGTGTGCCTCATTTGTCATGGCAGTGAGAATACATTGCACTACTACCAGAGAAGTTGCGGATGCCCCATCCCTGGAGGTGTTCAAGGCCAGGCTGGATGGGGCTCTGAGCAACCTGATCTGGTGGAAGGTGTTTCTCCCTGTGGTGAGGGGGTTGGACCTAGATGATTTTTCAGGTCCCTTCCAACCCAAGACATTTTGGGGTTCTATTATATGCTAGAGCTCAATGAAAAATTAGCAGCAGAAGTGTCTCTGGTGGGAGGTGGGAAAAGTGGGAAGGCATGACTAGGAAACTGCAGCAATGCAATTTTAAAGTTTAAAAGCATCTTTAGGGAAAGATCCAAACAAGGGGGGCAATAAAATGTCCAGCATGATGGTAGCAAGGATTAGCATAGCCTAGCAGCTATTTATGTTAGTGTTATATAGGATTTATAGCTGCGTGGCAAACCATGCACAGGTAGAAATTAGTGGATAAAAATAACAGAAATCAAAAAAAGGTTTTTGGAATCCAGTCTAACTTCAGAAACTATTCTTTGTCTAACTAGCTAAATTGAATCAGGTACTAATAATGCAGTGACCTTCTGAGACATTCAGCCCATAGAAGTGATTTACTCTTGATATGCCCAGAAAGCAGTGTTCTAAAAGGATAAGCAAAAGTTTCAGTCTGCAGAGGTTTCTTGCTGCTTATGTACTTACTGCTCCTTCACTGAAAAGGAAGCAGCATGTATATGCTGGGATCTTACTTTTGACAGGAGATTCAAGGTAAGACTGGATAGACATCACATCCTAAGAAGCAGAAAGTGTTCCAGTTTCAAACTGGCCCATGGATCTAAATCTATTTATTAATTGTGTTTTCAGGTCTTAAGGAATAAATCATTCTTGTGTCAAAATGTATGTATGTAATAGTAGATAGATATTGTTAGGTCCAATGAATCTCTGCTGAATAAAAATCATCTTGGCTGACAGTATGTTTGGAAGTACAGCTGAGCCTGTCAAACAGCTGATGGCTGACACAAAGGCTAGTTCTGCTCCTCCTTCTGCATCCCGGTTAAGCACCTTCCTTTCTGGGTTCCAGCACAGCCTCACCACGATGGGGTCCTGTTCAGTGGTTAACTTATTCAGGGACCTGAGGTGACAGAAGTTAGGGTAGAGTAGTGTAGTTTAGGGTTTGAAACTGGTTCACTGCAAGTGAGACAAATGCAAAGGAAATAGTGTAAGGAGAATTTTGGGATCACTTGACTGCAGCTGGGGGTTAGTTTCCTTTAGCTAATTTCCTTTAAGATTATGAAACTTGCATATAAAAACATATGCATATACACAGACACAAATATAACAGATTATAAAGAAACAGTAAAGAAACAGCTGTGTCAGTAGAACTGGATCTGAGATGGACTTAGCTTCTCTGCCTTTATATTTACTGGTATCTGTTGTCACCTCCCTTTTGCTATTTTCTTCCTCTTCTCCCCTGGGATTGGCACATTTCCAAGTGGTATGGCCCAAACATTAGATCAGTGTCCTAAACCAATCCATCTCTGGACAGTCTGGGGAAAGAGGGAGTGTTGTATTGCACTAAGTGTATCTAGTTTGTTTACATTATGACTTGGCACTGGGTGAAACTATGTAGTACAACCTCCCCACCCCTGTCTGGTGAATGGTCTGTTCCTGTTATCCCCGCCCCTGCCCCTCACGTCACCTGTACCCCATGGGTTGTGAACCCCTCCCCGCCCCTTCCTGCCGGGGGTTTCAAAAGCCAGCACCAGGAGGCTGGAAATTCTCTTTCCTCCCCCTCACTCCCTCTCCCCACCTCTCTCCTGGACCGGATTAAAAGCACAACCTGAGGACACGGTCCCAGGTGGAAAGAGCACCTTTGTCCTTTGCCTTTGTTCTTAACACGTGCCTCCCGACCTGGAGTTCCTGAGCTAGCCCCCAAAGAACCCCGGGTTGGAGCATAGTGTTAAGGGAGCCCTGTGCCATTGGCAGAAGAGGTGGCTACTGCAAAAAGGCAGATGCTTGAGGGCTGTGGCTTTAACCACGGTTCTGTGCCGTGGGTGTACTGAGCATTCCTATCATGCCTCTATTTTGTTAACAAAAGGCCCAGAAACTGAGATCAGATGTTGGCCTCCTGACTATCTGAATTAACTGATAGCTTGCTACCTGGCCCTGTTTTGGACCATACTATCTCACTTGCTATGTCAAAGTGTCCTTAAGCATATGGACACTTGCCTGAATGGCTTTTATTTAGCAATAGAGATGTAAATTGTGTGATTAGGAGAAAGGTCTCCAGGGGAACATGCTCTATATATCCCACAGCAGTAATTTAATCCCAGTCCTTCTAAGCAATAATCACCTTTCATACTCCCTCTAATGAGTCAAGTACTTCAGTGGGCAGGACTAGGTTGAAGGCTCCCTTCCCCATGTCTTGTGGCTGTTAGGAGTAGGTCTTGCCTCTGCAAGCACGAGGTCTCAGCTGTCGATCCATGGAGGGGCTGGGCTCTTGGCTGAGGACTTAACTCACAGCCAAGCCCAATTTATGTACAGAGAGAAAGACAGTGTTGCTCAGCTACTAGTAAATAAACCTGATCTCAGCATTCAAATTACATTTACTATCACATCTGTGAATATGGCTGAAATTTTGGATCAGGTCACGGAGTGTGTTTCCACACTTATTTTTCTTCTATCAAATCAGCTATTGAAAGAAAATGGAATTTTATCTGAGTCATTCCATAATAAACCCTCAGGTCCCGTGCTGGCACTCTGGCATTCTAGGTACCTCTAGTATCTAAGATCAGCCAGCAATCCTACTGCAGTTAAATTAATAACGAGGATGCGGCCTTAGAAAAACCAAAAACATCTGCACTCTCATGAGTATTTGGAAATGCAATTCTCTGAGACAAAGGCCCCACTAAATAGTGAAAGTGCTAAAAATTTTGAAAGAGTATTTAAGTTAGTATACGGTCTCTTGTTTCTCTTGTGAACCTCCTGAATAGGATTGCGTGGAGAAGCTGACTTTGGTTTAATTGAGACATATCAGAAGGCAGTGTTCTGGTGCTGCTTTAATTACAACAGAAGGAAAAATAGCAATAGAAAAAAGTACTTGAGTAGTAATTTCAGCAGGTACATTGGCAGTAATAAGAAATCTCATTCTTGCTTATCATTGTCAACAGGGGGGACATTGTTCCTTCAGCTCTTTCCAGTGAATCACCAGATTATCACAAATCAGTCCCCAAGTGCTTTTTCAATAGCACGAATTGGAGAGACAAGCAATTTTCTGATGTACTCTCTATCTGTTCATTTTAAAATCTGTTCATTTAAAATGGCTTTTTCCAGTGGATAATATGGGAAATTAACTTCCTGTGTCCTCCTGTTGCCACCATAAACACATTATTTCTGGGGAGCAATATCTCCCGGACATACACGCTACAGAGTTTCCACCACTGCATGTCAGCACAAGGACGACAATGCCAGTCATACTGATTCCTGTGCAGTAGTGAATGGGAAACAAGAAACTTGAGATCAAACTAGAAGCCAGAAATGCTTATTAAGTGTGCCTGTAAAAGGGACGTTCATTTGGAACGGAGAGTAAATTGAGCTGAGTGACAGACATACGATAGGACAGGATTTCTATCCATTTTCTCGAAGACGTCCAAGAATGTATCCGTGATGAGAGGGAGCTCAGACTGGTCACCAGGGCTGAACATTGAGCAATCAGGGCATGTTCCAGTTTGGTGAAGGTTTTAATTGCAACTAAGCATAAAGACTCAAAATATTTTAAGTTTCTCTTTGGATTCTTTTAAGAGCTGAAATTAAAATTTCAAAGGAAAAAGTGATCTTCTTTTTCAAGCTATAAAAAAAAGATATATTTTTGCATAAAGAAGGGAAAAGCTCTCCCTGTAAAACTTACAGGGTGTACTTCACTCATACGCTTACGCTTCTGCATAGCAATCCCTGTGCCAGAGCTGTATCAAATATATTTGAATAAACTCTATGTTACCATTTAGAAAGCCAGTGCCTATGGGATGTCTGAATGCTGGGTTCCACTGAACTGAAATGTTTTAACAGAAGTTTCTTTCTTCCTTTTTGAGATAAAGCAGTTCCAAGGAGAAAAATGACAGCTAATAATTTTAAATTCCTATGTTCCCATGTCTTTCCTGGTGCTGAAACTAAAACCTCATTTTACAATAAAGTAGTGCCTTTTGAGTAGGGCAAGGACAGTGAGCATGCTATAGATGTATTTCAGAGGGCAGCTGAAAAAGACAATCAATTCAAATAAAGTCCCCTTCCTTCCTCATTCTGGTACCCAAACATTTAATTGACTCAGCTATAGCTATTGTGAAGTGTCAGTCTAAAATGTTAAAATGATATTATTGGAAATGCTTGTTTAAATCTCTTGATTACAAGTAGGCAAAAATAATCCAGGCTATAATTTTATAGCACAGTGTTAAAATTTGGTTATATTTAACTCAGATTTCTTTACCCTGTGTAACTCTTGTGATCTTTGCACAAAAAGCAGTCATTTATATGTTCAGTAGTGTCTCCGGGATGGAAGCAAATATTGCATATCAGGGCTGAAGTGTGCAGTTCATATTACAAGAGTTCACTGGCAAAGATACTTATGAGATGGAATAGCAGTCATGTCTCTTGAAATCAGAAAGAAAATATTTCTGTTGACCATGATGACTGAATTTATTAAATGGCTTTTCAGTCTACTTAAATAAATTAATACTAAAGGGAACTTTATTGTGAAAGGTCCTAAATGAACACAATTTAATTATGTAGTTGGTTTCAAATACATCAGACATATTTGTGTCCCTGGCTTGAGGAAATTTAGGAATTTTTTTTACTCTAGTTGTCTGTTTAAACCTTTATTTGGACTGTAATACCTATTAAACATGCAAATGCACCATAAAAAAACCTTAGAGGGTAATAGCAGAACTATGGCTATAAATTCAAAGGAAAAAAACCACAGCAATTCCTTAGTTTGTCTCTTTCCACACTTATTTTAAAGACTGATTATTTAACACACTCATTCAACCTTATTAGTCATATTAAAACTTTGCATAAAATCATATACTCAGCATCTTAATATACTGAAACAACAAGGGATACAATCTCTTTGAAATGGCTGGGGAGCCATTTGCTTTATATTCTAAAATGAATTTTTATGAAACTCCTACAAGTGAATGAGAAGCTGGATTAACAGCTCTCTTAAATACTCCTCTGAACTAGCTTTAAAAACCATTGCTTGCTTTGCAACCTCTCCACAGCACAGCTTGCATTTCCATGCAACACTTTCCTGTGTCATGTTGCATAAGCCACTGGATTTTAAACTTTTTCTACAAAAAATGTTTTGTGTGACTTGTGTAAAAGACACCTTTGACAATAGGAAGCAAATAGTATTTCTCTGCAGCACAGGAAATTCAAGCACAAATTACTTTATTTTACAGTGGATATGATTTGAAGTACTACATTGATTAAAAGGATTTGCACCAGTGGGGAATGGGGTCTGTCACCTTGTCCCAGTTTGGGACAAATTTGGAGGAACATCCGAAATGAACTTCCTCTGATAGAAGGCAAGTTACAACCACCCCTCCCCCACCATGTTTGGGAAAGAAATGTTCCTCGGAGGAAAGTGAAAGAGGGAAAGAAACTATTTAACAAACACACAGGAAAATAATAATGCTAAATAATAAAACCTCTCGCTGTGGAGAGAGCCTGGTAAATTCAAAGTCCCTCTGTAGGTAGGGCTGTTCTCTTTCCGGAGCTGGGGTGCGGCCCCTCCAGGCCGTGGCGTGGGCCTCCCGGTGCTGGTGATCCGGACCGGAGCAGAACAGCCCAAGGAAAGTTCTTGCCTCAGCCAGCGAGCCTGCTAAACAGCAAAGAATTTCAACTCTCTGTCTCTCTCCTGAGAAAAAGCCTAAGAGCTTGGGGGAAAAAAAAAACGAAGGGTGTTTCCTCCGCTCTTGCCGCCATAGAAGCATGCAGGGGAGTGTGTATCTGTGTCCTTGACCACAAAACTGCTTTGAAAAGTTTGCCTGGCTTTTTTTTTTTCTCTTGCACCCAGTTTTAAAGGCACAGAAAGGCACAAGATTCATGTCTGGGCATAGAGCGGCGATAGGGGATACATATCACAAAGTCACCCCAAGATACACCTGTAGGCAGAAGCTTGGGCATCAAGTTCAAGTAAGGATTTACCATTTTTGGTGTTTCTACTTTGCTAGCTACTTATACGCTTTCTGCTCTGCCAAAAGCAGAATGGATGCTGAGCTTTTCTGTACAATTGGAGCAACTGTCCTTGAAAATCCAAAATACCCACCCACCACTTTTCATCCAAATTAGACAAATCTGACGCATATGGGGAAAAGAAAGAGTAGCTTAACTTTTCTCCCTCTATTTTTTTTTCCAAGAAAATTTTTCAGAAATCTCAGTGAGAAGTGCAGAGAGGAAAAACCCTGTGTGTGTGTGTGTGCGTGTGGTGGGGGGTTATTTGCTTGTTTTTTCTTGGGTTTTGTTTTTGTTTTTCTCCTGAACACATCCCTTCTGGAAATGGCTTGTACAAAGTTTATGGAAGCTGAATTCTGAACATGTCTTGATAGCAATATCCATGAATCTTCTAATGATCTCCATCCTATTTGGTCATTCCTTTTGTTTCTGCATAACAGCCTGTGGTCCTGTAACTGAGATGGAGTTTGTTCTGTTGTATATTGATAGACAAGTTTCCATAGTGTCACACAGAAGTAGGACAGTGACTGTGGTGCCATTATGTTAGAGGTGGGTCAGAATGTATTTGGCAGACAAATACATCCACCTAGAATGTAAGAACCAAATGCCTCAGTATTTTCTAAAAATAGGAAACAGCTTGGTTTTGAAAGCAGTTGTAAGCTCAGGAGAAGATGTGTGTCACTAACAGGCAGCTGTTCTGGACCTTGTTTGAGGTATCTAACAAGAGGTCGAGATTCTGCTTAAGGCCAGGTTTGGATACAGCCTCAGCTGCCTGTCTCAGCACAGGGTGCCTAGGACTGAGGGACCGTGCACACACGAACGACTGGAAAAACGAGGGACAGGCCAGACTATGAAAGGTCCATTTTCCTCCTGGGTGCCCTATCTGAGGTGACAACTGCACATGCAGAAGGGAAATCTGCTCTCCTGAATAATACTCCTCTGGCTGTAAAATACATGCATAGAGTTAAATTGATTTCTCAGGTTTCTTGACATGTTTGCACTTGACTGATAGAAATAAAGAGACTCTAGCTGAGTAAAGGAAGAATTTCTAATAGTTATATCCCTTTAAAGTGAACCACCATTGGCTGAGCTCTGATGAGGAAATACACAATTGTCTTCAATATATGTAAGTCAATTCTCACCAATTTAATACTGTTTAAATGGGAATTATATCCTTCTGCGTTTAGGAAGGCCTGTAAAATCAAATGGTACAATTAGAATCATAGGACACACTCACTGGTTGGTTGCAATCACCATAAAGCTTGGACACTATGGTGGGTTTTAATTTGTAAAACCTATGAGTTCCTTCTCTAAGGGTCTGAGAAAGGGAACCATGAAATGTTAGCAGGCTTAAATTCACTATATATCTCCACGGGGAGGATTTTAGAGGTCTGCAAATTGAAAATGTTTGGAACCAAGCATTAGGTCATTATATAAAAGGAGGGAGAGAAGGATGATAAAAATACATATTTCAAGCTTTGTTTGGAACTCTGGGCCCTTTACTGGAAACATAAAAGTTTACAAGTTAAAACAGTGATCACTGTCTCTTCACAGTATTGGGAGAACTAGTGGTCCAGCCTGCACTTGTTAAATGAAGCAGAGAATGTCCAAATAGGGCCAAAGGCTTGCCTGGCAGGTAAGGGAGGTGGAGAAAGGGAAAGGAATGCTGCACACTGGCTGTCTACTAGCTTCAGCCTACACACAAACAGCCTGGATATTGCTGATATTTAGTTGTATTGTAGTTGCTGTATAGTTAATTTATTTAAGCTCGGAGAAATGTCTTTGTAATTTTAAATCTAAATAAACCCCTTCATCCATTAGGGCATGATGCAGCATTTTGAGGTGTGTGTGCGTTTTTTGAAAGCTTGGGCACTTAACTGAATCTCCAGGTGGACAGCTTTCATGCTGCAGTTTAGTATCAAAAGCAAAACTCTTTACCTGGCAGCAGCGCTGTCCTGGAAATGCCTTTCTGGCATAACTAAGGCAGCTTCTGCTGGGCACAGCATGACTCAGACATCAGCAGTCCCTCTCCTGGCCAAGTGTGTGAACAACTATTCCTTGAGCTTCAGGAGACTTTTTTTTTTTTTTTTTTTTTAACCCTGATACTTAATTGCTTTTTGCTACAGAAAGGCATATATTCTAACTCCAAGTTTTATGAGTATCCTACTAGATTTACCCCTGTATTTTCTTCTTTAAAATAGCAGAATTGTCTTTTACAAAATCATAAAATAACATTTTGCAAAAGTTTTTCTGTATTTCTGGTTCGTAATTCTGGATAAGGACCTGGAATTGAATTGATAGAGGTTATAAGCTACTCTGTTAACTGTATCTTATAGTAATAACAGCCCAAAGTAATAGCAAACTGTTTTTTCTTTGTATTTAAGCTTACCTATTTATCTTCTTTAACTAATCAAGGTTAAAAACAAGGCTGTAGAATTCGCTGGGGAATACACCGCCTTGTGAAACAAGGAAGAGAGGGGGGATTCCTGGCCTTTAAGACTGTCTTTGACAGGTGACCACACTGTAGCAAATACACAAATGTTCAATCCAGCTTTAATATAGAAAACAGCATCCAACTCAGATAGTAAAGAAACTTTTTCAATGAAGTAAATACTTCTCTCCCTCTTCCAGCTTTGTAAAACTGACTTCTCTCTACTAAAAAGCATTTTTGTTCTACATTTTCTTGTTTCAATGACATACAATTCTATGTCCAGGTATCTCCGAATCTCCGGTTTCTACTTTTAGCCTTAGATATCAAAGCTCCTAATTGAATTCATGAGATAATTTTCTTTCCTTATTATGGTCTTCTATTAACCTTTCTCATTTCTTTGAGATTTATTATCTAATCTTTGCTTGCCAGTGGCTGGAATACATTTGCCATTTGCTCTTGAGAGTTCTGGGTACCATAAGAAGGATACGGATTCTAATCACATTCATTCTTAAATGACTTTATTAACATTTTTCATTCATTTTTTACCTGAACGACGCATATCTGCTTAATCAAAATCAGGCCTAATCAATCACAGTTTTTTAGTGTGTCTATACACACACATATATGTCATGGCTCATTCTGTCTAATAGAGAAAGAATAAATTTGAGGCAGCAGCATTTCAAAGGTGATGCTGTAGGGCCAGTAATTTTTACTATACAGTAAAATAATAATGAGATGCTATATCATGAAAAATATTTTTTTATAAATACTTTGACAGTTTTGTAAAAATACTTTCCTGTTCAGCAGAAAATCTCCAAACTTGAACTTCACCCATGCATACATTTTCATGAACTTTGAGAAATCTCACTTTTTTCTGGCTTCTGTCAGCATGTATGTTACTCTTCTGAGGCATTCAGAATATATGTTGTAATAAAATAGACAACTGTGATGTCACTGAATTCATATTGAGCCTTAAAGGGAAAATCCTAAACTTACGAAACAAGGGAAAGAATTGTAGTTTGTTCTCTATGTCTTTTGGAAGAAGGTAGACTTTGTCTCAACCAGCTAAGAAATTTCAAAAAAGAAAAAAGTCATTTTGTGTTTAAAAGCACCAGAGCAGGCATGGTAATATATTTTAATACTATATATTTTTCATAACCATAATGAGCTGGCATAATGAGGTTGCTCGGAAAAGGCAGGTTTCATGTGTAAGGAATCAGTATACACATCATTAGTTCAAAACCACAATTTTCTGCAAGACAGCTCCGTCCAAAAACTGGACAGTGGTGGTATTAAAATATCTGTGCAATAGATGCTGCCAGTGTTGCCAAACTAACTCTCATCAGCAGTGTCTGTAGGCTCTTATGATAAAGTGTGCTCCTCAGTTTTGTACCATATTTATTATAAAATCTTTGCTATCATTAATTAGATTTTATTTTTCTTCTACCACCAAGCAATAGTGCTGAAACATTATAGATGTATAGAGGTAAAATACCTCACTCTGCTCCTGCCTACAGCTTTCCCAGTCAACACTGTCTTTCAGTAGAAAATATAGTTGAAGATGATAAAAGAGTGGTTTCCAGTACTTTCAAAGTTTAATCAAAGAATGAGAAATACATCCCAAAACAACAATCATCCAGAAAAATGATGCTCAAACAGCTGGTTTTATCCCTTTTGCTTACCAACAGTTGTGCTTTTCTCTCTCACAGTCTCCTGTTGCAGCTGTTCCATTTGGCTAGAAACACCCTACTTTCATGAATACATCTGTTCGAGACCTGTGGTTACCCACCCCTTTTGTCCTTCAGCAGCAACATCTCTTTTTTGCTTTGGTGTTTCCTAAAGACACCTTGTCAGAACTTCCTACCTCTCTCTGCCCCTCTTTCCTCAGCCTTCACTATAGCAGGCACAAGAAAAAAACTCTTGACTTTCTTCTGTAATACAAGTAATCCTGTCATTTCCATGGCCCTTTTGGACAGATGTCCCAAGTTTCCATTCCTTCTTCTGAAATACCCATTTAAAAGCTGATCATTATTATTCCTGACAGGACCACATAAGCATCTTATACTGAGGCACTAAAACTTTATTTCTCCTGCAAAAATCTTCCTGGTGTGTGTTGCCCTGGTTTTTCCTAAACCTTCCGTTTTTAACCTTGGAGTCAGATTCTTTCACACAGTTTCATGTAAATAATAGCCAATGTTTACTTAACGGTATTTTCTGTTTTTCATTCCTTTTGTGATAAGAAAACTTTGATGAGCACCTTTCTTCTCCAGTGGAATTGAGAAGGAAGTGACATGCTCTCCAATCCCTTGTGGAGTTGGGACGTGTATATGAATGTGAGAAATGTAAATAATAAACAGTATTATTCCTTCCTTTCTGCTGAACCTGGCAGGTGTGAGAGCCTCTTTATTGTGTCATCCCAGACACAGTGTGTCCTAGGATCACAACTGCTTTACAGTGCCACTTTACATCAGTGATTCAGAACCACCTCTCGTCTCCGTTTCTGATTAATGAACACTGAATTTAGCAACAGTATAAAAGAAGCTACTTGCAGACATGGGACACACTGTGTGCTGAAGATCCTGACACAGCTGGAACATCCACCAGACACACCACCTAAGGGGTACCCAACATATCTGGACCCCTGCACAAGTTCCTTTGACAATCTCCCTGCATCCATGCCCCTGTTCATAGTGCAGTAGTAGTGGTCACTATCTCCTGAGTAGACTTTGAGGATCTTGAGGAATCTTTCCCTTCTGTGAACACAATGAAAGCTCTTCCTTTCTCTTTCCCAGTTCTTTTTATGCACAGATTTATTTCTGTTCCCCTTACCTTTGATGTTTCATGCCTTCGTAAAAGAATATAGTCATTCACAAGGTCTTAACTATTCAAGACTATAAATGCTTCATTTTAAACTGTTACCCTTGAAGTCTTTGAACTCCCCCCAGTTCAGCATTAATTTTCCTGGGTTACTCGCCTTGAGTTAATTAGTTCTCTGTGCTCACTGCCCACATCTTTGATTTGTTTTAGAGGTTTCCTTACTTGCTCAGAAAAAGATTTCTTCTTTCTGCATGTGAGTGAAATGTAAAAATGGTCTTCAGTATTCTGCAAGATTATTAATTCAGCAAGATGAAAATCATATTGCCATTCTCTATGGGGAAACTTATTATTATATCACCATTAAGTACTGATTAAATATACATTGTCCTTGTATAAATATATTATGTTAATAGTCCTTCCATGATCTTATAATACTTCAGGATTATTCCAAAACCAATATATGTAGAAAATTCCATTTTTTTTACTTGATAATGTATTAATTTCCTCTACATCCTCAGTCCATCAGATAACAGGTACAGAAGAGAGATTATGGAGCATATGCAAAACTTTAGATCTTAAATATGTTTCATAAATACTGTATGAAAATCATAAAGTTTTTAGGGGAACTCATCCTGATACAACCAGTGTAGAGCAACCTGCAGACAAATCTGCATTAATAGCACTAAAACCATGAGTTACCTACCATCAAGTGTTCACCCTGCCACCTCAAAAGTGCAAACATTATTGAGCAACTTTTGTTGCTCCTATTGCCAAATTCCACACCGTTAACAGAATCTGAGCTGCTTTGAAGCTTCCTCACATTTCTTTCCAAAAAAATTGCAGTATACAGATGCTCTCACTCAAATACAGGTATTTGGGTGGAATAATGTGCTAGTCCTTGTCATTCTTCTGTGAAATATATTCGAAGGACTCACCTTCAAATACGTCTCTGAAGTGAAACCCTTGGAAAGAATTATGGGCCCTGTGGAAGTCACGAGAACTTGTTGGGGTTTTAACACTACAGCTTTGTTTGCCAGGTGCCTGGAATGCAGAGATACATAAAAACTTGAGGAAACACAGCAACAATATGTAACTGGTTGCATATGATTAATGTTTTACAAAGTGCGCTTTGATAGACTTGAAATACAAAACATATAAAGTCATGAAAACTGCAAACAAGCAGTCCTTGTTTAAATATGTTTGAATAGTATTCAGGATCAACTTAAATTTACTCTTTCATTTTCAGCCAAATAAAACCATATTGTGTCATTTGAGAAGACTTCCATGGCTTTACAAGTACTGTTTATATTTTTTGAGACTTGTTCTCAATGCTGCTGGTGTATTAGTGAAATACAAAATTCTTCACTGACAACACCTTTTTTCAGTTTAAGGGATGGAACACCAAAGACTCATTTTACGTTGAAAATAATGTTCACAAAATCAAAAGTAATAACAATTAACTTTGAAATAGCAATTTTCCCAGTGTCTTGATGATGTAACACAAGAGCAACTCGAAGCCTGTGATATTTTTCTTAAAATGGAACAGGCTGGTAGAAAATGCAGGAAGCTGAAAAGAAAATCACCCTGAAAAAGAAAGATGATTAGATAAGAAAGATGTATTTAAATAAAAAAAATCTTTATAGTCCCTTTGAATAGCTTAATACATTTGATTTTTATATTTTTTTTAATGCATGATAAGAATTAATTAGAGGAAACACTGTGTTTATGCTGAATTAAAGACAGACCTGCTGCTGTGCAGGAAAAAAAAATTAATATCCCCCATTTCCTGAATATACTCATGAAGGACTGGATTAAGTAACATAAAACCAGAGAAGAAAGACATTCTTTGCAATCCAAACTACTCCAATGAAAATATGTGAAAGCTATATGTGAAAGTCTGCCAAATCAGGCTGCAGGTACATCTCTAATATAAACAGTGAAGAAAGACTATCTTGCATGTTTTCTTCCATTTCTTGAATGTAAGCTGTTGGTGGTTTTTGGTAGACTGATCTCTTAGTTAGCTACAGATTTTAAGGTAGGCTTTAGGTTCACAGCAATAGAAAGGTCCTTATACAAACAGAACCCCCTGCTAGTCCTCTAAAATTTCAAAAACTAAATAGGACTCCATTCAGCTACAATTTTTTTCCTTGAAGAGAAACTGATCGGGAATTGTAACAGCCACCTACACTTTTTTTGGTGGAAATAATCCTGTTGGGCAAATATGTAATTCAAAAAATACACAGCCAAGGATATGACAATATGAGGTTCCTGGTGAACTGATGCCTGTGGTAAATGGGAAGCAAAAGAGAGGAGTGGGAATTCTGTGAGGAGTGTAAAGTTGGAAGTTTAAGCTGTGTGACTCGGTAAATTAGATTTAAAAAAGAGTTTTTTCTTCCATGCCCCTTCCATCTCTTGCATTCCAGATCCCTGTCCCTCTGCCTCTGGCGTTTGTGACAACAGATGGAGGCGCTTAGGGAGAATCAGCACTGGGGAGGCTCTTGCCACAGCTAACAAGTGTGTTTGTGACATCTGGCCATGTTCATGCCTGCTTTTCAACACAGTGGCAATTTGGGGTTAGTTAAAAGCTTCCTTCATCAAATGTGGTCCTGCACTCCCCAGGTAGGGTGGGGACAGAGCTGTCCCTGTGCACCCCACAGCATCCCTTAGGGCTTCCTAGGAAAAAGGTACTTGCAATGTACCAAATGAGGCCTCTGAAGCCAGGGAGTCCAGTGGGAAAATTGTGTGGAGAGAAAAGGGAAACCCAAACAGGGAAGAGAGGCCTGTTGACATCTTCCCAAAATGTGGCATGCAACTTTGTCTGCCCATGCCAGGGACTGGCCAGGCCAAGGTGAGAACCTGTCCAGGTTGTTAAAGAGACAACAGAGACTGTCAGGATGAGCTCAGAGCACAAAGCCAGGTACCACAGAATCAGTTAAAAAGGACATAACAAGCTTTCTCTTCTCAAATAATCTTGGTGATGTGTAATGAACTCTTACTCTGGGCACTCCTTTTTGTGTGGCAAACTTGAACAGCACCATGCAGAGCTTTTGGGTAACACAGTGCTTACTCTGTAGACAGCAGCATATTATTTTTATTGTAGATCCTCTATTGTGTCCAGCAGTTGGTACCCAGAAGCTCACAAATGCAATACTGTGTTGACATAAACTACCTGCCATGTGCAACTATTCAGAAATTCTCACTACATCCGTGAGATATGAGGGCAGCTGTTTTTCCTTGAAAATCCCTTGGCACTTACAAGCAGTTTTGACTCAGCCTTGTGGAAACGAATATTAAAATGCAGCCCAGTTTGGAGCATGGATGGCTACTGCAGACTCACACATGAAAGAGAAAGCATGTTTTGGATTCCCCTAGTGAGTCATCACTCTTTCACTAGTGATTCATTGCTTGAAAGGAGAGGAAGGTAAATCAGGACTGTTTATATGAACTGTCATCCATTTATCTGGTTATTTATTTATTTTAGCCTGGGGCATTCTCAAAGCAGTGGAATGCAGCTGTACTGATGGCGGCCAAAGTCTGAAGCTTTTTCTCAGGCCCTGGGCAGTACTTGGCACCTGCATGTTTGGAAGTGAGCGGAGATGAGATGGAGAACCTTCATCCACACTCAAGCATGGAAGAGTGAAGGAAGGGTTCATACTGCTGGCTTAGGTGCATGCTGGGAGCAATCACTGGGTAATTCAACCTCCTCCAGCAGGGCAGGCTGAGAACCCATCTAACCAGTTCCTCAGGACCTGGGGTGGTTCTCATCTGCCCAGCTTGGAAGCTTCCTGATCTCTCTATCCATTGGTGTAGGAAGAGGCAATTTAGGAAACAGCAATACATAGAGCAGGCACTAAAATCCAGCAGTTTGTTTATGCAATTGTCTTTACTATGATTTAATTGTCATCCTGCATAATATGTCATCTGCAGTGTGCTGAAAAGCTAAATTCTCCTTTTGAATGCATAAAAATACTGTAATGACAGTTAATTAACCCAGAAATATTTATATATAGCTCCATGCTTCTGCAAAATGTGAGCAGACTGTTATAAATTACAGCTACACCCCTAAGCAATTATGTGGCTTATGTTTTTTTTCTAAAAAACATGGGACATAGCACAACACTTTTCCTCCTAGACTCCATCAATGAAGAACTCAAATATGGAGTGATGTGATTTTTTTGTTGTTCTTGTTGAAGCTAGGCAAGACATTTCATGTTAGAACTGTCTTTGGATTATTTGTTGTTAGTGATAGAAGAACACCTTTGTGCGTGTTTTAGCTAACATAAGTCAAAGACAGGAGGAAACTCTTTGAAGTCCTGGGAGGCAGAATGATTTTTTAAAATGCAAACATTTTGCCACCCAAGATAATGTAGTCTTGGATCAGCAACAAAAGCTTTCCTGACTAGGAGCAGTTATTGAACAGACTAACTGAATTCTGGCCATTTTTTTGAGCAGCACTGAAATTGGGTCAAAGAATGAAATATTTTCTATAAGGAATTTAGAAAAGCATCAATTTTTTAAAATTTAAAATTTAAATGCACTCTTAGTAGGAATAAACACCCCATGCTTATTTTCTGCTCAAAACCTGGCACTGCCAGAACTGCCAATTTCAGCAATTTTCAGGCAATCTGAAGGTCTGTATTGTGCTTCTTGTTCTAGAGTGACTTGTGCTTGTTTACAAAAGACAGTACTTTTTGAACCAGTTTGTCTGAAAAGTTCATCACTCCTTAATCCCTTTGTTTGTCATACTATACTCCATTTAGCTTTCTGCTTGTTTTTACTGATCTTTCATGTTACTGAATCTCCAGAAGCAAAATTTAAGTGATTTAATAAATATTTTAAACATAGAAATATCACTGCTCAATTGTGTCATCTGCCTACAGCCTGCTTTATGATGGGGGAAAGAGATGTGCAGAAGCACATTCTCTAAGAAGTTTTCTGAGGCCCTGAAGCTTAGGCAAATCCTGTGGTCATTGATAAATTCATGTGTTAGGATGGCCAGTATCTGCAAGTGACAAGGGAAGATGAGGCCTTTGCAGAAACAAAGATAACCATTGAGAAATGATTCCTCATATTACCAGGCTGCAAAGTCAGCACATGGCAATTTTGTAGGCCACACAAAGTGGCAGAAGTCTAGTGTCCTTCCTTTCTTTGTATTCCTCAAAAAAGGGTTGATCATAACTGGCCCTATGTCTGTAAATTTTTCTCTGAATATCGATTTCATCACAGAAATAGAAACAGATTTGATTGTGAGCTTCAAAATATATTCCAACAAAATGAAACTCAAAGTAGTTCTATGTTGTAACTCAGATTTTTAGGAATTAAGTATATTTTTAACTTTATAATAGACAAGCTCTACATGCCCCGAACTGGACATGAAACATCACAGATCTCTGTTGCTTTGCATCAAAAACATCTTCAGAGTCCAAGGAATACTTGAGTGAACAGCTGAAAGATAAACTGTATTTATACAAGTAACACAAAAGTAATTATATTTATCGAACAATTTAACATATATTTTCATTTTCATCATTCTGTCTTGTCTACTCAAGCAAAGGTTGAATTTTGCTGTAAACTCATTTTAAGCCATAGCTATAAAACAGAAAACAAGGATTTGCAGATGAAGAAAACTGTTGCTTTTATAAAAGCAAATGTCCCATTCCTCTCAACTCAGACCAAGAGTGATTAGCCGGTTCTATTTACCTGAGCTTTCCTGTCCCAGCTGGTGAATGTGTTGTATTGCCCTCTGTCGCTTGTCTTACATTTCTCCGGCCAAGGAAGATCTACTCTAAAAGGATGATGAAAGTTTCACTACTCCTGATAGACAGCAAAGACTCTCTGCTCACTCTTTCTGTAGATATCTGCGTGCTTGGAGAAAACTAAAAATCTTCATGTGGTATTTAAGGTTCAAATCTGGGAGGAGTATAATCCTGGGAAAGAAGAAACATTCATCAATATTTAAGGTGGGAAAGCTCATTTCAGTTTCCTGTTCTGCTGAACGTCTCAGTGCACATTGGAAAGTAACTTAAAGCTGATTACACACAGCTGAAATAAAGCTGGCACCGGCCCTTTGCTTTTGCTCTTCAGTCAGGAAGACTGTATGATAGCGAGAGCTTTTGAACACGCACAGAAACTCTTCCCAATCTGTAAGTGTCACAGATTGAAAACTCTAAGTTTTGCTCAGACCCTTGCAACAGTGGGTACTGCATAAGGTTGTAAGATTTTTCTTGCTTTCTTGTTGTACTAGCATCTAGTGTTGGATGGTGCATCTCAAAATAATTTCAACTCTCTGAGAAACTGGGGCTGCAATTTTGCATAAGGAGGAGGAATTTTGGACACCTGAGTCCTCTCTTCTTACAGAAAGCTGATTTCCATCATCATTCTATGGGGTTCCTGAAGAAAGCCAGCTTCTTCCTTCTTTTTTCTCAGATTAGCAGTCATTTACCTGCATGATGAGCCAGTCTAGGGACTGACTAGGTCAAAATCTAATTCCCCCTTCAATGTTTCTTTTTGTCATTATTTACAGAAAGAAGACAATGTACATGTTTAAAATTACATAGAAATTATGTCTTGGATACATATCTCAAACACTTGAACTTATATTTAACCATTTAATTAATATAAATAGAAATTTTAAAAGGATAAAACAGTCTATTAAAAAGTTAATATATTGAAATATGTTTTATGCCTTTTTAGACATAAAAACATTTGTAAAAAGCATAATTTATATTAAAGAAATCCACTGCTTATCACATACAAAAATTTCTGATCTATCACTTCAATTTTCACACATATGCATCACTCCATTGAACTGCAATGATTATTGTTTATATCCTTCCAGCTCAGAGTGCTGCTGGCCTAGATATAAGGGTGGGGATTATTCTCAAGCAGTACAAAGTAAATGCTGATTACCTCAATCTGCCAATTTTTTTCTGGAAATGTTATACTGCAGAATGTACCCTAGATCAGAATTATGTGTTGAGTTCTGTTTTGCATTACTTGATTATGTCCATGACAGAAAATGATTACTGCCACCTCCCTAGTGGCTACAAACCGGAGGTATTGTTTGTGAGTAATTTATTTTGCCTGAAGGATGTTGTAACTTTGTCATATGAATGATTCTTTTAAGCACTTTTTTTAAAGGAAGAATTCAATCTAGTGTTTTGCAGTCTGGATAATGACTAGCCTTGGCTTAACCTCTCCTGTGTTTCTATTACCTCTAAACTGTAAGAAGTGCTTATGAAATGTCACATACCTACCCTGCTATTCAATTTGTGCTCACAGAGGAAGTCATTCCAATCTCACAAAAGAATTCTGAAACATCATTTATCAGCCTGTGCAGAGTTTTTGAGATCCTTGGCAAGGGAGAATAATATGATTGTGAGGTCCTTTGTTTGTTTTTAAGATCTTTAAAATATCGAAATAGGGATTGAATTCTATTTATATATTGCAGCAAATATAGCACAAAAGAAATAAAACCTTTTAAGTAAAATATTTTATTTATACTTTGAAAGAAACAATTTCTAGACCTGCTGCCTTTCTATGGACTATTTCAAGTCCTATTCAAACCAAAAGCATGACTCCCCACCCTCCAGGGTGCTTGCATCAGGATTCAGGAGCCTCACAAACCCGGGCGACGTGTTGGATGCCGCATATCACTTAGAGCTAATTGAAATTCAATAATGAATGGCAGCATTCAATACCATACCACAAATAATAATGCAGAAGGAAAGAAGGGTTCCCTGCTGACTGTGCTTGAGGGGGCTCAAGCACACTTTTTCTAACCAACTAGAGTGAACACATCTAGCATTTGTGAGCTATGCTTGCATGTAACCCAACAAAACAGTAACACCCCAGCAATACCACAGTTTTCTCCCCAAATGCTGTCCAGTTCACCAGCAGCACAGGTTATAAGTGTGTGGGACTAGCAGAAAAACCTTTCTCTCTGTTAGTAATTATATTGCCTCTGATTTTTCACATTGCCACACTAGTTTGTCCCTGTACTCAGCTTTCCTGTGATTTGGGATGCCCCCTAGGGCTGTCCAACTTGTTTAAACGGGAATAATGGGTTATTTTTAAAATTTCAAATCTGAAGCATGACTTCAGTGTATGAAGCTATGGTAAATCTCCAAGAACATCACAGGTAATAACTGTGATTAGAGCCTAAAACCCAGCACATTTTTCTTGGGAAAGTCTATGAGCACAAGCTCATTATAAATACATACCTACCGCATGTGGCCTTTGAAGAATGACAATATGCTTTCACAGCAACAAGGAGCCACTGAGACTGCTTTCCTTAATGAATGTGTTTTTCTATTTTTTGATGCAACTCACATATGATAATTATAGTTTTAGTATTACGATTACTGGAAGTGTGTTTTGAGAAGGAATGCCATGAATAACTGTGGAAAAAAACATTCTGCTTTGATTATATAACATGTTTCATATAAGAATAAATCATGAAGACTCTTCACTTTCAGTGATTCTTTTTTCCCTCCATTTTGATATTTGTGAAGTCACTTTTTCTTAGGACAAGTCATTAAAACTAGTTTTCTTTACTGAGAGGGTTGATTCTGCATCTAGTGTCAGTTGTTAATTCCTAATACGTGGGACTTACAGGCAGATCAGAAGAAGACTTTAGATTGACCATAGATACTTAACTGACAATGAACAGAGCACATTTTCACATCTGGACAGGGAAAGATGAGGGCCTTGTACCTTAAACACAGCCAGAGTTAGATGGTTGTTGAATGAGTGTTTTTAAGTTTTCAGTTTTTGCTCCTGTGTCCTTCTCTTTGTCATTTTCCACAGTTTGGGCTGTCATTTTACTGGTTATTCTAAAACAAAGCCGTTCAGCTTATTCCCTCTCTCCTCCCAGTCTTACTCTAAGTTATGAAATATCTCAAAGCTGGAAGGAACAAATAGTCTTGATAGCCCAAGTGTTTTTCTTCCTTCTTTTGTTTCTCATCCTCTACTGTGGAGTCATTAAACAACTGAAGGAGAAGGAAAAGGACACCTCCAATTGCAAGCTGCAACAATTAGGAAGAAGGAACACCCCATTTCTACAGGTAACTTAAGAAATTTTTTCTTCTTTTTTTCCCTACTTCTTTCTCCTTCCCTCCGTTTTCCCTCCTCCTCCCCCTCCCCCATGTCTCTGCATTCTATTTCACACGTTCATTTTGAAACTAATATTGGTTCAGAACCAAACTTCATCACAATAATTTCAGTTAAACACAATAAGCAGGCCAGTGACATTAAGAGAGGATAATTTAGACGGTGCTTTGGGCAGTTAAGAGATTGAAAGGAAAGGAGATAGATGAAGATTGGTTTAAAAAGGAAAAAAAAAAGCTGAAATATTATTGCCAGCGTTACTTAATTATTTCCGAGTTAACAATGCAAAATGAGGGTAGACTAAATATAAACCCTTATCTTTAATTATCAAGCCTGTCCTGTTCTACTTGTACTGGAAAACCTGAAATCAATGGAAATGAATCCTAGCAGCGATCCAGATACTACCAGAGGAGGACTGCATATTCGAAAGGAGGGCAACGTGCTTTAAAAGACAATACATCAGAAAGTAATGCAATTTGAGGGGGGAAAAAAATAAAAGCGAGGTTTGTTTCCTTGTCTGCCTGCATCCTGAGCTCACTTTAAATGACAGACTTTTCTTCTCTCTGCATTCCAATTAGACTGTGCCAGTGGGCAAGTGGGGAAGGGAATGTTAATGAGGCAGCCGGGGAGCGGGGTGGGAGCCGAGGCTGGCGGCNCCCGGGGGTCCCCCGCGGCAGCGGGCAGCGCCTGCCCGCGTCGGGGGCTCTGCCGCGCTCCGCAACTTGTCGCCCTGCGGGGGCTGCCCCCCTCCGCCCCCCGGCGGCGGCCGCCGGTGGTTTGCCNAATAAAAGCGAGGTTTGTTTCCTTGTCTGCCTGCATCCTGAGCTCACTTTAAATGACAGACTTTTCTTCTCTCTGCATTCCAATTAGACTGTGCCAGTGGGCAAGTGGGGAAGGGAATGTTAATGAGGCAGCCGGGGAGCGGGGTGGGAGCCGAGGCTGGCGGCTCCCCGCTCCCGCCGCAGTCCAGGGGAGCGCGGTGCTGGTGCCGGGGCTGTACCCTGGCAAACACGCTCTTGACCAGAGGCGATTGAGAGGCTGAGGAGAGAGGGCCACGGAAAATGTCTCGTACCGTTCTGGGGAGCGCTTTTCGCTCCGTTTCTCGTTCGCGCACCGGCGACGCTGCCGCGCCCGCCCGCTCCGGGCTCCCAGGCCGCGGGAGCCG